>MU223254.1:1177085-1191801 GCA_018584345.1 Thuja plicata | reverse complement strand
CATTATAAACAAACTATAGGAATAGATCAAACAAGTATCATGAACAACTTAAGCTATAAGAAAACATCGAAAGATCTTACTTCGTTCAAAAACACAAAACTTATATTAGGGTTAGAGGGGTATTACACTAAGAATTTATTTAAGAACCTACTCCAAAAAGACATTAATTTGAATAATGATGAACAAAGGGAGTTTCTAGATTGCATCCCTTAGATTCTGAATGATAATCAAAATGTAGGGATCATGGCTACACCCTCTAATTCTAAAATCAAGAAGGCTTTCTTTTCTTTTGATGGTGAGAAATCCCCGGGTCTGGATGGGTATCCTATATTTTTTTTTCAAATGTATTGGAATATCATTGAAAAGGATGTGACTAATGTTGTCAAAGAGAGTTTTGGGTCTAGAAAACTTTTGAAGGAGTTGAATAGCATGTTTATTGTGTTGACTACTAAAAAAAAGGGGTAGACAAGATGGATCAATTTAGGATGATTATTTTATGCAACTATTCTTATAAGATCATCTCCAAGGTCCTAACTTCCAAAATCATGTCTATTCTCCCTTCCCTTATCTCTTTGCCGAAAAAATGGATTTGTGCCTGGTAGACAAATTATGGATTCTATCATTACTATTCATGAGAATGTTCACTCTCTTGTGATGTCTAGGAAGGAATGTTTCATACTTAAGTTGGATCTCTCCAAAGCCTATGATAGGGTGGACTGGGATTTTTTGACTAAAGTTTTGAGGGCTTTTAGTTTTCATAAGAAGTGCACATATCTTATATTTTAGCTCATCTCTTTAGCTACTTTCTTAGTTCTGGTCAATGGTTCCCCTAATTCATTCTTTAAATAAACTAGAGGATTAAGGCAGGGGATCCCCTTTCCCCTATTCTTTTTATCATTATGGCTGAATGTCTGGGCAAGTATATGGAGAATCAGGTTAGGAAAGGTGAAATTAAGGGATTAAATCCCTCTTCTGCTAATCAAGAGTGCTCTCATCAATAGTTTGTTGATGATTCAATCATTATGGGAGAAGCTTATGTTAAGAATTCTAGTAACATTAAGAATGCTCAAAATAAATATGGGACAACTTATGGCCAGACTATCAATTGGGGAAAGAGCTCAGTTTTTCTCTTCAATGTTCCTAACAAAAGAAAGAATAGAATTTTGAGAATTTTGGGATGTGATCTAGAAAATATTCTAGGAACTTACCTAGGTCTCCCCCTATTCTTGGAACCCCTGATACTTTCATGAGCTCTCTTGTGGATAAATTTCATAGAAAACTTGCTGGATGGAAGGGTTTGATGCTTAGCCAAGCTGGCAAGATTTAAATTATGAAGTAAACTCTCCAGGGTCTCCCTCTTTATGCTTTGAGTATCTTCAAAATTCCTAGAAAGTATGGTGAAGCTATTGAAAAGATTCAGAAATCTTTTCTATGGATAGGTGTGGAGAAAAAGAAAAGGATGACCCTGATAGCTTGGGAAAAGGTCCATCGACCTGTTAATAAAGGTGGTCTTGGGTTAAGAAGAATCATAAATTTGAATGATCACTTACTGGATAAACTCATATGGAGATACTACAACTATAGGGGAGAGTGGACCTTAATATGGGACAACAATTATAATAAGGAAAGGCCTAACTTTTTTGCCTTCCTTGAGGAGAACAGGGATGGGGGAGGTTCTTTTATTTGGAGAAATACAATTAAAAAAAAAAGATAGCATTAAACAAGGTATTAAATGGAAAGTTGGTAATGGTAGAAAAGTTCACTTCTGGGAAGATGATTGGATATTACAAGCTTTCCTTAATGAATGCCCCGAGTGGAGGAATTATGAAAGCCAATGCAAATTGATATTTGGAGGGAATGTGAGAGACTACTGGGATAGGGACCATTGGAAGGACTTGACTGTGATCGACAACAACTTGGGAAAGCTCAATAAAATCCTTAATTGTATCACCTTGATTGATGAAGAAGACAAGATTATTTGGAAATACAACCCAAATGGTAATTTTACTATATCTTCTATGTACCATATGGAGTTTTAAGACCTTGAGGAGACCTATTTGTCTAAAGTGTGGATTAAAGATCTTACTCCAAAAATCAATGTCTTTTTTTGGATCCTGATGCAAAATAAAGTCTTGACTACTAAAAATCTTAGAAAAAGAGGTATGATCATAGTGAATAGGTGATACCTCTGTAATCAAGATGAGGAAAGTGTGAACCATATGTTTATTCATTGTTCCTATGTTAGGTTAATTTGGGATTACTTTCTTAGACTTCTTCACACAAAATGGGTTTTCCCTAAGGATATCAAGAGTCTTTTTTATTCTTGGAATCATCACTCAAAGAACGAGACTGTTATCAAGGTATGGAAGTTTGTTTTACCCTATATTTGTTGGGGAGTTTGGAGAGAGAGGAATGAGAGAGTCTTCAGGAATAATTTGGCTAGTGAGAAGGAGGTCTTCTTCAGAATTAAAAGAACCATAAAAGAAAATTTACTTTTGAAAGATAGAATCATGGAACCCTTGAATGAGGAGGACATAAACTTCTTTAATAATTGGAATCATAGAAAATAGGATAGGATAGATAAGAGGGAGGAATCTAGATGGGATTTACCCCTAGAAGATGGAAGAAAATTAAATTAACTTTGACAGTGCTTCAAAGGGAAATCCAGGGGTTGCTAGATGTGGCATTGTCATTAGAGATGAAAATGAGATTTGTAGAGGTATCAGAGCTATCCCTATTGGAATACAATCTAATCATACAGCTGAAGCATGTGACGCCCTTCACGGTCTTATACTTGCTAAGGAGAAAGGGTGTTCTAAGGTGTGGCTGGAGGGCGACTCTCTCAGCAGTATCAAGTTCTTGAATAATGATACACCAACCTCATGGAAAATTCATAACACAATTAAAAAAAAAAAGATATTATGCATTATTTTGAAGAATGTATTGTGACTCATAACTTCCATGAAACTAATGGGGTTGCTGACTGGGCAGCCAACATGGCTTGTAAGGTGGATTTGATGACGCAATGGAGTGATGGAAATGATATGCCTAATCAAGTTAAATTATTACTTGATAGTGACCGTCTGAGGAGTAAATAGAAACACAATTATAAATGGTAAGTGTCATAATGGATTTTAATGCGAAAGTGATTTCTCATTATTATTGTTTTATGCGAAAGTACCATGTGTTGATTACGAGTTGGGAGTGGCATGCTTTCTAGGTGTTTTTGGTTTTGCTGAGAACAAGGAGTGGTAATAATGATATTTTCAACAGTTATTGTAGAGGTAAACATCTAAAATAGAGAAGAAAAATGGGAGGTAGTAAGAAAAGAGTTGAGCCAATGAATTGCAAAGAATGGAGGTATATGCCAATAGTGTGGAAGATTTTGAAAGATGGAGGGATGGAGGTTTTCTTGGAAAAACTTCATGGTATAAATCCATCTATTTCTAGGATATTCACCAAATCTTGATAAAATGGCAAGATTATGGTGGGAAATCAACAAATGGAGGTCATTAAGGAGATAATTGCAGAAGTGACAGGCATGAGCATGGAAGGAATTAAGTATTATAGAGATAGGGCACTTTCTAATAAGGCTTGGGAGGCTTTTCTAGAGATGGAAGAGGAAAAGACGAGACTGGTTAAGGTTGATACTTCTTACCACAACCCAAAGCACATTTCCAGGCCTTGGAGGTATATTCTATTTGTGATTATCAGTTACATTACGCTGGGTAGTAGATTTACCTGTGCCTACAGACAACATTTTATACTTTTAAATCACTTCAGACATAAGGTGAAAGTTAGTTTACCTTTCTACTTGATCATCTCATTATATTTCACCATTAATAGATTGCAGAAAGATCCAAAAGGGGATCATGCTACTCACCAGGGCTTATTGGTGTTAATTTTTGAAGTTTTGAAAACAAAAAAAGTTGAAAGATCTTTGTTAAAGAAGAACCAGAGAGATGAGGAGGACACGAAGGGTGATGAGGAAGACAGTCTATCGAAGGAAGAAACAAAAGATGAAGAAGAGATTGAGGGATACAAAGCCCCCAAAAATACTATAGAGAAGGGTCCCTCATCTAAGAAGAGCTAGAAGAAGCCCGTTTTTGAGGGATTTGATACGGATAGGGAAACAAATGATGAGAAGATGGAGGAAAGAAAAATGAAAAAGGAAAAAAGGGTAAAAAGGGGAAGAAGAAAAAGACTCTGGTGGAAGAATCTAAAATAGAGGTAGAGTTTGAGGAGGAAGAGGAGGACAAAAAAGACATCAAAAAGAGAAAACAGGGTGAAGGTATGGAAAAGAACAAGTCTAGCCGAAAAGAGAAAAAACCCAACAAGAGGAGAATCATCCTCTCCTCGGATGAGGAAGACATGAAGGAGGAAAAAAAAATGCTGAGAAGAATCTTGGGGAGGATGAGAGAGGTGGAGATAGGGAGGACAAAAAAGTAGACAATGAAGAGAATCCAAGCCAAAAGGGGAATATTGTTAGAATAATAAGCAGAATAATGCAAATACAAACATAGAAGAGAACAAAAATGACACAAAGATTTAACGTGGTTCACCCAATCCCTAGGCTACGTCCACCAACATTGAGTCCAATATCTTTATTATTATCTAGCGATTACAATCTAAAACCTACAACTCAATACCATCATAGGAAGCTATGAAAATCCCTCATATGATGAAATCTCAAAAACCTAAGCCCTTTTCACAAGCATATTTGACCTAACCTAATTAGGGCAAAAAATACTCCGACTAGTAGAAAATCAATGGTCGACCCTTTACAATATTATTAAGTCATTGTTGGTGTCGAGGGGCACTGCCCCTCGACCCCACCTTGGGGCACTACCCCAAAGGGCCCCCACAAGGGGTGCTACCCCTTGACCCCATCAGGGGCTCTGCCCCTTGACCCTGAGCATGGGGCCCAAATAGATATGTCTAGGGGGAAATCACGCCAAAAGAAATTGAGTCTGATTAGGCTCCACATACATAACAAATATGGAAACTGATGAGCAAGAGGAGGAGGAAAGGGTGAAGAAAAATATGGAAAAAAGAATAGAGAAAGAGAAAATAGGGTAGGAGGAAACAAAGTATAATGGAAATGAGGAAACATACAATTACTATGTTACTCCTAACAGGGTAAGATCATCAAAAGTGATCATTTTGTAAAGCTTTAACATGCTATATGATATCAAGAAAAGAAAGGACTACATTGCAGAGTTCATGGATATGGTGAGTAATTTTATTGAAGACTATATGAATATGAAAAAACAAATTGAAGTTATGAGGGCCGAGATTAATATACTAAAAAGCATAGGAATTGGAGAGAAACCAGTGGGTGATTGTCTGGATGAAATGAAAGAGGCTGTGGGGAACTCAGAAGCCCAGGTGGAATTTGTGGGCAAAGTGGGCAGAATGGAGAAATAATTGAAGGATATCATTGAAAGTGCTGAGCATGAGGAAAGCGTAGATAAAATGAAAAAATTGAACATAAAAGTTGAAAAATTGGAGGAAATGGTCAAGAAAATTGGGGAGAAGTGTTTGGTGAGCTTGAAGGCTTATAATGGACATGCACAGATCTTGATGGACAAGCTAGACCAAGAAAAAGGGGAAAAGGACTGTAGAGAGGGGAAGGAAATTATAGGACCGAGAACTCGCACAAGGGAAAGCACAAAGAAGATGTGTCCAAAGGTGGACACGGAAATTGAAGACCAAAAGAAATTAGTTAACAAGATGCAAATCATGGTCATTAAGGCTTAGGAAATGATGGAGGGAATGTAGCTATCTTTTACTATTTTTTGTCCTTTTTTTTTGTTGTCCCCATCCTTATTGTGTATCTATGGGACATCTTTTTGATTTTTCTATTAGCTTGTTAGCTTATGTTCTTTCCTTGCTAGGTGCTATGGCACAAATTTTGCTGAGCTTTATTAAAAATTTGTAATAACTCTTGTAAAGGTTTTGGGTCCTTGTAAAACCTATTTTTACTTAATTAGAACTTTCCCCCTTTTTTTTGACACAAATGTCAAAAATATATCTATATGGTAATACCAAAGTAGGATAGGAAATCACTATGTACCTTCAAAATTTGAGACAAAGTATTGTCCCAATTATCTTGCAACACCTTCAGGATGTTCAAATCAATCTGTATCTCTACTGACAACTCCATCATAAGCTGCAACTAAAATTTTTTTGTCATGTATGAGTGTCTTGGCATGAGCTATATGCTTCTGCATTACATCCATGTGTGGAAGGATTTGGCTCTACATAATTGTAAGGGATTCCCTTGTCCTTGCTTCTTCCCTTAGTAATTCTGCCTGCATGACTGTCAAATACTTGATCTTCATAATGTGTGCTGAACTCAAACTAGGGTTAAGTGCCAACTGGTTTGCACTTTCCTTCAAATCTGTATCTATCTTTGTCATCTTGGTCTTGATTTCCATGGTAAACTTGGAAGTATCAATGAAATTTACAAATAATGAAACAATATTATTTATAGTAGTTTCTAGAGAGCTAATGAGAGTCTTTATCTTCACTTGGTCAATTGCAATCTTTCCTGCAACATTCTCTAAAACTTTATTCTCAAACTTCCTTTTGCCTTCTGCAGTATTTTTTCTTGACTACTTAAATCTTATTGAACTTGTGGACTATATTGACAACTTGATCAATAATAGAGTCATTCTCATCAATTTCTACTTCTAGTGCATCATGGAATATACCTTTCACATCCTCTAGGAATTTGTTACTCTTCTTTTCTGCTTATAGCTTTTTTTGTGTGGCTCTTTTCTTCCATAGCTCCCCTAGTATATCCATCTGCTCTACTATCAAGTTGGAAAGATCCCAATTTGGAATCATAATATCTTTGTCAAGATCAATATCATTAGTATATGTTTCCTTCCCTTTTCCTTTGAACTTGGGATTGGGTGAAGGAACAATTTCCTTTCCTTTTCCACTATCATCCTTGACTTCAGTATTCAGTGGATCATTAACTTTTTCTGTAAAAACTGTAGCATCAATGCTTACTGTAGAATCATTCATAGTGACCTTCTAAGACTTGATTAATCTTAGTCCAGTAGTAGGTGGAGCCTGATGCTCGGTTCCTACTAGTCCAGATGTAGATTATGTATATTTATCCTTGCTCAGAGATAGGATCTTCTGTATAGGTGATTGGGGTAGGGATCCCATCACTTCTACGGCTATCTATTCTGCATTGGATTCTTCAATAGTTTCCACCTCAGGTAATTCTTCATCATTAGTCTTTACCTTGGGGTCTGTACTTGGTACTTCTACCTTATCTTCTTCCTTGATTTAAAAAAATAGACTTCCATATCATTGTAGCAGTTTGCACAACATCCTCTATTCTCTTGTTCAATATCTGAAAGGTCCTGAACCTTGGAGTGTGATTGTTCTCATATTTGGTCATGTCCTCTTTTACCTCTTTATTTGTCATAGATGACATGACTTGCTTCAAGGTCTATTCACTAATATCCTTTTCTATTTGAACTGCATTGCTCCAGTGAACAAATATTGCTTTGAATAGATATTTAGTCATATGACTCTTCAGTTCAGATGGATCATACTTCCATCTTGTCATTTTCTCTACAACTGCTTCCTCAATCTGCTTATGTTTATCCTTAGTTCTGGAAGCATATTTCAATGATTTTAGAGAACTCATACCACTACCTCCTTTTTTTTGTTCAATTTTCTTCTCAAATTTAGGTGGGGGTTTCTTGATTATGACTATATCTTCTTCTTCATCTTCCTTAGGTAATATAAGTTTCCTTCTAGATCTTCTTGTAGTGATGACAAGGGTAGAGATCTTTGTTTTCTACTTGGGGGATACCTTCTTCTTCATCATCTTCTTCTTCTTCTTATTAGGAGGTTCTTCTTCTATCTCTTCCTCTTCCTCTTCCTTTGTAGGTTCATCATCTTCTATCTTAATTTCATCTTCTTTTCTTTTAGTGATAGAAGGAGGAGAGTCTGAAGTCTTTCCATACTTCTTTACAAACTTCTGTAACCTTTTCTTTTCTCTTTTCAAGATCTTAGGAATCTCAATTTCCAATGAAATTATGCTCTTGGCTTCTTCATAGGTACCAAATTATGGTGCTTTGGGATCAATAGGATCATTCACAAGAGCCTTAATGATATCTTTGGTCTCATCTATGTTAACCTCATATGCAAGAGGTTTCATCCATGCAACCTTAGGCTTGACTGCCTAAATGTATAATTTATCATAGTCAACTAGGAAGAAAACATCATCTTTGTAGTCTTCTACCAATTATTTAGTAATTCTATATCTATTTTACATCTTCTATCTGAAATCCTCAAATTATGCATCCATTATGCTCTCAAAATTGTCTCCTAATTTTTATATGAAATCATTTATCTGATAAACTATGGGTCTGTCCTTCTTCAAAACAACTGTGCCTCTGGAAGGGAAAAACTTTTGAATATAAAAGAATATGAAAACCATAAGTGAACCAAAATTACATTGATTGGTCTTTGATGCCTGGATTCTTTCCATGTTCTTGCTCAATTGGATGAGCTGCAACTCAGCAAGGTTGAATGAAAGGTTATTCTTGACCACTTTGTATGCCAAGTCCACAGCCTCACATGGTACATTATTTGGTCAGCTAGAACTATAGATTTTGTGCACAATTACATGAATCCCAAACTTCAATTCCATGTTTATAACTCCATTTAATCTCATGCCTCTTTCATCCCACTAGGCAAGAGTCTTCTTAGTTAGGTCATCCCGGGGTAGGGTTTTGGTAGCTTTTGACTTGTCAAGCATAGGATACTCTGTAACACGGTGTACCATTGTCTTAGTGATCTTCACTGGTTGCTCCAACCATAGATGCATGTTGTGAACATGACTTAGAACAAACCTAATATTTTTAATTTGAAAGTTCTGTGGCATATGCATGATATGAGTCAAACCCTTGACTTTGAGGTGTTTATGTTCTGGCTTCATATTCTTAGCTTCATAGATTTTCTCATATGATTTATTCATTTCCAATGTGCCTAGCTGTTGAATTGTGCAATGATAGAAGGCTCGGATATCGTTGATTAACAATACCTTTGGAGGAATTAGGGAATGAGCTCCCATCAGATCTATTTCCTCTGCAATCGCTGGATGAAGCTTAAACTTTGGAGGTTCATAGACAACATCCCTCACCAACATCTCAGATCCTTTCTTAACCTTTCTGCTGGATGTACATGCCATAATTCTTGGAGGTTTGATAAAAATTCTCAAATTAAAGCTTTCAAACACAAATTTGCTATGAATCGCTTAAGGCTTTGAATTTTTATGTTCTTGAATGTGACCTCTAAATCAGGCACAAACCCAACATAATCCTTACTCAATCATTCAATTTTCAAAAATGAACATGAATTGTCCATTTCGCAAACTTGATTGAAACGACCTGCTGCCTCCTATTTAGTTGGGGATGTCGAATTTACTCTCAGAATGAGAGCTAACAACCTTGACCATTGCTAAAATGGAGGATTTAAAGCATGAGAGATGAGAAAATTACCATTAATCTAAGAATGAAATTGCCATTAACCTAAGAATGAAAATGCCATTAAATCTAGAATGATATGCATATTTAATTGAATTAAACTAGAACAATAATCAAATTACACTAGCCATGAGAATGCAATTACACTAAATGAGAATTAAAATAAAATGCAACAAAAGCTATGAAATATGAAATAGGTGAGACAAAAATTAACTATAATTTTGATGCTCTAAAAATTGATCCTCTCAAATGAAGAAAATGAGGCCCATAATATAGAACAACCTGCGAAGGGGATGAAGAGTTTCTTGAAAAGAAACTATTGACCCTTCATTTCCATGGAGGAAGGTGAGACAATTTTTGAAAGAATTATTCAATTAAAATAATGAGTTATTGCTACATGAGTGGCTTTTCACATGGAATTATGAGATTCCTTTTTGAGGATAATTCATCCTATTAATTAAATAACTATTCAATTCCATTTTGATGTGGATTAGCTAAAGGGGGTAGAATTAATTTAATTTGAAAGCACTTAGGAATTTAGAATTAAATTAATTAATCATAGGGATTTTTAGCTAATAAACCTTGATAATTTAGGAATTAAATATAATGTGAGATTTATGAAAATTCTAGTTTTCTGCATTTGAGACCAAGTCAATTAGGAAGAGAATTTGCCTAGTACAATAGGACTTTGATGACGAGAAACTGCAACAAAATTGATTAGAATTGTAATGTGCCAATTTTGGGGTGTTACATTTTGCCCCTCTTTGAATTGATGTGCGAGCAACGCATTGATTCAAAGAATAGTTTGATGTGAAGATGAAAATTTCAGAAGTCTAGGTTAGGTTTCCAAGACACTGATCAAATTGAGAAGCAGAATCATCCGAGAGAAGATCAAAATTGGGGTTAGATTGCCCCAATGTCCACTGATAGCTGATGAAGATTTAGGACTATCTCCAGAATCAGGGTTAGATTTCCCCGATACGAAGGTTAGCCCTCTGAGATCCAGGTTAGGTTGCCTAGATAATAGTCTAAAGAGATTTTGAGAGACATCTTTAGAAAAAAGCATAACTTTTAGGAATTAGGGTTAGATTTCCCCAATACCTAATGAGATTTTCAAGAATCATCTCCAGAATGAAGCTTGATCCTTGAGGATCTGAGTTAGATTGCTCAGATACCTCGAAAGATAGATGACAAGATTCAAGATCATGGAATATCCAATTTTGACCATAAGGTATGAAAAACTGAATACGCCTCAAGTGATGAGATGCGCCTAGCGATGGGGACTTTTGATTTAGATGAGACTGATTCGAGAATGATGTGAAAAGATTTAATGATGCAATCATCCTACCCCCTCGGGAGCGAAATTGAAAGATGACACAACAAAAAGATTGAGAGCGAGAAATCAAAAATAGAAATAAGATCAAAGATCCAGATAGATCAAGAGAAGGCATAATTGATTTGGAGTGATCAAGAGGTTCTGTTGATTAGGTTTGACCATAGTTGACCAGAATTGACTTTGATGAAAAGATTGCTGAAGCTAAGAAAATGATAACGAGAGATAATTCTGACAAGAAAGCGATGTTAGAAAGTGACTACACAAGTGTCTGATCGCATCGGTCCCAAAATTTTAAAATGTGATTTCAAGCTGCTTAGGAGTGTCAGATTTTGATTTCGATCATGAAAATAGATTCAGAACAGTCCATTTAGCCAAGGGTGCAATTTTTGCAGAAAATAGAGCACTTTAAAAATTAGGTCAAATAGCTATATAAGGTCTGGAGGGGTCATTTTCAAATCATTATTCACCTTTGACTTTAGCGATGGCGAGAGCTCCAGCTGACATTGATAGCATTCCTATGCATACACACCGATTTGAGTGCTCCCAACGACACAACCAGCCACCGGAGTATGATGCACCTATAAGTAATCGAAACATTATCCTGCATTTCAAATTTTTATTAATTTTACATCATTTTTAGCACATTTTGAAGCTTTTAGGGTCTGTCACGTCCAATCTCGTGTGAGGAAATAGTTTCCTCACACTAGCCTAGATTTCCTTTCATGCGAGGAATCAGATTCCTCGCATGGGTCCCTTCTGCATGCTCGTGTGAAGTGCGAGCTTATGCTGCGTGAGATTTTAGAATCTCGCACAGAAAGAGATCCTGTCTCACGCGAGGCAGAAAGCTCATGCGGGAAAAGAGTTTCCTCGCATGGGAATCTTGCTCATCTCAAAAAGTTGTCATTTTTTTATGCCGCAGAGTCAGCCAGTTACAATTCCTCAAAATTGTGTTTAGAATAGGTCCATAGCTATATTTGCTATCATTACTTTGAAAAATCATCATGTTGAGGTACTGATCTAATTTTGTCGCTTGCTTTGTAGGTTGACTTCCCTGATATCATGTTCTGATCACATCATCCTGTCATGGGTGAGCTACTACAGAGACTGTCAGATGCTGATGGTGCTCATATTGACGGGCTCAGATTATCATACCTCCATGATGCACCCGATATTTAGGTAAATCATGGTCTATTGGGCACACTGGTCGAGCATTTCCATTCGAAGACAAACACATTCCATTTGCTACAAGGGGAGATGACAGTCACTCCTGAGGACATTTACAGGATTCTGAGAGTACCATTTCATAGAGCTTGTGTAGAGTATGACACTCAGTCGAGAGTAGGTACACTGGCACTAAGAGAAATCTTTCGGGATGATCTATTGATGGGTCGGGCCATCTCTTGGGAGGATTTGATGAGCCTCTACGACATGGATCACCCACTGGTAGTTGTCTTGGCTCTTTTCTTGAGTTTCCACTTGGTTCCCGATCGAGGTCAACATAGGTTGGAGTGCGGCTGGGGAGGCATGTTGCAGAGGATGCTGGCTACACCTGCAGTGACTTTTAGATGGGGCGAGTGTATGCTCGCACAGATGTATCATGAGATGCACAAGACTGTGTATCAAGGTGCATGGAATATGGCGGTAGGAGTTGTCATTCTTTAGATCTAGGCTTGGGAGCACCTTCCCATATGTAGGCCAATTTTCCATGACACATGGAAGCCTTTGGAGCCATATATATACAGGTATGCAGGTCCTATGACCCAGCCTGTGCTGGGTAAGATGGAGCAGTGGGGAGCTCAGATAGATGATATGGAAGCAGTCATATGGCAGCCCTGGATAGCCATGGAGGTATGGGATGATGCATGACACAAGCTATCGTATATGTTCTATTCACATCCTTTGATTGGGCATACTATCAATGTTATTGAGAACTTCTTGCTCACCCGAGTGTTGCGACAGTTCGGGAGACCTTAGGTTGTCTCGTAGGAGTTTTGTACTTACACTCGATTCATTGATGAGATGAAGAAGGGCTGGCAGAGATAGTTGGATAGAGGTCGAAGCATGATAGATGCTAGAGTACCACCAGCTAGGTGGGATTACATGGTCGGGGTGGCAAATGCAGGGATGACACCTGCATACAGGGACCACATATCAGCCCACCCATTCCCTAGATATATAGATTCTATTGGCTTGGGTCCTCATGTACAATAGGTGGTACAACCACCACCATAGCAAAAAGCATAGCAGCAGGCAAAACAGCTGCCCTTACAGCAGCAGGAGAGGGTAGTATGACCGAGGACTAAGAAGATTCCTATCCCCACTAGACCTATGGGGTTAGATGCAGGTGTCGGGAGTAGTGACAGTCAGGAGAGAGCCACTGAGTAGGGAGAGGAAACCATCATGACTGATACTATTCTAATTTATCCACAGGCAGGCGGACAGGTAGCCCAGTTATAGGAGGCTCTTCGGAGGCTCCAAGAGAGAGTGAGACAGTCGCAGAGGGAGCGAGATAACTTATGCACACAAGTGATTATTCAGGAGACCCGAGTAGCCAAGCGAGACTAAGAGATCTAGGGGTTACAAGAGGCACTAGATAGATCACAAATAGAGATGAGGTACGAGGCTACTCAAGCAGCTTATTACTATGCCGCTTACACGTTTGTAGTTCGTGAGGCAACAAACCAGGTTCAACCATTTTCAGAGTATGCTAGGGCACGGGTTGCTCCACAGATACCACCTCCTCAAGGACCACCTCCACAGGGACCACCTCCTCAGTAGCATGGCATGCCACCTCCTCCACCTTTGCCGGGTGGTTAGATGAAACACTTGATATACATATTGTACCACCATTTTGATATATTGTGCTCGAGTAACACCCTTGTACATCTGACCGATTGATATATATATATATATATATATGAGCTCTATTTTGGCATCATTGTACATGTTTATATATTTCTTTAGATTTGTATGTCTTATGAGATGTTTCTTATATGATTTAGATGTATGGATTAGAAATGTATGCCATGGATGAATATGCAAATGTTTATGCTATGAATGAAATGTGATGATAGATGTTAGATGGATACATGCTATGAATGTAATGATTTATGCTTATAATGGATGCACATGTTTATGGATATATAAATGCAAATGAATGTATGGAAATGCACTTTTGGAAATAAATGCAATGGTACTAATCATCTCATGTAGGATATTGCAATATACAATAGGTACTAACCAAAAGAATATGAATTAAGATTGAGAGTGAGGACCGGACACTCATGTAGTCAAGAGGAAGCCAGAATAAAAGATGAGGACCTTTGAAGAATGAGAAGACCATAAAGAGAGTGCCAAAATTTTATGTGCTTGAATGTGACCTCTAAATTAGGCACAAACCCAACATAGTCCTTACTCAATCATTCAATTTGCAAAGATGAACATGAATTGTCCATTTCACAAACTTATTTGAAATGACCTACTGCTGTGTGCATAAATGTTGTCACACTTCTATGAATCCTTCCATTCAAGGTTGCTCAAGAATGAGGCCTCAAATATTGATCCATAGCTCTCTAGTCATGGATGTGTAAAAATGTAAAATGAAGGCCATCAGATTGACCTAGTTGTGTCTATTGCAAATACACCATGAAACAAGAGATTTGAATGCATGAAAATGATATCTACTCTATATGATTGCAATGCATAAAAAGAAAATTAATCTAAATGATAACAATACATGGCTAAATCTATGAAAGGAAATGCAAATGCAAGATTAATCTATGAAAATAAACATGAATCTAATCTACATGAGTAGCCATGAATGCAAGAAGAATGAGACAAGAAGAGAGAAGTTGCAATATCC
>MU223254.1:1099944-1154322 GCA_018584345.1 Thuja plicata | reverse complement strand
TTTCATCTCCTTCAAACCATCTTGCTTATCAAATCTCTTTATCATCTAATCCAATCTTCTTCTCATCCAATTCTCTTCCCATCCTATTCTATCTAATCCATGTTATTCTATGAAGCCTAATCAGACACAGAGGTCTTTTCAACCCCTTTTTTTTCGGCGCAGTTGCCCCCCCAAATTTTTCTACGGGGGTTTGGGGGCAGCACCCCCAAGATGGGGTTAAGGGGAAAAGTGTTATGTGCTTGAATGTGACCTCTAAATCAGGCACAAACCCAACATAGTCCTTACTCAATCATTCAATTTGAAAAGATGAACATGAATTGTCCATTTTGCAAACTTGATTGAAACGACCTGCTGCCTCCTATTTAGTTGGGGATGTCGAATTTACTCTCAGAATGAGAGCCAACAACCTTGATAATTGCTAAAATGGAGGATTTAAAGTATGAGAGATGAGAAAATTACCATTAATCTAAGAATGAAATTTCCATTAATCTAAGAATGAAAATGCCATTTAATCTAGAATGATATGCATATTTAATTGAATTAAACTAGAACAATAATCAAATTACACTAGCCATGAGAATGCAATTACACTAAATGAGAATTAAACTAAAATGCAAAAAAAGCTATGAGATATGAAATAGGTGAGACAAAAATTAACTATAATTTTGATGCTCTAAAAATTGATCCTCCCAAATGAAGAAAATGAGGCCCATAATATAGAACAACCTGTGAAGGGGATGAAGAAATTCTTGAAAAGAAACGGTTGACTCTTCATTTCCATGGAGGAAGGTGAGAAATTTTTTGAAAGAATTATTCAATTAAAAGAATGAATTATTGCCACATGAGTGGCTTTTCACATGGAATTATGGGATTCCTTTTTGAGGATAATTCATCCTATTAATTAAATAACTATTCAATTCCTTTTTGATGTGTATTAGCTAAAGGGGGTAGAATTAATTTAATTTGAAAGCACTTAGGACTTTAGAATTAAATTAATTAATCATAGGGATTTTTAGCTAATAAACCTTGATAATTTAGGAATTAAATATAATGTGAGATTTATGCAAATTCAGGTTTTCTACATTTGAGACCAAGTCAATTAAAGACAATTAGGAAGAGAATTTGCCTAGTACAATAGGACTTCGATGACGAGAAAATGCACCAAAATTGATTAGAATTGTAAGGTGCCAATTTTGGGGTGTTACATGAATCACTCTACAAACTAAAAACTTTGTAAATAATAACCTTTCCAATTTATCTTTTATAAGAGATTTTACCATTGATTTTTCATTAGATGCTCCGTACATGGTAGCTAGCATAGCTCAGAATGAATCTCGGTTAAAACTAACTTTTGCATCCTCAAAACCATACAACCTGACTTAACTCAGTTAATCTTATGTAACTCAGATGTAATTGAGATCCCGACTTGGTTAAAACCATAATGTGTCCTAGTGCATCAATATGCTGATTTGGACTTGCTAGCATGTCTGGAACTGATGTAAGATGACTTGTATGCACAGTTCTAGTTGTCTCCTTGCATATTTATTCAGAGATGGTAGATCCACCCAACTCACTGCTTTGGGTGCCATTCGATCCTTCATTGTTTTGATCTAAACTCTCAGGAGATTTCCTTACCCACTCCTGACTCATCTGAGTTCTAATTTTAGAAAATTTTGCTTTGCCTTTCTCAAAATGAGTATCTACTTTTTCTTTGTTCATGCAATTCTTGCTTAGATGACCGAGTTGTTTACACACATAACATCTCTTAGTAGGATTCCTTTTTATGAGGTGAGTCTTTGCGCAATTTGCACCAATATTCCCATATTCACCACAATGACAACATATGCTCCATGTATTGTAATCCCAACCAAAAAATTCTTTAGCTAGTTGTTCAGCAGGGTTCCATTCCTTAGTTCTACACTCAGAAGATTTGTGACTTTGTTTGTTACATTTGAAACATTTTCCTTCAAACTTAGGTTTCTTAGTGCATTCAGTTTCCCTATGTCCATGTTTGTTGCATCTATAGCATTTACCATTAAACTTTGAGTTTCCATTGCTCCAACACTTATTAGTTGTGTGCCCTAACTTGCCACAATGATTACAAGTAGGTTTTCTATTCTTTTGAGTTCCTTGCTATGAGGATTCACCTTATTCACTATAACCTAATCCAGTCTATCCATGATGTCTGAGTTGAGTTTTCTCTATAAATTGATCTATTCTTACCTGTGAATTCATCATACTCTCATTGTTTTTCTTTTTAGTATTGAGATCATTCTACAATCTTTCATTTTCTAGTCCTTAGATTGATAACTTCTTGATTTTCATTATTGAGTTGATTTATCACATTTTCTTGCTGAAGTGACAAATGATGGATTTCATTTTATTTTTCCTCTAATCTTGTACTCAACAATCTTTTATCTTCTTGTGCCATTTCTCTGTCATTTTCTACTTGATTATTTTGTTCCATAACTTCACATATTCTAACTGAATGAATTTCTTGTTCTCTTTTCAACTTTCTGACTTCTTCATGTAAATTGAGATTCTTTGCAAGTAGGTCTTCAATGACTGTATCTGCTTCTTCAGAACTTCTTTCTTTGCATAGGTCTTCAATTCTTTCTTCTATGTAACTTTTTTCATTCATCTGCACTGCTAAATCTTTTCTTCTTTTCAAGGAAAGATTTCATTTTTAATGGCTTTCTCTAGTCTGTATACTTCCATTGCCTCTAATCTTTGCTCAAGCTATTAAACTTATGTTAGGAGAACCTTGATCTATGATACCAATTGTTTGAAATATATTGAGGCTAGGTGACTGAGATGCGGAGGGGGGGGGGGGGGGGGAATNGGGGGGGTGAATCAAGAACCAATAAAAATTAATCTCTTTAATCCTTTAATAGATTATCTAATCTGATTGCATACATGAAACATAAAAGTAATAAACATCCACAACACTTGACACAATATTTGGTTACCTAGAAACCTTCCAAATAGAAAGTAAAACTCGGGTGGGGATGTTACCCACAAAATTTATTACTGCAGTATAAATTTAGCCTGTTAAAGCTTACAATTGACCACTTTTGATGGCCTACCCTATTAGGAGTAATAAGGACTGTTAGTTCCACATTGTGAAAGGATTTTGTACAATATAATTAAGTATCCAACTCTGTTAGGAGATTTGTAAAGGACTGTTAAGTCCACCTTGTTAGAGGATTTTGTTGATGCACCTGTTAGGATGAACCAGTAGATGATCTTGTATGCAACTCTGATTTACTGAATAAGACCCAATGATATAAAAACTAATCACCTGAATGTGATGGATGAGTCTCTGTTGTTCCTTATACTTATGTAGCCTCTTAATCAATCTGCAACTTCATATTCACACACATTTGGATAAAAAAAAATACCTTACATATATATCTTATCCAAATCAAATACCTCTATAAGTCAACTTCTAAGATATACATTAATACCAAATAATATAAGCTAAGTCGGCCCAAAACTGTTACTCAGGTCCAATAATCCACTCCGGCAATATACTGGCACTTGGGCAATATGCTATCACTCGAGCAACATAGTAGACTCTGGCGGTCAGACTATACTATGTACTCAGGTCATATTGATCACTCAGGTAATACTGATTACCACTGTCTTCTCAGTCAACACTGCCACTACTCGGGTTACACTACAACTTCTCAAGTTGCACTACAAGCTGCTGGCTCAGTCAACACTGTAATGACTAAGTGTTTTGGCACTAATTGAAAACTTGTCTTGCCATAAGGTCATCAAAGTATGTAGAGGAATTTTATGTGAATCAAGAAAAACAAAAGAAGAAACTAGAATGCATAGGTTCACTTGAAGCACAATTTAAAAAGGTAATGGATGATACATTTGTGTCCAAAACTATTTAGTTGGCTACTCTATTTAATCTTTTGAGAAGAGGTTGTCCCATGACATACTACTTTGGTATTGTCAAATTATTAAAATTTCTAAATTTTTTCCAAGATATCCTATAACTCATTGGTCAGTAAAAGATGGATGAGATTTGGTGAGTTGTCTTGCTGAAGTGGAAATAAATGATCAACAGGAAAAATTAAAGGAGTCAAACTATATTACATTATCTTTAGATGAAGTTATAGCAGTATAAAATAATTCTTGGATGTGTGTGCATGTGTATACCATACAAAACCATGTCCTCCACCCTTATCTACTCCTTGTTGTTAAGATGGAGAATAACGTAGTGCAAAGTATGTATGAAGTAGTTAAGAAATATTTAAATGAAATTATCGGTATGGAAGACTTTACAATTGCCAAAATGTTGGTGTGTGTAGGAGAAGATGGAGCTATAGTGATGCAAGGTCAAAGTGATGAACTACAACTGATTGCATGTTTGAAGTCATTTGTTGATATTCAACCAAGTTGCATAAGTGAGGATAAACATTATCAGTTAATTTAATGTCATTGATGTCAACTTATTTGAGTATTATTATGGTGGAAAATATTTTTTATGAATTGAAGATCTGGAACAAACAATGTTTATGTGGTTGGTAAATGAAGAGTTCTACATACACTAAGAGATAATGATACCTGAGTAAAACACAGTATATACCAAGCATAGTGATAGTCGAGCAAGGGATTGCCGACACAACAATTGACAAACAAAAATCTAAAGGTAACCTATTCTATAATGACACAACTGAAACTACTTGCTTATTGGCAAAGAATGAAGATATATGGTTATGGCATAAAATACTTTGTCATGTAAATTTTGACAACATGGTTAAGATTAGTAAGAAAAGAAAAGTTAGAGGCTTACTAAGCTTAACTAAACCAGACCATGTAATGTGCAAAAATTGCCAAATGGGAAAGATATCAAACCTTAGTTTCAAGAGCAAGAAATTTTCATCTAATGATATTTTGGATTTATTTCATATAGACCTATGTGGACCAATGAGAACATAGAGATATTATGGGGACAAATATTTTATTTTATTTGTTGATGACTACTCTAGGATGATGACTATCATGTTCCTAAAAGAAAAATATGAAGCATTTAAGATATTTAAGTGGTATAAAGCTAAAGTGGAAAAAGAAACTGGTAGAGATGTGAAGTGTTTAAGATCTGATAGAGGAGGTGAATTTATTTATGATGTTTCACTAAATTTTGCAATGAGAATGGAATCAAAATACAAGTTTCTGCACTGAGGACACCAAAACAGAATGGAATTGCTGAAAGAAGGAACAGATCAATTATTGATTGTGTATACCTTATGGAAAGACATGTTTTCAAATAGTGAATAAACACTTAGTCACTTATATGAATACGGTGATAACCGAGCCAACAACTTGAAGTGTAACTCAAGTAGTTACAGTATCACCTGAGTCACCAGTGTTACCTGAGTTTCATACCAGCTCTGAGTGACCAATGTGACCCAAGCACCCAGTGTAGCCTGAGTGCCAGAGATTGCCAATTCACTATGTTTCCTGAGTGTCAGCATATTTCCCAAGTGTTAGTATATCACCCGAGTGGATTAATGGACTCGAGTATCAGTATTGGGCTGACTTAGTTCATATTATTGGATATTCATTTATATTATGGAAGCTGACTTATGAAGGTAATTGATTTGGATAAGATATATATGTAAGGTACTTTGTTATCCAAATTGAAGAAGTAGCAATAGTAAAAGTAAGATATGCGAATATGAAGTGGCAGATTAATTAGAAGGCTACATAAGTGTAAAAGGAACAACAGAGACTCATCTATCACATTCAAGTGATTAGTATTATCTCAAAGGATCTCATTTAGAAAATTAGAGTTGCATAGAAGATCATCCACTGGTTCATCCTAACAGGTGTATCAACAAAATCCTTTAACTGGGTGGACCTAACAGTCCTTTTCAAATATCCTAATAGATTTGCATACTTAATTGTATTGTACAAATCCTTTCACAAGGTAGACCTAATAGTCCTTATTTCTCCTAACAGGGAAGGCCAGTAGAAGTGGTCAAAATTAATATTTAATAGGATAAATTTATATTGTAGTACCAAATCTTGTGGGTACCATCCCCACCCCAGTTTTACTTTCTATTTGGAAGGTTTCTCGGTAACCAAATATTGTGTCAAGTGTTGTGGATATTTGTTTCTTTTCTATTCCATGCATGAAATTAGATTAGACAACCTAATAAAGGATAAAAGAAAATAAGTTTTATTGGCTCTTGATTCACCCCCCTCTTAGTCACCTAGCCTTAATATATTTACAACACTTGGTATCAGAGCTAAAGGTTCTCTTATCATAATATTAACACCTTGAGAAAATATTAGAGGCAATGAAAATATACAAACTGGAGAAAGCCATTGAAAATGAAAAGCTAGATCTACAAGTGGCCATGGATCAAATCAGAAAACTCAAGGAGTAACTCTCTCATTCCCTGAAAAGAAGAAAATATTTAGCAGTGCAAATGAATGATAAAAAGTACATAGAAGAAAGAATTGAAGATTTATGCAAAGAAATAAGTTTTGAAGAAGCTGATGCAACCATTGAAGACCTACTTGCAAAGAATCTCAATTTACATGAAGAAGTTAGAAAGTTGAAAAGAGAACAAGAAATTCATTCAGTCAGAATATGTGTAGTCATGGAACAAAAGAACCAAGTAGAAAATGACAGAGAGATGACACAAGAAGATAAAAGATTGCTAAGTAAAAGATTAGAGGAAAAATAAAATGAAATCCATCATTTGTCACTCAAGCAAGAAGATATGATAAATCAACTCAATAGTTCAAATCAAGAAGTTATCAATCTGAGGACTGAAAATAAAAGACTACAAAATGATCTCAATATTGAAAAACAAACCAACGAGAGTATGATGAATTCATAGGTAAGCATGGATCAGTTGATAGAGAAAACTAAATTTAGACATCATGGACAGACTGGATTAGGTTATACTGAGCAAGGTGAATCCTCACAACAATGAGCTCAAAAGAACAAGAAAACTACATGTAATCATTGTGGTAAGTTAGGGCATACATCAAATAAGTGTTGGAGCAATGGAAAGTCAAAATTTAATGGTAAATGCTATAGGTGCAACAAATATGGACATAGGGCAAGTGAATGCATTGAGAAACCTAAGTTTGAAGGAAAATTTTTCAATTTTAATAAACAAGGTCATAAGTCTTCCGTGTGCAGAACTAAGAAATGGAACCCTACTGAACAACTAGCTAAAGCAATTTTTGGTTGGGATTACAACACATGGAGCAGATGTTGTCAATATGGTGAATATGGGAACATTGGTAAAAATTGTGCAAAGAATCATCTCACAAAAATGAATCCTACTAAGAGATGTTATGTGTGTAAACAACTTGGTCATCTAAGAAAGGATTGCATGAACAAAGAAAAAGTGGATATTGGTTTTGAGAAAGGCAAAGAAATTTTTTTTGAAATCAAAACTTAGATGAGTCAAATGTGGGTAAGGAAGTCTCCTGAGAATTCAGACCAAAACAATGAAGGATCGAATGGAACCCAAAATAGTTAGTTGGGTGGATCCACCATATCCGAATAAATATGCAAGGAGATAATTGGAACTGTGCATACAATCCATCAAACATCAGTTCCAGATATACTAGCAAGTCCAAATCTGCATATTGATGCACCAGGACACATTATGGATCTAACCGAGTCAGGATCTCAGTTACAACCAAGTTACTTAGGCTTAATAGAGTTAAGTCGAGTTGTGTTGTTTCAAGGATGCAAGGTTAGTTTTCTCTGAGATTCCAAGCAAGCCTGGGAGAACTACCCAAGCTATCAAAAATACTATGTATGGAGAATTTAATAAAAATCTATGATGAAATTTCTCATAAATGGTGGAGTTGAAGGGTTATTGTTTATAGTTTACAGAGTGATTAAGAGCTTATAGTTATTGCAAAGAGAAATTGTGTTTGAAAGCTTTAGTTGTAGTGAAGTTTTATCAATCTTTCGAGAATTATTGCATCTTCATCCAGTAGTAAGGTCAAGAAGGGATCTGAGATGTTAGTAAGGAATGTTTTTTGACCACCAAACTTCAAACTTCATCCAACGATTGTAGAAGAGATAGATCTGATGGGAGCCCATTCCCAAATTTGTTTGAAGGTAATGTTGATTAATGACATTAGAGTTTTCTATCATTGCACCATTCAACAACTGGGTACACTGGAGATGAATCAAGCATATGAGAAACTTTGTGTGGATGGAAATCTAAAGCCAGAACATAAACACCTCAAAGTCAAGGGTTTAACCCCACATTTTTCAGATGCCACAAAAATTTTAGATAAAGTGGATTAAGTTTTTCTGAGTTGTGTTCATGACATGCATCTCTGGTTGGAGAAACTAGTGAAGATCACTAAGACAATGGTACATCATGTGATAGGGTACCCAATGCTTGACAAACCCAAGGTGACTAGAACTCTACCCTGGGATGACCTAGCCAAGAAGACTCTTGCCAAGTGGGATAGAAGAGGCATGAAATTGAATGGAGTCACTAACATGGAATTGAAGTTTGGAATTCATGTGATTGCACACAAGATATACAGTTCTACTCGACCAAAGAGTGTACCATGTGAGGATGTGGACTTGGCATACAAAGTGGTCAAGAACAATTTTTCATTCAACCTTGCTGAGTTGCAGCTCATCCAACTGAGAAAAAACATGGAGAGCATCTGGGCATCAAAGACCAATCCGTGTAAGTTTGGTTCACTCTTGGTATGCATATTATTTTATGTTCAGAATTTTTTCCCTTCAAAATGCATAGTTGTTTGGAAATAGGATAGACCTATAGTCTATCAGATAAATGAATTTATAGAAGAATTAGGATATAATTTTGAGAGAATCATGGATGCATACTTTGAGAGTTTCAGAGAGAAGATGCAGAATAGATACAAAATTCCTAAAAAATTGGTAGAATACTGAGATTGCCTAAGGAAGATGAAGAATAAGATACAGTCATATTCAAGAAGACCCCACCTACCTTTGAGTAGAATATTGAAGATTTGAAAGGAGGTAGTGGTATGAGATCTCTCAAATCATTGAAGTATGCTTCCAGAACCAAGGATGAGAAGAAGATGATTAAGGATGCATTAGTAGAGAAAATGGAAAGATGGAAGTATGATCCATCTAAATTGAAAAGCCATATGATTTAAGACCTTCTCAAGGCAATCACAATTCACTGACATAATATAGTTCATATTGAAAAGGACATCAGAATGCAAACCTTGAAGCAAGGCATACCTACTATGACTAGTAAAGAGGAAAAAGATGCTATGACTTAGTATGAGAGTAATCACACTCCAAGGTTTAGGAATTTTCAAATCTTGAGCAAGAAAATAGAGGATTTTGTGCAGGTCACAACAAAGATATGGAAGATAGTTTTTGAAATCAAGGAAGAAGATAAGGTAGAGAAACAGAGCACAAACCCTCATGTACAGGTCAAAGATGAAGAGTTACCTGAGGTTCAGAACATTGAAGAATCTAATGCTGAATAGATAGCAGTAGAAGTGATGGCATCCCTACCCCAATCACCTATTCAGAGTGTGTTATCTCTGAGAAAGGAAAAGACTATAGAATCTACATTTGGACTAGTAGGAACTGAGCATCAGGCTCTACCTACTAATGGTCCAAGCTAGACTGAGTCACAGAAGGTCACTGTGAATGTTTCTACATTTGATACAAATTATAAAGTTGGTGCAAAGAATGTCAATGCTGTATTCCAACTGAATACTGAGGAGAACATATATGATGGAAAGGATAAGGATGATGATGGGAAAGGAAAACAAATAATTCCTTCACCTCATCCCAAGGTCAAGGGTAAAGAAACAATCACTGATGAAATTGATCTTGAAGAAGACAATGTGATTCCTAATTGGGATCTTTCTAACCTGACATCCGATAAAATGGATATACTTGGTGAGTTGTGGAAGAAAAGAGTAAAAAAGTAGAAGCTCTGAGCTACGAAGAAAAGGAATAGAGTACTAGAAGATATCAAAGGTATATTCCTTGATTCTCTAAAAATTGAAGTCAATGAGAATGAATATATTATGGACCAAATTGTTGACATAGTTCACAAGTTCAACACAGATCTTAATGGTCAGGAGAAATTACTGTAGAAGGTTGAAAGGAAATTTGAGAATAAGGTTCTAGAGAATGTTGCAGGTAAAATTGCAATAGATCAGGTAAAGCTAACAACTGTCATTAGCTCTCTAGAAGCCACTATGAACAATGATGTATCATTATTTGTAAAGTTGAGTGATATTTCCAACTTTACCATGGAAATAAAGAACAAGGTGGAAAAGATAGATAAGTATTTGAAGGCAAGTGTAAACCAGTTGGCACTTGATCCAAGTTCAAGCTTAGCACATTTTGTCAAGATCAAGTATCTGACTGATCTGAAAGTAGAGTTACTAAGGGAAGAAGGTAGAACAAGGGAATCCATTATAGCTATACAAAGCTAACTCCTTCCACACATGGATGTCATGCAAAAATATATTTCTAATGAAAAGACACTTATCCATGATAACAAATTTTTAGTTGCAGAGCTTATGATGGAGTTGTTAGCAAAGATTCAGATTGAGTTGCACATCCTGAAGGTGTTGCAAGATAATTGGGACAATAATTTGTCTCAAATTTGGAAGGTACATTGTGATTTCCTATCATATTTTGGTATTACCTTGTAGTTATGCTTTTTGGCATTTGTGTCAAAAACAAGGGGGAAAGATAGGAAATATATGTATATATACAAGGAGAAAAGATAGGATATATATATATATATATATATATGAGGAAATACATGTACATAGCGGAGGAAGATATACATAGCACAAAATCTAAAATAGTTTTGAAAAATAAAAAATAGAGTCAGTTGTAACTAAGTTACAGAGTAGTTTTCAAAACTCGAGCAAGTACCCAAGCACATGGTAAGGGGGAGTTTTGAATTAGCAGTTTGATCAGAGTTTTTGGATATGATAAATGTTTTTGTCACTAATGCCAAAGGGGGAGATTATAGAACTTATGGCAAGACATGTTGTCAATTAGTGCAAAAACATTTAGTCACTTATATGAATACAGTATTGACCGAGCTTGTAGCTTGAAGTGTAACCCGAGTAGTTACAGTATCACGTGAGTCACAAGTTTTACCTGAGTTGCATACTAGCTCTAAGTGATCAATGTGACCTGAGCACCCAGTGTAGCTCGAGTGCCAGATATTTCTAGTTCACTATGTCGCTTGAGTGTCAGCATATTGCCTGAGTGTCTATATATCACCCGAGTGGATTACTAGACCCGAGTATCAGTATTGGGCCGACTTAGTTCATATTGATGGATATTAATTTATGTCATGGAAGATGAATTATGAAGGTAATCTATTTGGATAAGATATATATGTAAGGTACTTTGTTATCCAAATTGAAGAAGCAACAATAGTAGAAGTAAGATATGCGAATATGAAGTCATAAATTGATTAGAAGGCTACAATAGTGTAAAAGGAATAACAGAGACTCATCTATCACATTTATGTGATCATTATTATCTCAAAGGATCTCATTTAGCAAATTAGAGTTGCATAGCAGATCATCCACTGGTTCATCCTAACAGGTGTATCAACAAAATGCTTTAACCGGGTGGACTTAAGAGTCCTTTTCAAATCTCCTAACAGAGTTGCATACTTAATTTTATGGTACAAATCCTTTCACAAGGTGGACCTAATAGTCCTTATTTCTCCTAATAGGCCAGACCATTAGAAGTGGTCAATTGTAAGCTTTAACAGGCTAAATTTATACTGTAGTACTAAATCTTTTGGGTACCATCCCCATCCCAATTTTACTTTTTATGTGGAAGGTTTCTGGGTAACCAAATATTATGTTAAGTGTTGTGGATGTTTATTTCTTTTTTGTGTTGGAATTAATGGGAAGTGTGTACTGAGAGGGGAGGGGTGAATCAATACCTCTAAATTTTTTGTATCTTTTAACCTTTATCCTTAGGTAATCAATTGTTTATCCAACTATCTGTTCTATTCTATCTTGATGTAAGATTTATCAATTCATAAACTTAATCAAACATGTGAACATTCATAGAAACATTCATGAAAGTAATTGAAACATAACACAAGATATGATTACACAGAAAACTCCTGTTAGGAAGTAAAAATTGCGGTGGGGATGGCACCACAAAGTCTTCACTACTTGCAGATTAGAAGTGGCCGGTTAAGGCTTACAATTTAATCACTTCTGATGATCTACCCTATTAAGAGTATCTATGGAGACCTGTTAAAGTCTACTCTGTTAAGATCTTTAGCAACACTATTGAGTGTGCACTCGGTTAAGAGATTTACAGTTGGATGGTTAAATCCACCTTCCTTGAAAGGATTTTTACACTTTTCTTTACTTGTTAGAATTTAAGAAAATTACAATTTGACCTGGTGCATACAGTTTCCTATTGCTTATTATAGATCCATTATAGATTACATGTATAATTATATCACCTTAATGTGATTGAAATATACCTTTATTGCTTGATAGCCTCTGTTCTTGGTTCTTGATAACCAAATTCACCTTTTGATGTTCTGGTTCTTGAAACTTTTAGTCTGATCAATATATGTGGTCATGGGATACATTCATCCTCTCATAATCATCACATCATCTTTTAATGAATGATTACAACATCTATTTATAAGATAGATTGACCTAATCAAGTTTGACGTAAAACAATATTAACTCTAAGATCATAGGTTTACAACTTGACCTTGATCTCCTAGTCTATGTGTTTTAAATTAGTTAGATTGACTAAAAAACTAACAATATTGTTTCTTGTCCCTAAAGAAATGGGTTTAAAAACAAATTAAGACTTTAAATAGAAGATGACTATTTTATCTGGCATGGAAGTCAGATCCACATTTTACGGGCTGTAACTGAGTTTCAGTTTCTGTCGGTCAGTTATGCTCTAAAGTCAGTTAGACTATCTCTTGATGTTCATTGCTTAAACTATCTCTAAGGTTCCTCTTTGACTGTTCTCTCAGTTTTCACTATGAGTTTCTTGTCGGGTTCCACTGTCGGGTTCCTCTTTCTCCTTTTCACTTTTTATTTTCTGTTTATACACAAAACTGTGTTGTCAGTTTTCTGTGTACTTAGCAATTTTCAGTGATCTTTGATATTTGTATTTTTTGGTTTTCTCTTTGTCTTGTCTTTTGGTGTATGTTTACTAAAAGTTCTCTTTGCATACTAATGGAAAAATAATGTCATCAATCTCCCCCTTTGACATTAGTATCAAAAAATGATATGTGCAAAATACTAACAAAAATGTTTAGTATGTACATCATATATATTCCTTAGTCATTTCATGACTCCCCCTATGCATATGCCGGTATAGTATAAGTGTATGTACATGATACTTTACTCTTTTCACCTTGTATTGTACATATCATATCATATCATTATACTCCCTTTTTTTTGTTCTTTTTCTGTACTATATAGCTTCCTATCTGTACATATCATTATTTTCCCCCTTTTTTGATATTAAGGGAAAAGGTGTATACCTTATAGCTTATCAAAAATGTGAGAGTGTGAGGACTTCATGCCCTCCATCATCTTATCCCATTGGTCCTTCAGGTTTTCTAGAGCTATGTGCTCGAGTGTGATCCTTGAATGCATATCATATATGTTGTCTACTACAGACATCTCAAGGGTTGCTATCAGTTGTCTTACTGAAATGATATGTTGTTGAAGTAGTGTGAGATTTGGGAGTTGAGCCTGGAGCTCATTGACCTCTTCCCTAAATTTCCATAATTCTTTCCTTAACCTTTTTACCTCAAAAAATTTCTCATAATGCAACTTTATTGCATTGTCTTTGGTGGTTAAGCCTTTAGCACTAGTAGCTAGATCAGAATCTAACTTTTCTATCTTATAACTATGCTCCTTAGTGAATTTTTCAAGTGTTCTCAAGTGTTGGATCAAGGAAATAGCTTCTGCAATTATTGGTTCTAATTCACTTATGAATTCTAAAAGCTTTACCTTGTTTATCACCACTTCTTGGCTGATCTTTTCAACAAGTTTGTGCTGATATTGCTGCTCTTCTCTCTCCTTAATTGCCTTTTTTGCATCAATGTTATGCATTGTAATGGCCTTGGTGAGAGTGACTAGTTGATCAAGGATAGGTCTATTTTGATAAACATCAACATCGGGTACAATCTGGTGCAAGATGTCCCTAGTTGTTTCTAGTACCATGGAGTCTCGGTGCTTCTTTCTCAGTTTCTCATGTAGTGCCTTCCTTTGGCATATTTTACGATACTCTTTAAGTGATTCATAGTCAAGTGTAGTTGGGTCACATTTGGGTATCTCAATGATCTCATCTAAAGTGACTTCCAACTTAGTCTTTTTGGATTTCATCATCTTCTTCTTCTTCTTCTGAGTTTCACTTGAATGTAGGACCATATCCATCTTCTCAACTTTATTTGTTGTGCTGGATGAAGTGATTTGTGGTGTTGCCTTTTTTTTCTGCTGTGCTTTTGTGTCATCTTGTTGGTTTTGAATGGGTGTATCCACATCAACCTTTACATTATTTGTAGCAACTTGTTCAATTACATCAGGAATGTCATATTTTGTTTTTGCTCCTTCATCGATATCCTTATGTACTTCATCTTCCTTTATTTGTGAATCCTTTTCAGTGGCGTCTCCATTTGTTTTCTTTAGATCTCCTTCTATAACCTTGTTAGTTTCAGTTACAATATGAGTGTCTTTGATGAAATTTTGTTCAGCGATGTTGTATTTCTTTCTTTCTTCCCTTGCATCCTCGGGAATGCTTGAATCTTTATCAGGTGATTTATCTTTTTCTTGAAGTATATTGATGGCTTGTATCAATATTGGCATGTTTCTTGACACATTTACCTGTGAAGTGTCAAATATTGTCATATTTGTCAGTCTTGTCCTTGGTAACAGTGACATCTTCATATTTTTGTATTTCTTCTAATGGATAATCGGTTATGTCAATGATTGTGCTATCCACAATGTTGTTCGTAGTGGTGTCTGGCCATATCTCATCTACAACATCCATATCCTTATTTCCTTTGGTGTCCATTTCCTCCTTGTCCAAGTCAACATCGATGATGATGATTGGTTCTGTGCTCTTAGTATCTTGATCATTCTTGATTTCCTAATTCTCAGTTAGAGCTCTCTATGGCTTGAGACTTGTTTCCTTTTTAGGAATATTAAGTATTTTCCTCCATTCTTCTTCACTTTTTCAGTCTAAATCTAGTAGATGTCCTTTTAGCACTTGGTAGGCTCTCATCTTTGGTGAGAACCTTTTGGAATGAGCCTTCATCATTGCTTTGATTTCCTCCATTTTGGATTCGGAAGGCATGATTGATACTAGGGCTCTTTCCCTTATTTCTTTCTCAGAGTGCAAGGAAAAGTCCATCTTGTCGATAGTCTATCTTGAAGTTCTTTGGGCATTCTATCTGCCAGTTTCATTGGGAAGTAATGGTATATGCAGATCATTTCAATGATTGACTCCTCAATCTTATTTTGATCCACGGGATCCAATGTTAACCATTTCTTGACCTTCCTACTATTTGCATTACCTGATTCGATAATGTGTGCACATACCTTATCAACTGTTTCAGGTATTTTTCTCTTTTCTTCTTGAACCCCTTCATCTTGTTCTATGTCCTCAATATCTTCCCTGGTTCTAATGAACCTTCTTCTCTTATTTGGCCCTATTTTCTATGGAGCCGGTTTCCTCTTGTAGGTTCTTACTTGTCCTTTGTTCAAGGGTGAAGGACTTGAGTCCTTAGCTATTTGGCTTCTTGTCCTTGAAGTAGATGTGGTTCTTGGCTTCTTTTTTGGTGTTGGTAATGGAGTACCTAACTCTATAGACTTAGATTCACTTACCTTCTCAGCCTCACCAACATGTGACTATTCTTCAGTTTCTTCCTTTTGTTTAGTTTCCTCCTCTATAACCGACAGTCTTTTCTTCAAATTCTTAACCATTTTATCTTTCTTCCAGTCAATTTTCTTTACAACCAAGCTAGTTTTGATTCTTGATTTGGCCTCCTCATAAGTTTCAAACTTTATTTGTATCTTGTCTAATGGTTCATTAATCAGTGCATCGATTGTATTGGATGCTTGATCAATATTTACCTCATATTCCAAAGGTTGTAACCATGCTATCCTTAGTACAATAGGTTTGATGTATGTGTGGTCGGTATCAATGATGAAACATATATCATTCTTGAATTTCTCAATAAGTTGCTCAGGGATCCTTACCCTTATCTGCATTCTATCCTTGAATCCAGTAAAGTACTTATCCATGACTATTTCAAAGTTGTCTCCTAGTGATGTTATTTATTCACTGATTTGCATGGTGATTGGTCTTGTGGTATCCCTTTTTTACATCTCCTACTAATGGAAATGATTTTTGGAAGTAAAATAAAATGCACATGATAAGTGAGCCAAACTTACATGTATTTGTCTTTGCATTTCTGATTGTTCTCAAGTTTTCTTCTAACTGGTTGAGTAGAAGTTCAGAAAAATCCAACTGAGTTCCTTTCTTTAAAAATTTATAAGCTGTATCTACTGCTCTAGATGCTATGTTGTTCATCCTACTAGCTTGGAATAATTTGTAGCCTAGGACATATGCTCCAAATTTTAGTTCATCATCGGTAATAGTGGACACCTTTAGTCCTCTGCCATCACACTTGGATCCTGTGTTCTTTTCAATCTCAGCCTTGGGTGGGTGTTTCAATGCCTTAACTTTATCGATCACAAGGTAACTTTATCAATCACAAGGTAACTGGTGAATGCATGAATAACATCTCAGGTTATCATTTTAGGCTCATCCAGTCATATCTTGTGGTTGTGAATTTGGCTTAGTACTAACCGAATCCAGTCAGTCTTGAATACCTTTGGGAACAATAGGGAATTGGTGAGACCTTTCATCTCTATGTGTTTGTGCTCATATTTTATGGATCCATCCTCATTACATAGCTTCTTGAAAGCTTGTTCCACCTCTAAGTCACCAATTTATGCAATCTTGCAGTGAATGTATGCTCGCACATCTTTGACAAGCAAAAACCTAGCTAGTATTCGCGAGTATGCTCCAACATTGTCGGGTTGTGATGCAACCTTAGGGAAAATCTTATAGTGGGGTTCCTTACAGGTATAATTCTTGATAAGTTTAACCTCATCCTTCTTGATTTTCTTATGTTTGATGGTTTTTGAAGTCGTGGCCATTATTTTAGATATTTAGGGCTTTTCTGTAAATGCATAAAACAAAGTTCTTAGTTATCGTAGGAACTTACTATTTAATCCTGTAGTGGTCACTGATCTATTGGAGTGCTCTAGGTTGAGTTGAAGTCACTGTGTGATGCTATTTCTGTTTGCTCAAATTTTTCTCTTGTCGCTCTGCTTTGCTTGCTAGTGAATAATGAAACCCTTCCGTTGCCCTTTTATAGATGTTTTCCCTAAAAGTGAGTCATTAATGCTCAACCAATCCTTGGTGTGTGAAGACGAAGTCATCAATTTGAACATTAAATTCTCTCTTCAGTGACAATGTGATGCTTCGGGGAAATTTTCTAACTTCTCACTTTTACCGACAGGTTTCGGTGTTTTTCAAACACAACTAATTCAACTTTCTTGATAACTGATGAGTCTCGGTTTACACTGGAAACTTTGATTTTACATGTTAACCGAGGATTCTCGGTAAGTGTAGGCTGTTTCAGATTTGAGCGTATATCGATGGATTTTGGTATGTATTGCGCGATGGAATAGTTATCACAGATTTTAAAAAGTAATACCATGATTCATCTTTATTTATGCTAATTTTGCATTTCATCAATTTATTATGGAACTAATGTAAAATACTACTTAGTGTAATGCAGTTCCATACTTTTTCTGCTTAGGTGGGGATGGTGATGTCACCAAATCCATTGGATAGGGTGACACCAATTACATTGCTCGGTCTAGCTTCATTAGTGTCAGTAGCTTTCCTCCACATTTTATTTCTCATCTTCAAGATGTCTTCAATGGTATTTCCATTGGAAAATGTGCTGGTCTCTGTCTTTCGGTCAACAGTATTTCTTGAGATGACACCCTTTATGATAGTGTAAGCATGCCATTCCGGGGCTAGTCCACCCTCTAAAATTTCTTGTCCACTATCTTATATAGTTTGCAACAATGTGACCAAATCTTCCACATGTTGTACAATTTGTCCAAGTGTTGTAATCCCATACATACTGGTTACTGACTCTTTTTGGCTAATAGGCAGTTTCTTCACTTTTAGGCTTCCATGCTTGCTTTTTCTTCTTCCAACATTCAAGAGTTGTGTGCCCATTCATTTTTTAAGTAGGACAATATTTATCCATGTAGGTTTCCTTCTTAGGTTGTTTCATCTTAGACTTACACTCATATGCTTTATGCCCTTTCTTGTTACATTTATAACAAAATCCTATGAATGAAGATGTGGATTTAGGAATACCTTTCATTTTTCTCTTGTAAACATTTGATTAGTGGCCTTTCTTTCCATAGTTATTGCATGTCATCTTTCTTGTTCTTGGATTTGCACAGACATTCTTTGGATCAGCTTGATTGGGTGATTCTCCATTCTTAGTGTAGCCTAGACCGGTGTTGTTGACTCTTTGTTGTCCATCAAGAAAATCATCCATTCTTTTATTACTCTCTTCAGCTTTCTTGATAATTTCATTATACTGCCGCCAAATTCTGAGTTCTTGTTTCAACTTTTCATTTTCTTCCCTTAGCTCACCGATAACTTCTATTCTTTCAATGAGTTCAACATTCATTTTGTTTGCCTCTTGACTCATAAGAATAATCTGATTTGTAACTTCATGATGATGTTCTATTAATATTTGTATTTCTGATTCTTTCTCTTGTAGATTTTTAGTAATATTCCTTCTATCATCAATAGCTAGTGTTCTTTCTTGCTTAGCTTGTCTAGCATTGTTCATGACATCAATCATTCTTACCATCTGTGTCTCTTGACCAATTTATAGAGATTTTACTTGTCTATCTAGATGTTGATTGATTTCATTTCACCTTGTGATACTTTCTTCTAATGTGTCTGATGCTTTGCTTGTAGTTGATTATGAAGACTCAAAAAAATTTGGTATCTCTTCCTCATGGCCGTAATCTATTTCATTACAGTGAGATTCCATAATCTTTCCTTCATCTAACAAGTGTCTCATCTTGATTGTAGCTTCTTTATAATACTCATAGAAGATCTAAATTTCTAGCTTCTGATTATCAATACACTTGTCAAGTCTGTACTTCTCCATTGTATGATCTTTTCTCTTAAGCCTTTAAGATTTCCAAATAAGAGATCTAGATCTGATACCAATTGTTGGAATTAATGGGAAGTGTGTACTAAGAGGGGAGGGGTGAATCAGTACCTCTGAAACTTTTGTATCTTTTAACCTTTATCCTTTAGGTAATCAATTGTTTATCCAACCATCTGTTCTATGCTATCTTGATGTAATATTTATAAATTCATAAACTTAATCAAACATGTGAACATTCATGAAAGTAATTGATACATAACACAAGATATGATTACGCATAAAACTCCTGTTAGGAAGTAAAAACTGCGGTGGGGATGGAACCCACAAATTCTTCACTATCTACAGATTGGAAGGGGCCAGTTAAGGCTTACAATTTGATCACTTCTGATGATCTACCTTGTTAAGAGTATCTATGGAGACCTGTTAAAGTCTACTTTGTTAAGAGCTTTAGCAACACTATTGAGTGTGCACTCAGTTAAGAGATTTATAATTGGATGGTTAAATCCACCTTTCTTGAAAGGATTTTTACACTTTTCTTCACTTGTTAGAATGTAAGAAAATTACAATTTGACCCGGTGTATGCAATCTACTATTGTTGATTACAGATCCATTATAGATTACATGTATACATATATCACCTTAATGTGATTGAATAATACCTCTATTGCTTGTTAGCCTATGTTCTTGGTTCTTGATTACCAAATTCACCTTTTGCTATTCTGGTTCTTGAAACTTTCAGTCTGATCAATAGATGTGCTCGTGGGCTACATTCATCCTCTCATCATCATCACATCATCTTTTAATGAATTATTAAACCATCTATTTATAATATATATTGACCTAATCAAATTTCACATAATAAAATATTAACTCTAAGATCATAGGTTTACAACTTGACCTTGATCTCCTAGTCTATGTGTTTTAAATCAATTAGATTGATTAGAACACTTACAAAAATGTTTCTTGTCCCTAAAGAAATGGTTTTAAAAACAAATCAATAATCTATAAATAGAACATGACTATTTTATCTGATGTGGAAGTTAGATCCACATTTTGCGGGCTGCAACTGACTTTTGGTTTTTGTCGGTCGGTTATGCTCTGAAGTCAGTTAGAATGTCTCTCAGTGTTCCTTGCTTGAACTATCTCTTGGGTTCCTCTTTGACTATTCTCTTGGTTTGCACTATGAATTTATTGTTGGGTTCCACTGTCGGGTTCCTCTTTCTCCTTTTCACTTTGCATTTTTGGTTTATACACAAAACTGTGTCGACGGTTTTCTGTGTGCTTAGCAATTTTTGGTGATCTCTGATATCTGTATTTTTTGGTTTTCTCTTTGTCCAATCTTTTGGTGTATGTTTAACGAAAGTGTTCTTTGCATACTAATGGAAAAGTAATTTCATCATTTTGTTCCATGCATGCAATTAGATTAGACAATCTAATAAATGATAAAAGAGAATAAGTTTTATTGGTTCACGATTTCCCCCCCTCTTAGTCACCTAGCATCAATATATTTCAAACAAATTGTGCCAGATTGTTGATGATTGAAAAGAGTATTGCACAAACATACTAGAGAGAAGTAGTTAGCACAACTGTTTACACACTTAACTGAGTACAACTAAAGAAAGATTCAAACAAAACACCTTATGAGTTATGGCATGGTTATACACCCAATGTGAGCTATTTTAGAATATTTGGTTGTAGGTTTTATATTTTGAAAGAAGATCGAAATGGTAAATTTGATGCAAAAAGTGATGAAGGAATATTTCTTGGATATTCTACTAAGAGTAAAGCTTACAAATGTTTGAACAAGACAACTAAGAAAATCATTTAGAGTACAAATGTGAAAGTTGATGAATTTGCTAAGAAAAATGATGAGGACAACATGAAAGAACCTGAAGATTATAGTAGATTTGTCTACTGGGAATAACCTGATACTATACCAACCTAGATGCCTAACATTACCGGGAAACAAGGTAATGTCACTGGGAAATAGGTAGCACATACCGAGAATCAGGAAATTGCTGAAAGTGAAGATCAAGAACCAGAAGACCATAAACATACAGGAGAAGATAATGAAGAACAAAGAGTTGAACCTGTACTTTCTAAATATGTGAGAATACATCATCCACAGAATCAGATTATTGGAGATAAAAGAGCAGGCATGATGACAATAAGTTAGTTTAGAGATTAAACTTGTTTAATTTGTGAATTTGAGCCTAAGAATGTTAGAGATGCATTAGAAAATGAAGAATGGATTAATGCTATGAATGAGGAAATTGAGAAGATACTGAAAAATAAGACATGGACATTAGTACCAAGAGCAAGTGATAAAAATGTCATTGGCACCAAATAGATTTTCAGAAATAAACTAAATGAAGATAGGAATGTAACCAAAAATAAAGCAAGATTAGTTTGCAAAGGGTATGCACAAGAAGAAGGAATTGACTATGGAGAAACTTTTGCACCCATTGCTAGACTTGAAGGAGTAAGAATACTACTTGCATACGTTGCATATAAAGGATTCAAGGTATATCATATGGATGTGAAGTCTGTATTTTTGAATGGAATACTAGAAGAAGAGGCATACATTGAACAACCTGAAGGATTTGTTGATCCTGATCAGACAAACATGGTATGTAAGTTACACAAAGCTTTATATGGATTGAAACAAGCACCGAGAGCATGGTATAAAAGATTGCATTCTTATCTTATAAGCATTGGATTTAGTAGAACAAGTGACAATTTTAATTTGTATTTAAAATGAGGAAATGATGATAAGACACTTATTGCTGAACTATTTTTTGATGATATCATATTTGGAGGTAATGATAACTTATGCACTTCATTTGCTGATGAAATGAGGAAAAAATTTGAAATGTCGATGTTTGGTGAGTTTATTTTTTTCCTAGGATTACAAATTTTACAAAAGACTATAGGTATCTACATTACTCAATCAAAATACATCAAGGAAGTACTAAATACATTTAGAATGGAAGATTCAAAACCAATCGGAACACCTATGGTGATAGGATGCAAACTGACAAAAGAAGACAAGACACCTGAGGTAAATCAAACTTTGTACAGATCTATGATTGGTAAATTGATGTATGGTGTACACACAATACCTGACATAGCACACACAATTGTAATAGTTGCAAGTTTTTCTACTAATCCCAGGGAATCAAATATGACTGTTGTAAAAAGCATTTTTAGATATTTGAAGAATACTGAGGATTATGGACTATGGTATAAAAGAGAAGGAAAGTTTGAATTGAAAGTTTATACCGATGCTGATTGGGATGGGAATATAAATGATAGAAAGAGCACTACTGGTGGAGAATTCTTTATTGGAAAAAGATTAGTTACTTGGATAAGCAAGAAGCAAGGATACATATATTAGTTAACTACAAAAGCAAAGTATGTTTTTGTTGCTGCAAATTGTTCGAACATAGCATGGATACAACAATTGTTGAAAGGAATGAATGAAGAGATCGTTGATCCAGTGATGATTTAATGTGACAATACAAGTGCTATAAATATATCAAAGAATCCCGTGATGCATGCAAAGAAAAAGAACATATCTATTAAATGTCACTACTTGAGGGAACAAGTACAAGAAAAACAAGTGATACTAGAATATGTACAATCAAAAGAACAACTTGCAGACATATTCACAAAACCCTTACTGAAGGATACATTTGAGTACTTGAGAGGTAGACTAGGGGTTCGACACTTGTCTATTGGTAACTAAGATGAGTATGAGGTTGCATCAAACTACATGAAATAAGAAAATCAATCATGTTGATTTAAAAGATGAACTGGACTGACACAGAGATATCAATATACAGAAAGGTACCCACTACACTAAAAATTAGAGATATTTTATTTGGCTACTCAAGAGCTACATATTTCTTTTTGGCATTGTTGTCAAAGGGAGAGAGTTGATCGATGAAATATAAAGGGAGAGAAATGATCAATGGAATATCTATCCACTAAAGGGAGAAAATAGAAAGGGAGAGACATATCTAATGTACAAATAGATTCAAGATCTAAAAATTCAAAACTGTAGGGAGAGTCTGCATGGTGAATTTTTTTTACGGACATAGTTTATGTTCAAGCTAGGGAGAGCTACATAATTGTTGCAGTTAAAAAAATTTTGGTATTTGTTGTATGGAATTTTATATTGCATATTTCATATTGTGTTGCCAAAAATGCCAAAGGGAGAGATTGATGAACTACAACTGATTGCATGTTTGAAGTCATTTGTTGATATTCAACCGAGTTGCAGAAGTGATGATAAACATTATCAGTTAATGTATTGTCATTGATGTCAACTTATTTGAGTATTATTATGGTGGAAAATATTTTTTATGAATTGAAGATCTAGAACAAACAATGTTTATGTGGTCGGTAAATTAAGAGTTTTGTATAGACCGAGAGATAGTGATACCTGAGTAAAACATAGTGTATACCGAGCACAGTGTTAACCAAGCAAGAGATTTCCGACACAACTATTGACGTAGAAATTTAATCAAATTGAGGCCGACTAAGATGTTGAGCTGGTAATTGATGATTTTGAGGTAAAAGATAAAGTTTGTTAATTTATCAAATGGTTATGAAAATTCAATAAAGATCAGACGAAAAAGATTAAAACGTGTTTTTAACACAACTCCCGAGGATGGATCAAGCAGGAAAATCAATGATGGAGATTAAGTGGAAAAATATGAAGGATGAAAATTAAATGAGACATGATTTATATATAAGAGACAACATATTCAATATGAATCACACTTCACACTTGATGCGTACATGAAAATTTTATGCATGACTGATTAAACTAGTTAAAGACAGAACTGAGCATTTTTCTCCAGACATCCTTGAGGAAATAGAGGAAAGAGCATTACCGAGAAGAATAAGTATGAAGTATGAGATGAACTGAGGTATTATGTACTTAGAGGTATTATGTACTTAGCATAGATCTGAATATCTGCAAAATAGAGTTGTATTTGAATTAGATCATTACTGTACCCGTTTAAACATTGTTATAGATAAATCTCCTAACCGAGTAGGACAATGAAGTCCTTATTATGTCATTAAAAGAATATTGAGTTTTTTCTTGTTGACCCCATAGTTAATGCACGATCAAGAGAGAACTATTAGTTTTAAATCCTCTAACCAGGTCACATTTAACAATATGCATTGTAACCTTTAACAGGGTTGACTCTTCACTGAGCTCACTTCAGAAGAGTGAAAACATTTTGGGTTATCGGTCCCATGTGGCTTTTCCCTTAGTAGGTTTTCCACGTTAAAAATCCATGCGTCAATGTGCATGAATGTTGTGGATTGTTATTTTACTTTACACTTTACTTTATTGACCTAGATCGGTAATCACAATATTAATTTACTGATACTCGATAAACACTATTGATGAAAGTTTAAGATTACATAATACATTTTCACCGAGTTGAATTATATGTTTGCATTTGTTTTGATATACATCTGGAGAAATTTGGGACTGTAGGATAATTTGTGAGGAAATTGATTCTAACTAATTCACCCCCCTCTTAGTTATTTTAACACAAAGGAATGGTCTATGCATAAAGCTACAAACAAGTATTGCACCATACATGTTTCTCATTCACTGGATGATACACAAACTTAATTTAGCATTTAAAATTGTGCATAGTTATGATCAGGTAGCCAGAGTTGAAGAACTAGTTCGCGAGCTCTACGCATACTTCTACCAAATTCCCAAACATTTTGCGTAATTCCACTGGAAATAAGCTACTTAAGGATGTTGACACCAAATGAATATCCTTGCATTGACCCACAAAATGAGTTTTCTTAGAATATAAATCCCTGGTTGGACTAATGTACAAACAACAAGAAGTAGTCTAATGTCATGAGCTTTTGTATAGGTTAACTAATGTAGAGACACTATTAACCTTGGCTGGTATTCTCCCCCTATTGGATAAAATGAACTTGTTTGTTAAACAAGCCCAAGAGAGAACTGTGTATATTCAAGAATATGCTACACTGCATAGAATGACTATTATCACCATCGATCATCAATATCTAACTCAATATCCATTCAATGATGAAGCATTTAGTAGATGGAATCAAATTACTGATTTGGGTCATGCTGATAATTTTCTACAGTTTAGTGATCATGGGGAGTTATGTGTCTTTTTTCATGGACACCAAATACCAATGTTCCACTATGGAATGTCTTCTAGCACACGATCTACTAAAATGAGAAACAGACCTATTACACTAGAAGATTTAAAATACATTGTGAGTTCTGTGAAAACCAATTTATAAAAGATTAAAAAATATTTTTCATCAGAGATTTTAACTCTATTCCCTTGGGAGGATCTATTACAAGCCATTTCTATTGTGTATCCTAATTATTGGAGAACACTTGATCCAAAATGTTTTCATAAGAGGCTACTAGAATTGGTGAATTATTTTGGTAAGAGTGCCAATTTCATAGTTGATGGAAAGGAAATAGTAGGAGCTATAAGTAAAACTAAGCTTGCAAAGAGATTAGCATGTTTTGTAGAAATAATGAATGAAAAAGTTAAGGCTTTGGATAATTCATACCTACTAGGATCAATATCACAAAATTGGGAAAAAATAAGTCGAGGATCAATGTTGCGTGATGAACTCTCATAATTCTTCAAACTTATTGACTTGTGTCAAACGATGATATTGGGTTCTGTTAAGGATGAGAGAGTTTTTAGTGTGTTGGGATTCTTAAAATAAAAGACAAGAAACAAACTTTGCAAGGACTTGGAAGTTTGTTTGAGGGTTTATACAAGTCGGTATAATGTTGAAACTTTTCCTTATTAGAGGGAACTCGCACACCAGACTTCCACATGTGAAGGAGAGGGTTATGAAACATTTAGAATAAAAAGGACAATGTTAAAATGAAGAGCACATCAACTTGTAGTATCTTTGCTAAGATGAACTCAAGTGAACAAAGTCAAGGTTAGTATGAAAAAGAAAGTGAAGTACAATTCGATTCGATGAAACTGCCAGTCAGTGAGATTTAGCATTTTCTAGGATACTGTCAAGTCTTAGACTACTACTAGGTATTTATACTTTTTACAGTAATTCATGAATCATGAATCATATTGAAAAATCCAAATTTATTTAGTTATAGTAGTTATAATTCACGTTCACTTTTCAATTTTTTATTTATAAATTATTTATTAACTTGCTGCAATACTGAGTAGCTTTAGTGTGTTCCATGATTTGTTGTATAATCTTTGTAAACATTGTCTTCAATGTTGATTTATTTGATTTCCAATTTTTCTTTATGAAAGATGAGTATTAATAAATTGTAAACATTGTCTTTAATTTGTGAATTAGATTTAAATTATTAATCTTGTCTTCAAGTGGTGGGTCCTACTAGCAATATGTGATACTGTGAAATAATGTTATGTGGGTTATGGTACTGTATGGCTGGTTAGGTATATCACAAAATATCGTATGTTGTGAAAGATGGGCCTACCACCAAAGTGTGACAAAGCCATATCTTGCCATGTACCTTTGTGGGATCATCTTATAAACAATTAACAAATAAATTTTTAAATCATTTTAATATTTTTTAGTTGTGAATTAGCTTTAAATTTTAAAATATTAATTTTGTCTTGAAGTGGTGGGTCCTACTAGCAATATTTGATTATACAAAATAATGCCATGTGGGTTTTGTTACTATATGACTGGTTAGTTATATCACATGTTGTTCAAGGCAGGCTTACCACCATAGTGTGACGAATCCATAGTTTTCCATGTAACTGTGTGGGACCGTCTTTTAAAAAATTAACAAATAAATTATTGTTCGTTCTTGAAATGGTGGGTCCTACCACCAATATGTAATTACGTGAAATAATGACTGGTGTCCTATTTTATTTGAAATAACTATGATATAATCGATTTACTACTACTGATTATCTTCATGACCAATGAAGATCAATGACCCAAGTTCAAAACTATGAGCTAGGGTTTGTTTTATCTTGTTGGTTCACGTGTATGGTCCTTAGTGGTAGTTTCTGCTAAATCTCATCGAACAAGCATTGGGTCACTTCATAATTGCATTCAATTTTAGATAATTCAATATCTATGAAGATTCATAGTTGATGAATTTATGTAATTAAGGTAGTGCGAGCATTAGCAACTAGCAAAAATACAAGGGTTTGAACTTCAAATTTGCTAATGCTGACCTGAGTGTGGTATCAAGTATAAGTAAGTTGGCGTCATGTTGTTCGATTTACTTGTTTCTATTTGTGAAAGGATTTTCCTAGTATTTTAGGGCTTAGTTTTAGAAAATAAGTACTCTGATTATGAATTAGTGAGAACAAAAATTTTGAATATTTAATTTCTAATTGCAAATTAGCGAGAACATTTCTTAAATACCTTAAGTTTATATACAATGAGTATTAATTCAAGAAGAGGTTCAACTAATTCTAAGAGGGGCATGCATGAAAATATTATGTTGGAATAATGAAATGGTGTGTACTGCAAGGGGAGGGGTGAATCAGTACCCTTAAATTTTTTCTAATAAATTAACCTTAAATCCTTTAGTAATCAATTCCTTGCATTACCGACCATAGATGCTATTCTATCTTTGTGCATGTAATATCAAATCATAAACTTAATTGCATGTAATGACACATGAAACAAGAATTGGTAATGTAGAAAACCCTTGTTAGAAGGTAAAAATTGCGGTGGAGATGAAACCCACAAAAATTCACTATCTACAGAATGGAAGGTGTCGGTTAAGGCTACAAGTTTGATCACTTCTGATGATCTTACCCTGTTAGGAGTAACATTTTAGACTGGTTAGGTCTACTCAGTTAAGAGATTTAGCAACACTATTTAGTGTGCTCTTGATTAAGAGATTTACATAAGGATTGTTAAATCCATCTTCTTAAAGGATTTCTTCTATTTGCTACACTTGGTAGAATGCAATCAAAAATACTTGTTGACCTGATAAAATACAATCCTAAATTACTGAGTACAGATCCTTTAAGTTCACAATATGATGTATCACCTATAGTGATTAATTAATACCTCTATTCTTCTCGGTAGCCTTGAATCTTGTTCTTTATAACTGATTTCATCTTTTGCTTTCCTTCTGCATAAAAATCTCTGTCTAATCCATAGATTTCTACTACGGCTACAATCCTTAATATATGATTGATTTCTACATCTATTTATACAATGATTTGACCTAAATAGGTTTCCCACTTTACAATGATAATTGTATGATCAAAGGTTTTCAACTTGACCTTGATCTCCTAGTTTGCATGTTTTTAATCAGTTAGAATGATTAAAATAATTTCATTTTCTTTACTTCTCCCTCAAGAAATGGTTTTAAAGATAAGAATTAAAGATAAATATAAAACTTAAGTGTTTTATCTGACGTGTAACTCAGATCCACATTTCTCCGAATTAAAGCTATCTCTTGGTAGACTGGTGCTTGGGTTGCTTTGTAGTGTTTCCTCAGTGATGTCTCTGTAGACATTCCGCTTCTTAGTTTTCTCTGTATATTGTTTTTTGGTGTTCACTATGAACTTGTCTGTCAATGAAGACTAGTTTTGGTGTTCTCTTGCACTTAACATTTTCGGTGACCTCTGTGAACTACTGTGTCGGGTTGCACTATAAACCCATCTTTTGGTGATCATGTTACCGATAGTTCAAAAATTGTTTCCTTTGTATACTAATGAAAAATATGATCATCAATCTCCCCGTTTGACATTAGTATAAAAAACTGATATGTGTAAAACTAAAATGTTTAGTATATACACCATATATTTTACCTTGTCAATATGACTCCCCCTATGTGCATGCCTTGGTATAGTATATGTACATGTATATACACTTTCCTTTATACATATATATTCTCCCTTTCACCTTATCACACAAAATCATTTCCCATTTTATCATATCAATTCCTCCTTTTTTTATAATAATGACAAAGGTGTAATACTTACAATTTGTCAAAAATGTGGGAATGAGATTTTTGAATGTCCTCTATTTGATTTTCCTATTTTTATTTGAGGTTCTCAAGGGTCATGATTTACAAGGTGATTCTTGCATGCATATCATATATTCTTTCTATTACAGACATCTCCAGGGTGACAATCAATGTTCTTACCGAAGTCATATGTTGTTACAGTAATGTGAGATTTGGTAGTAATAGATCCTAGAGCTCAGTTACCTCATCTCTGAATTTGGATTCTGCCTCTAGAATCTCAAGTCTCAACCTTTTTTCTTCCATAATATTGTCATAATTCAACTTGAATGCATTTTCATTGGTTGTGAGACCTTGTGCACTAGTATTAAGATCTGCATCTATCTTTGCAATCTTTTCACTACTCTCCTTGGTGAATTTCTCTATGGTGCATAAATTTTGAACTAAGGCTATACTTTTTGAAATAATTGGTTCGAATGTATTGACCAGCTCAAATAGCTTTACCTTGTTCTCTGCCACTTCTTGGCTGATTTTCTCTGTTAGTTTGTATTGGTACTTATGCTCTGCATGTTCTTCTATTTCTTTCTCTGCATCTACATTATGTGATGTGATGACTTTGGTAAGAACTACTAATTGATCAAGTATAGGAGCATTTTGATCAATGTCAATATCAGGTACAATCTATAATAGGATATCCTTTGTATTTTCTAGTACTTGTGTGTCTTTTGTCTCCTTTTTGATCTTATCTTGTATAACTTTCCTTTTACAAAGTTTTGCATACTTTGTAAGTGACTCTGGATCCAATGTTCTTGGATCACAGTCATGTATTTCTATTAGCTCATCCAAGGTGACTGGGTTTTTATTCTTCTTCATCTTTTTCTTTACAATTGTGGTGGAGGTAGTTGTATGTAGTACCATAGCAAGATCCTTTTCTTGGTCTGATGTACTTGGTGAAGGCTTTGGGGGTGTTGTGCCTTTTACCTGCTGCTCGGTATTTACCTGTTGGTTGGTAGTGGGAATCTCCATATCAACCTTAGCTTTATCTAAAAACTCCCCTTCAGTATCCTTTGGAGTGGCATCACCTTTTTCTTCAATTGCATCTTTTTTCTTTCCATCAGTTTCTTTCTGTTCATCCTTTGTTTTTTTTTTCTCCTCTTCACCGTTATCCTTTGGTATACTTGCATCATGGTCAGGTGAATTATCCTTTTGTGAGATGATATTGATAGCCTATATAGATAATGACATTTGTCCTAGTATATTAATCTATGCAACATCTGTTGTTGTGTCATGTTCCTTAATTTTCTTGGTGGCACCAGTGACATCTTCATCCGCCTTTACCTCATCGAAAGGATCTCCAGTGATATCTATTATTGTCACATCTTGGATTGTGACACATGTTGTGTCCTTTAATGATTGCAAACTCTGAGGTACATCATCCATGGCCTTGCTTGCATGTGTTGTCAATTCAACTGGATTGAAATCCTTAGCGTCATTTATTAAGATGTGTTCAGGGCTTGGTGTTGCCTCTTTCTCTTCATTGTGAGGATTCTTGGTAAGTGCTAATACTTTCTCAGGGCTTGTATCCTCTTTAGGTAGATTGAGTATTTTTCTCCAAGTATCATCACTTTGTTTGTCAAGCTCTATTAAGATGCCTTCTAGTACTTTGTAGGTTATTAATTTTGCAGATAACTTATTTGAATGCATATTCATCATTTCATCAATTCCTTCCATCTTTGACTCAGGTGGCATAATTAACACTAGGGATCTTTCCCTTATTTGTCTTTTAGAATTTAGTGGATATGTCCAGCTTTATGCTAGCATGTCATTAAGTTCTTGTGGCATCAACTTATCAAATTGTCCAAGTATATATTTGAATACACACATTGTCTTGATGATGGCTTCTTCTATCTTATTATGATCCTTGGGTTTCAGAGTTAGCCATTGTCTAATCTTAGGATCAGATATTCTACCTAACTTGATGATTGATGTAGCAATCTCATCAATTGTGGTAGGAATTTTTTATTTTTAGGTTGTTCATCTTGTTCAGTGTCTTCCTTATCTTCCTCAATTTAGATTAATCTCCTTCTCCTCTTTGGTTTTTTTTTTCCTGGTTTGAGGCTTCCTTTTATAAGTCCTCACTTGTCCTTTCTTAACTGGTGGTGAGTCTGCTTTTGTAGTTTGACTCCTTGTTCTTGATGCAACAATTGTCCTTGGTTTCTTTGGGGGTGGTGCATCAGACTCAGTTGAATCAGAGTCACTCAATTTTTCTCCTTCATTGATAGGTGACTGTCCCTCGGTGGCTTCTTTTTGTTTTGTTTCTTCTTCATTAACTGATAGCTTCTTCTCAAGTGTCTTTACCATTTTGGCCTTCTTTCTATCTATCTTTTTAACAACTAAGATTGTTTTGATTATGGCCTTATCTTCTTCATAGGTGCCAAATATTGGTAATGATTTTTTTAGTGGTTCATTCAATAATACTTCAATAGAATTTTTGGCATGATCTATGTTTATCTCATAGTTAAGTGGTGCTTAACCATGATGTCCTTAGTACAACTGGTTTGATCAAAGTTGTATTGGTTTCCACCATAAAACAAATATCATCTTTATATTTATCCACCAGTTGTTCTGGTATCCTCATCCTTTTCTTCATTCTATCCTTGAATCTGGTGAAATATTCATCCATGACTGATGTAAATTTGTCCCCTAGTGACTTAGTAAATTCACTAATTTGAATTGTCACTGGTCGGTTAGTGTCCCAATTGTCATTACCAACAGATGGGAAGAATTATTGAAAGTAGAAGAATATACACATGAGGAGTGAACTAAACTTACATGAATTAGATTTTTTTGATCTAATGGTCCTCATGTTCTCCTCTAGTTGCTTCAGTAGAAGCTTAGATAAATCCAGTTGTAGACCCTTCTTCACAATCTTATGGGTAGTGTCAACTGCTCCGCATGCAATGTTGTTTAACCGCCTAGCTTGAAATACCTTGTATCCCAGCACACATGAACCAAATTTCAAATCTAGATCAGTGATTGAGTTTACCTTTAAACCTCTTCCATCCCATATTGCACCTGTCATGTTTTCTATGTTGGGGGTGAGGAGGATGTTTGAGTGCTTTTTCCTTGTCGATTACTGGATAACCGGTCACTGTGTGTATTACATCCTTAGTGATCTATTTTGGCTCATCCAGCCACATCTTTCAGTCATGTACCTAGCTAAGAACTATCTATATCCACTCGGTCTTGAACTCCTTCAGGAACATTAGGGCATTTTCTATCCCTTTCACCTCAATGTGTTTATGTTCATCTTTGATGTTTCCATCTGTGCAAAGCTTCTTGTAAGCTTCCTCAACTTTGAGATCTCCGATCTCTACAACCTTATAGTGGATATAGGCTCAGACATCCTCGATTATAAAAAACCTAGGTGGTATGCTTGAGAACACTCCAGCATCATTGGGTTTTGAAGCTACCTTTGGACATAATTTGTACTTAGGCTCTTCACATGTAGTGTTCTTTATTAGGTTGATCTTTTTATCTTTGGCATTCTTGATCTTGGAAATGTGAGATGTGGTTTCCATTATTTCTAGAAATTAGGGCTTTTACTGTAAACAAAATGTGAGATCAGTGTGTCTAATTTACTCACTTGATCTAGTGTAGATGTCATGGATCTGTCTGAATACCGTGAATGTGTTTGTTAATCGCTTCTACAATCTGGTCACTATTCTTTGCTTTGTGCTCTACTCTTCACTCTTCTCTTTGTTGTTAATCACTTTGTGAACAAATGAGCTTTCCATCACCTTTTTATATATGATACCCTAAGTGGTGCAATTAATGCTTTACCCACTTCTTAGTGTTCAAAGATAGAGTTTCTCGGGGAACATACTAACTTCATTCTCGATGAGAGTGCTATGCTCAGGGTAAGTGTCAACTCAATTGAGCTTTCACATGTTTCCTGATGGTGCTCGATATGTGGTGAAGACTAATTGTCTTTTTACATGATTTTTGATGATGCTCAGTTTACATCAACAACATAGCTTTTATATGTATACTGACGATTCTTGGTATGTATTGACCGATGAGATTGCATTCACAAATTCATAATAAGTAATACCATAGTGCATCTTTATTCATGCTAGTTTGGCATTTTATTAATGTATAATAAAACTGATGTAAAATATATCTTTGTATAATGCAATTCCATACTTACTTATTATGCTCAGGTGGGTGTCGTGATATCACCAAATCCATTGGATAAGGTGTCACCAATTGTATTGCTTGGTCTAGCACCATATGTGTTTGTATCTTTCCTTGACATTTGTTTCTCATTCTTCTGATATCTTCAATGGTATTGTCACTGGCAAAAGTGCTTGTCTCTGTCACTCGGTCTTTGTAGTCCTTTCTTAGATGACCGACCCTATGACAGTGTAAGCATGCCATTTCGGGGTTACTCCAAATTCTAGACTATCTTATCCATTTTCTCATGCAATTTTCAGCTATGTGTCCATATCTACCACATGCTATGCAATTTGTCCATGTGTTTTAATCCCAAACATATGAGTTATCGACTCTTTTCGGTTGATAAGCATTTTCTTGTTCTTTTGGATTCCATGCTTTCTTCTTCTTTTTCCCACATTCAAGAGATGTGTGCCCATTCATTTTGCAAGTAGGACAATATTTTTCCATGTAGGTTTCCTTCTTTGGTTGTTTCACCTTAGATCTACATTCATGTGCTTTGTGTCCTTTCTTGTTATAGTTATAACAATTTTCTATGAATGTAGATGTGGATTTAGGAATACCTCTAGCTTTGTTACTGCAAATATTTGATGTGTGGCCTAGTTTTCCACAGTGATTGCATGACAGCTTCCTTGGTCTTGGATTTGTGTAGATATCTAACTGAATGGGAAATTGGAATAAGTCAAATCTGTGTCTCTTGACTGATTTGTAGTGATTTCACTTGTCCATATAGATGTTGATTGATTTCATTTATACTTGTAATGCTTCCTTCAGATGTGTCTGATGTATTGCTAGATGTAGATCCTGTTGACTCAAACAAATCAGGTATCTCTTCTTCATGATAGTCTGTTTCATTATAGCAAGATTCCATAACCTTTCTTTCATCTAGTAGCTCTCTCATCTTGATTCTAGCTTCTTTCTATTGCTCATTGTTGGTAAACAGATTGTTCTTTTTCACTTTAACTCTAAAATACCCAAATATTAAAGAACCAATCAAATACAACAGTTGGGAAATGTAACTGAATAACTAATTTCCCTCTAAATTTGAAGGTACAGCTCCCTTAAGTGATTAATCTTCAATGAATTTTTTATTCTTTCCTTATTTAAAGGGGGTTTGTTCTTAGCCTGAGAATAGAAGAGGTAATACGAACTAGGCCTAGACAGGAACTAGTTCAGGCAAATAGATTCAGCTTTCTATCTAGCCAAATTTCAAGACTTTATAAATCATATAAGATCCTAAAATTGGTAATGCAAGAACTGATAATGAAGATGCAAACACTAAACTAAAAGATCAATGATAAATTAATGAAGATGAATTGATCTACTTCATAAGAAAATTTCTTGTAATCTATGGGTGACACCCAGATTTCCCCTCAATTAACTGTATCAAAACATAATATAGAACCTCAGTTTAATCTTGAACTCTAAATCCAATTTAAAGAAATATTCAAATTGATAGAAAGATAAATGCAATGGAATAGTTAAAACATTGGTATTCAGACATAAACAAATTTGACTCAACAAAAATGAAGTTCTTCACACCAAAATTTAGCTGACCTTTGTATTGATTTTCAAAATAGTACATATATATTTTCAGAGTTTGACCATTACAAAAAAGGGTAACCAAAACGGTTCAACTTCCCTAACTATAAATGATAAACAAACATTTATCCATTATAATCTCTATAAAAATTTAGTATAAGAGGGAATATATTTATGCCTCTGTTTACTTCCCCTTATCTATTTTTTCCCTATAGGTGGTGACATCTGTGATGACTGGAATTAGCTATTCATGTCTATTGATATGGACATTGGTATATCTGATGAACCATCGGGAATGATCTTTGGACAGGTTCTTAACTGCATCTACTTGATCTTTCAGATCTTCCATGGCTTTATAGATGCATCCAATCAACTATTAGAGTTCTGACACCTTATCCAAGTGAGAGGAAGACTATTCTGCAAGCTTATCCACATAATCAGAGAAGGATTTCTGCATGTTGGTCACTCTGATCATTTCTTTTCCTTGACCACTTGTCTGTGACTTCGTGTGAAGACCTTGAAGGAGTTTAAAATCTCTATTTTGTTCCTCTTTGATTTTTACATCTGTCTATTTCAACCCTCCTCTAGCTTGGATGATCATCTCAGTCTTAAATTCCATGCTTTGAAGCCATTCAATCAAAGTCTCATCTCCTTTCTACAAGATCTTGGCCTTTATTGCCTCCTTAGTCTTCATTTTAAATACTACATGCAACATTACTATGCATTATTGACACTTCACTCTCCTTCAGCTTCTCTGTAATGGGATGTATCCTTTCAGCATTCATCCTACTATGAAAGCTCTGCATATTGAAGAATCTCAGAGAGGCATCTATGATTTTGTACCAGTCGGAAGTGATTCCGTTCATCCAATCGAATCCCTTAAATTTGGTAGTCATGCTTCAATTGATTTGAATCAGGAACTAGGAATCTATCTTAGGAATATGAAAGCAAGGAACAATTATCTCCAGGGGTTTCAATTCAGACAATTTGTCAAACAAATGGTAGTTCCTATTTGCAACACTTCATTGATTTTATAACTTCTAACTTCTTACCGTTGATGACCGACTTCCCATGCCACACAAATGAAAAGACTTAAGAATTTATGAAAAAGTTTGTTATGAAGCAAAACAAATTTATTTGAATTAATTAATTTACCTCTACGGGCCATTAAGAAACATTTTTTCACCTTAGATAAATCTAACGGTAACTTTCTGGAGACAGTGGATAATTACTTTTCCGCTTCTCCTTTGGGCGGAGAAATGTTTTTGGAGCACTCGCTACTTAGAAATATTTCGAGGAGGAATCTTATCCTGTTTCAATGCTAAAATGACGCATGAGAATTTTATTTGCTTTCTTTATGCCTTAATTCCCCTCACAGGTTAATTTTTCTTCATAAAACTTGTGTATAACAATCTGGCAGAAAATGCATCTTATGGGTCAAACTCGCCTGTTGGAGTAGCAGAGAAGCTACTTTCTACTTTTCTTCTGATGAGCTTTGGTCTTTGATTCCTTATAATATGAAAATTCTTATAGCTCATAGGTATTTATTTTGAATGCAATAGTCTTTCTAGCCTCAATATCTATCTTCAACTTCCATTGATCATTGAGACTTGAAAAATTATTGGCTACAGAAAAGGCACTCTGTAGGTGATTATCTTCCAGGGAGAAGCCCAAAACCAATTTTCCATCGATGAGGGAAAATTAAGTATCAGAGCTAACAATTTTCAAAATCACATAAGATCAATGTTAGAAACCTTTGAAACATGACCTCTATTGGATTTGGGAGCTTAACCTACCCAAAATGACATGATCTTGGATAAAAACCCCCAACTTACAAAGGAGAAGGTAGTTTGGGAAAATTCGATAAAGGTTTCCCTAGCCTAAAGGTAAAAATAGGCTTAGACTCATGACTTGCACAATGTTTTCAAGACCATTACTACACACTAAACATCCATTTTTATCTAAAGATATGAAGAAAAAAAATGGGGCAACAATCATAAAAGATCTATATCTGCAATTTCTAATTTTCAATATTCTTGTCTAGCTTATACCTTTCCATTGTATGATATTTTCTCTCAAGTGATTTAAAATTTTCCAAATAAGAGATCTAGCTCTGATACCAATTTTTGGAATAATGGAATGGTGTGTATTGAGAGGGAAGGGGTGAATCAGTACCCTTAAAATTTTTCTAATCAATTAACTTTAAATCCTTTAGTAATCAATTCCTTGCATTACTGACCATAGATGCTATTCTATCTTTGTGCGTGGAATATCAAATCATAAACTTAATTGAATGTTAACATTCATGAAATGTAATGACACATGACACAAGAATTGGTAATGCAAAAAACCCCTATTAGAAGGTAAAAATTGTGGTGGGGATGAAACCCACAAAACTTCACTATCTACATAATGGAAGGTGTCAGTTAAGGCTACAAGTTTGATCACTTCTGATGATCTTACCCTATTAGGAGTAATATTTTAGTTTGGTTAGGTCTACTGGGTTAAGAGATTTACTAACATTGTTTAGTGTGCACTCGATTAAGAGATTTACATAAGGATTGTTAAATCCAACTTCTTAAAGAATTTCTTCTATTTGCTACACATGTTAGAATGCAGTAAAAAATACTTGTTGACTTGATAAAATGCAATCCTAAATTGTTGAGTATAGATCCTTTAAGTTCACAATATGATGTATCACCTATAGTGATTGATTAATACCTCTATTCTGCTTGGTAGCCTTGAATCTTGATCTTTATAACTGATTTCATCTTTTGTTGTCCTTCTGCATAAAACTCTCTGTTTGATCCATAGATGTCTACTGCAGCTTCAATCCTTAATGTCTGATTGATTTCTACATCTATTTATACAATGAGTTGACCTAAATAGGTTTCATGATTTACAATGATAACTCTATGGTCAAATGTTTACAACTTGACCTCAATCTCCTATTTTGCATGTTTGCAATCAGTTAGACTAATTAAAACAATTACATTTGCTTTACTTGTCCCTCAAGAAATGGTTTTAAAGATAAACATTAAATCTAAATATAAAACTTAAGTGTTTTATCTGATCTAACATGTAACTCAAATCCACATTACTCAGAATTAAAGTTGTCTCTCGGTCTGGACTGGTGCTCAGGTTTCTCTATAGTCTTTCCTCGCTGATGTCTTTGTAGAAATTCTTCTTCTCAGTTTTCTCTAAAGACTATTTGTCGGTGTTCACTGCGAATTTTTCTGTCAGGTTCCTCTGTGAACTTGTCTGTAGGAGAAGACTAGTTTCAGTGTTCTCTTTCACTTAACATTTTCAATGACCTCTGTGAACTGCTGTGTTAGGTTGCACTATAAACTTGTCTTTTAATTATCATGTTACTAAGGTTCAAAAACTATTTCCTTTGTATACTAATGATAAAATATGATCGTCATATTATTGCTCAATTTCCTGGTTCTTCGAAAAGGGGAACCTGTATGCCCAATGTATGAATATTCTATCTGATACAGTTGTGGAAAAAGGCATCATCTTGTGGGGATCCTTAGACCTAAATTAGTAGAAGGGATTCGTTTATGTATTTTTACAACAAGAGTAGAGCCCCAATTTTAGTGAAAAATGCATGGAGATTGTATTTGGGAAGGCTTGTCATCCCAAATGTTTTTGTCAATGTAGACCTAATTAGAGCTATGGAAAAAATCTATAATGCAGACAACAGGTCTGTCTCCATAGAGAAGGGTGTTTTTTTGGCCAAGGATGATAGGGAACCTATTTGTGAAACATTTATGTTTAACCCTAATTCCCAAGGGCCCATTGGATTTATATTTCTAGGGAGGGAATATGATAGGGACAAAGGTATCTTCAAGGTTAAATGTCTTCCACTTCATACAAGGGAGAAGAAGGATGAGAAGCCTATTGCATTTTGGAAGACATATGTTGAGCACTTTGATTATGAAATTTTTGAGGATTATTTCATATACACTTACATTTCACTTTTTCAAGTCTTGGGAATCGATATATAGTCTAAGATGCCTATGAATCTTATGATGTTGGCCATCAAAATCCAGCACACATATAACAAAACCTTCTTTGACTTTGCCTTGTTCAATTCTAATGCTATTCATGAAGCCCTTTTTGATATCCAAAAGGCCCGTTGTTGGATTTAGGTGGTATTATCTATTATGCCACATTCTTTTGTATGGTGGAAGAAAGGTTTATCCTTTCCCTTTGGACCAAGAGCTGAATTTTGAGAAATTTAGATGAACAAAACTAGAGGTTTCCTATTAAAGAATGGATGTATTAATGGGACATGCACTGTGACAACTCCAATTATGTCATGTTTGAGGAATTATTTGTGAAAGTTGTGCTACAAAATTTGGGGTACCCAATCAATTGGATATTATTAGATAGGGTGAGGAGATTTTTGAGGCCCCTTGAGCTAGATCCCCAACTAGAAATCTACCATAACTGGGGAGAATTGTTTTTATACCCCAAGTACACTATCATTAGAGTTTATGGTGTAGTAGTTAATCCACATATTTTTCTTAGATATGTGCCAGATAGAATCTAAATCATTTGGCAGTTGAATGAGTGTGACAATGCTCATTTAGGAAAACCATAGATAAATAAGGACACATTCCTTCCAAAAACAATATTTTATGTGATTTTGAGATCTTGGGAAAAGGAGGATTCAACTTGTTATATTCCAAGTTATTTACATACAAGATGAATATTAAAAAATTTAAAAAATGTGATCTAAGACACTTTATTCATCAGACTAGGGTCAGGTTTAAATTGGCAACCTTTGATCACGAGGATGATAATTTTGAGGACTTAATTAGAAATGCTTCTTCTGGTGTCAAAGTTCAGAGGAGAATAGAGATGGAAGAATAAAAAATGAAAAAGATTGACTCAACATACATAGTGGTACACATTGAATTGGAGGAACAAATTGTAATAAATTTTGAAAGATTACATGTAGGAGAAGGCATTAGAGCATTCACATGCTCTACATTTCTCTCTGATAATAAGTTTGTGGAGGCCTGAGAGTTCAGGGACTTTTTCTTAAAAAATAAAAGGGATAAATTTTCCAATATTCTTAGAGAAAGGTTGGCATCGGGGAATATTGCAGACAATGATATTGATACATTTATAGCTGAATTTTTAGAGGAAGTTAATTATTTCATTTCAAAGATGACCCCTAAGGAGGCAAGGAAAATTGTAAGGAATAGTGGATGCTTATTACTTGAAGGATGGGACCTCTCTTCTAAAATTGTATTGGATACCATAAGAAGGGAATCTTCAGAGTTTTTATCTTTACCAAGTGAAGAGTAGGATTAGGAGTTTTATTTTGGGTCATATTATAGTTGTTGGAAAAATTATCAGTGCTCCCCTCAGGATTTGTGACAAGGTACTAAACACCTCCTATCGATTCTATAAGTTAGTGGTTGTATCAAGCATTGACATGTCAATATTTTGGTGCAACAACAACCACACTTGTAACAATTGGTATTAGAGATAAGTCCTTTGGATGAGCTTAATCGCTTGAAGGAGATCTGACATGGAAAGCATAAGGAAAGAAATCCCCAAGTTTGATGGATCTACCTACTTGATATGAAAGGATCAAATTAATAATTATCTTATATGCATGGGAGATGAGTACTGGGAGATTACAAAGAAGCCTTATACTATTACTAATAATATAATTTAGGCTACTCCTAATTAAAATAAGAAATTCTAGGAAAATATGTTAGCAAGGGAAGCTTTGATCAGCTCCTTGTTAGATACAAAGTATTCTCACATCTACGGATTAAGGACAACACATGAGGTATGGACTAAACTAGAAACTATTTATGAAGGTGGAAAGTATTTAAAGAAAGCTAAATTGTAGGGACTGAAAGAAAAGTATGAGGATATGAAGATTAGTGAAAGTGAAATGTTCTCATCCTATATTCAGAGGGTGAATGATTTGGTTAGTTCAATTAGATGTGTTGGTGGTACCTTGGAAGAAAATTAAGTCATATACAAAATTATAAGATCATTGTTTGCGTGTTACAGTGAGAAAGTTGTAGCTATTAAAGAAGTTATGACTATGAAAGACATTACAAGAGAAACCCTGATGGGTAGACTATGTGCTTATGAGGTGACCACTCTTATTGAGGAATTTCCAAAGGTTGAAACTACATTTAAAGCTAGTGTGACTAAGCTTGATCAGGGAGAGAGTTCTTCTAAGACTGAAAAGTTCAACTATTATGCTAAGAAATGGGAAGAGATCATGGAAGAAGAAAGGAAGATCGATGAAATTGAAGCCTTGATTGCAAGATGACTTGCTAAGGGCTCTAATAAGTATGAAGGAAAATTTCCTTTGAAATTTTTTTCTTGTAACAAAATTGGTCATATTACATCTAGATGTCTGGATAAAGATTCTAAGGACATTATGGTTAGATCTAAGAAATATCATCCTAAGTGTCATAAATTTTTTTATGATACTAAAGAAGGTGTGACTAATGATGAGTCCATTGATAGTGAGGAATAAATTGTGTTTATTGATATTAAAGAAGATAATCCCAAGGAAGAAAAAATATTAATTTCACATGTTGTTAAAAGATATAAATGGGTCATTAATAGTGGATGTTCACATCATATGACTGGTGATAAAATAAGTTTTTGAAGCTTGAAGAATATGATGGTTGTGTTGTTAGGTTCAGTAATAGCATGCCTTGCTTGATAAAAGGAAAAGGATCTATTACTCTTGATGGTAAGAACATTACTAATGATGTCACGTATGTTGAAGGATTAGGACATAACTTGTTGATTATTGGTCAACTACTAGATAAGGGTTATAAATTAGAGTTCATGGAAAGAGTATGCAAAATAATTGGAAGCATAAAAAAGCTTATTTCATTAGTTACACAGACTATTGGTAATCTATTTCATTTGAAAACTGTTGAGAATAAATGTTTGATTGCTAAGGTAGATGAAATTTGGTTGTGGCATAGAAGATTTTTTCATAAAAAATTTGATAATATGGGGAATATTAGCACTCAGGTAATGCCATAAGATATTTTCCTAAGTTGATGAAGCCTAACAATATGTGTAAGGACTATCAATTGGGAAAGTTAACTAGATCTAATTTTAAGAGTAATACCTACACTTCAAATGGATTCCTAGATTTGGTACATACAGATTTGTGTGGTCCTACTAGGACAAGAATCTATTATGGGGATAGATACTTCATGTTATTCATTGATGATTATTCAAGAATGATGTGGGTTACATTTTTAAGAAAAAAATTAGAAGCCTTTCAGAAATTTTAGATATTCAAGATGATAGATAAGATAGAGTTTGGATAGAGATTGAAGTTCCTAAGATTGGAAAGAGGAGGAGAATTCACATCCAGTGAATTTTATTATTTTTGTGAAGAACATGGGATAAATAGGTAGACTTCTTCTCCATGGACCCCACATCATAATGGTGTTGCAAAGCGAAGGAACATAACTATCCTATACACAACTAGAACTATGATGATTGAAGGAAATGTTCAACAGATCTACTAGAGAGAAGCCATGAGAAGTGCAATTTATACCTTCAACCGAGTTTAGATAAAGAAAGGATCCAGTAAGAATTCTTATGAACTTTGGTATGGTCATGCTCCTACAGTGAAATACTTTAGAATATTTGGTAGCAAATTTTATATTAAGAGAGATGAGGATAGTGGAAAGTTTGATCCTAGAAGTGATAAAGGAAATTTTATTGGATACTCCGAAAAGAGAAAAGAATATAAATGTTATAACTATAGACTAAACAAGATGTTTGAAAGTACAAATGTTAGAGTAGATGAGAATGTGTAGAGATCAGAAAGAACTTGCATGTATGAAATAGATGAAGAGAACAATCAGATTGTGGAAGTACACAATTAGGATCAGGATCAGATGAATTGAATGAACATGTTGAACCTATGGCTAATGAGGAGGATATTGAAACTGAAGGGTCTGCTAAAAATCCCATTATGAAGAGTCCATGGTATGTAAGGATTAATCATTCTAAAAATTGTATTATTGGTCACAAGAATAGATGTGTTCAAACTAGAGGAATAATTGCTAGACTTGAAACATGTTTGCTATCTAAATGTGAGCCTAAAGACATAAAAGAAGATTGTAATGATGAGAGTTGGATAAAATTAGTGAGAGAAAAGATTGATAAAACTGAGAAGAACAAGACTTGGAATCTTGTTCCCAAGCCTATGAACAAGAATGTGATCAAAATTAAGTGGGTATTCAGAAACAAGTTGAATGAAGATGGAAAAGTGGTTTGGAAAAAAGCTAGACTTGTATGCAAAGGGCATTAACAAATGGAAGGTATTGATTTTCAAGCGACCTTTTCCCCTATAGCTAAAATTGAAGCTGTTAGATTACCTCTTGCATATGAAACTTATATAAATTTTGAAGTTTATCAGATGGATGTCAAGCCTGCATTCTTGAATGGTGAGTTAGAGGAAGATGTTTACATTGAACAACTTAATGGATTTCCACTAACTGATGAGGGAGGTATGGTTTGTAAATTGCAAAAAGAATTGTATGGATTGAAGGAAGACTCTAGAGCTTGGTATTCCAAATTGGATAGGTACTTGATAAAGATTGGATTTAGTAAAGGTACAACTGAAAATAATTTGTACTTCAAAGTAGTTAATGATAATATCTTGATTGCTAATGTTTTTATTGATGATATAATATTTGGTGGTGAAGATGAATTGAGTAAAGGATTTTATGATGAAATGAAAAATAATTTGAGATGTTTATGATAGGTGAAATGGAATTCTTTCTTGGATTGCAAGTTACACAATTGGATAAGGGAATTTTTATTACACAGTCCAAGTATGTTAGAGATTTTTTGAAAAGGTTTGTTATGGAAGATTCAAAACTAGTTGGAACCCCTATGGTTACTGGTTGTAAATTAACTAAAGATGATGAATCCCCTTGTGAAAATCAAACAATATATAGATATATGATCAAAATTTTTATATACTTAACTCAAACTAGACCTGATATAAGGAAAATTGTTTGTATTGTGGAAAGATTTCAAGAAGAACAAAAGGAATCACATGTTGTTGTCATTTTTAGAATATTTAGATACTTGAAGGGAATAGTTGACTATGGGTTGTGGTTTGGTAAGGACAATAATTTTACACTTTTGGGATATATAGATGCATATTGACTAGGAAATGTTTATAATAGTAAAAGTATAAGTGGTATTAGAGCTTGGTCATATGTTTGAATCCCCTCAAGTAATGTTGAGGGGAAGATTATTGTCAAAATGGTCAGCACTCACCTTAGGATTCATGATAAGGGACTAACGGGCTCTATGGATTCTATAAGTCTAGTGGTTGTATCAGGCATTGAAATGTCAATATTTTGGTGCAACAACAACCACACTTGTAACAATATCTCTCAGTATGAGGCATTGGCAGTGTGGTCAATATTTCATGATGACCAGATTTAGAAGGCTTAGATTAAGAAGAGGGTAGGAGATTTTAATGGTAACTTGAATGTTATGAAAATGAGACCTCCTGATAGATCTACAATTATTTTAACAAAAGAGATAATGAATTATCAAGAAGATGTTAACAACTTCTAGAAGATTTGAGTAAGCTAAAGCTAGAAAATGAAAAATTGCTACAGGATTATAATAAGGTGGTTTCACTACTACCTTCTCCAAATCCTAATTCAAATTATTTTGCTACTTCTTCTTCCCATTGACTAATGTCAGATGCTTCAAGTTCACTTCAGGAGATAAAGGCACTTAAGGATGAAGTAGCAAGGTTGGAAGATGAGCTCAAAAGGAGAAAAGTGGCTGATAAAAGTTCAAATGATAATAAAGAGAAGAGAGTCAGTGATTTGGTAGAATAGAATAATAATTTGTCATAGAAGATAAAGGTTCTCAATGATGAAGTAGCAAGGTTGGAAGATGAGCTCAAAAGGAGCAAAGTGGACAAGAAAAGTTTAAATGATGATGAAGAGAAGAGAGTCAACAATTTGGTAGAAGAGAATAATACCTTGTCACTCCACCCTTCTATTTACATGCTACCAGTGATAGATGATTCATCTACATTGACTATAAATCTACATGACCATAGGATGACCCATATCTATGACATTGATAAACTTTTTTTGTGACTTACAAAGAATTGCATAATACAATCAATGAGGTTCATGTCAGGACAACAGTCAGATTGAGATACTAAAAAAAAATGGTTTCCTCAAGTGGAATGTTTAAAAATGTTTCTCAAACATGCAAATTTGATGATCTTAGTCACAATTCCATTTTAAAAATTATTGAAGAATTTGATAAGTTGTGAATTATTATACAAAATCATATCTTTTTTCATGACAAGTTAATTCAGTTGGAAAGGTTTTATGAGGACCGACCAATATAGGTTCTTCCTATTTTGATAGTAGAAGGGGTCTACAAGTTGGAGATATTTTCAATTAGGAGGTCTAATTTTTATCTTAAAGTTAGTTACGCAACAAGAGGATATGATAATTTTGGCGTTATAAATATGGGAGTGTTGAATTATATGCTAGACCAACTTTACTCCATTTAGTATTGGATGGTCAAGTTTTGCAGGATTGTGTAGATTGTGCTTGATGAATATAAGAATTATCATATGAGACAAGTCCATAGATTTCCTAGGCCTGAAGCCTAGAGAGGATTTGGAATAAACTTACAAAGAAAAAGCTCCATTTTTAATTGGATATGCAATTTTTTTGTTTTAAAACATGTTACATATATATGTATACATACACACATTTATTAATTCCAATATCCACGATGACAAAAATTTTATTTGTTCTAGTTCTCATTACTTGGATCTGAAAGTGAATATGTTGTTTATTTTACAATTGAAAGTGAATATGTTGTTGATTTTACAAAAAATTGTCATTACATATGGGAAACTAAAATATAATCCAATTACACAAAACCCCACCTAAATAGAATATCTCATAATCCTTTTAAAATAAAATCAAGTTCAGATTAAAATAAAGTATTTTTCAATGAAAATTGAATGAGTGGATGGTCATAGAAGTTAGAAAAAATTGTAATTTATATTATCTCTTTCATAATAAAAATTTTACATGGTATAATTTACATCTCTTTAGGATGGCCTATGGTGACTGGTTTGAATGCCCTTCGTAGGATGCTCCACTGGTCACTTGATTTAACTACAATACTTTTCATCATTCTATTACTAATCATTGTGTTAGATTTTGTAGGGTGCTCCACTCTACATCTGATGGAATTCAAATTTGTTGTAACGTATAATAAGTGACATGCAAATTTATTAGCAATTCATATTTGGAAGAGGAGAGTGACACCAATATTTCATTCAATATTACATTCAAGGTTATCAATGGTTCAATGTAATCCAAAAAAAACCACCTCACTTGTGTCCTTAGGAAATTGGTCTACATCAACCTTCATTTTCTCCTCCATCATATTTTTGAAAGCAATATTTCCAATGTATTGATCTTTTGTGTCAACACTCTTCAACAAACCAAGATATATCAATTTATGTTTCCATCACCTTATTTCCAACCTTAGCCAGACATTCCTCTTTTTCCTATAGTTTGACACATTTTTGAATGATAGATGATGCCTATATTGAGGCATCAATGTGGTTGTGAATTCCCTTCGATGTCAAATAGTTGTCACTGTCTTTTTAGACAGTTTGAATTTTTGTTTTTGCATTTTTATCTCTTGAAAAAACCTCTCTTTTATGATCTATGTATTTATTGAGATTCACATAATGTACTCTCATACTTTCATTCAATTCAAACAACTAACACAACTTGTCATTCCTCTACATTATTTGACCCCATTTTTTTTCTTTTATATACCTCATTACATTTTTAGTAGTTTACTTCATTTTGTCCTCGAAAGTTTTAATTAGATTTTCAGCCTTCTACAACTCTTGTGCAAGTGTGTCAACTCTTTATCTTTCTTCCTTTGCTTTTTCTTCCCATTGGTTTTCCTTTTCCTTCTATTGGTCCAATTGGTTTTGATATTTTATTATTGAGGAAACAAAATTATCCACTATTTTGTATAATTGTGTTGAAGAACCTCTTTCCTTTTCAAAATTTTTGACTCTTTCAGTCCTTTTTTGCTTCACATCATTCTCTTCTATAACCATCTTTTCATTCTTTGTAATTGTAGATGCAGAGCTAAATTTTTTAATGCTTTTATGTAACTCACTTCTTATGTGTTCTATTGCTTTCCTCTCTTCTCTCTCTCTCTCTCTCTCTCTCTCTCTCTCTCTCTCTCTCACAGTGATGTGTAGACCACTTCATTGGTTATTTTTGACACATTTTTAACTTTAGAAAAATCCATTTGGATGGTGGTAACGTGAAATTCAAAGGGACCTATCTGACTTTATGGTATAATTTAGTTTTTATCTAGGGGCATAACAACCATGTAATCCATCATTTCTTTGTTTGTGTCATATGTGGGGAATAACATGTTCAATGTAGGTTGTTCCTTTGAAGCCGCAATAAGTGTTGAATGTAGGTTGTTCCTCTAAAGTTGCAGTAAGTGCAACCCTGTTCATTTTCTTTATTCATATTTGTTATATCTACAAATTGATCAAGGAAAACATTATATCAAAAATCTGGGGTTGTTGATGCATTTGAATGTTTGAATGGTGAAACAACACTTGCACTGTTGCAGGTGCCTCCATCTATGCATGTGGTTAAAACTAATGCATTTTGAGGATTACCAATACCCATTACTAATACTATCCCAAAGTCACTTACAACTAGAGTTTATGCACTCTTTTGAGGGGTTTGTTCTGAAGCTATAAACAATACCTTTGTAGTGGAATTGGAAATTGATGGAGTTGGAGTTGCACTAGACATTTTTTTCATAACCTTTTTCTTCTTCACATTTCCTTGATCACTTCCACTAGAATCCTATAGTATCTTTTACTATTGGCCTCTTGTGAGATACTTATTGTTATAATTGTTCACCACAACTATTAATAGTGCCCATACCATCCCCACCAGTGGAAATGACACTTGGTTCACCACCATGTTTATGTTCTAGTTGTGATTGAATCTGGTTGTCTTGATAGTCTGGTTTTGAAGCTGTAACAAAAGTAGGTACAGATGTAGTAGTAACACCTTTCCCTATTGATTAAACTCCAATGACTGGTTGTTGTTTGGATTTTCTTGAAAATTCTTCCAACACTGACTCTAAAATGCCTTGTCATTCTGGCCCCAAACCACCACCTCGATAGCCCATTTTTTAAAATTATAGCTACCCCTTTACCCTATTTTTCTATCATGGAATCACTCAAAATGAGGTTTTTTCGCAGAGTTTGCAGTAGCTATTGGAGTGGGACCTAATGGTATCTCCTCATCACCATTACTGTTTTAACTATACACTTTAGTGGGATACTCTTAATTCCGCAATTTTATAAACTCAAAATCCTCTTCAATATCTTCAAAATCTGCACTTGTCTTTAGTTCACATAACTTCTTCCTCATATTCCAAAATTTAGTGATTTTTTTTAGTCTAGCGTGCATCTATACAAGATCTATATAGAGATTCTGAAACTTTTTTTTTAGTACTTGAACATCATATTTGAAAAAAAAAATCATACCTCATGATTTGGATGCCTTGCTTTGTTGTTCTCTATTGGTGCAATGCCATAATTTATGCTGACAAATTTTGTAGAGAAATACTTTTGGCAATAGTGGTTTCCTCCATCACTTTTTTTACTTCATCAAAAGAATCCCCATTTTTCAACATTTCTAGCAATGGTTTACTTTCATGTTGAAATTTACTTGCAACATTCCTATTCACCACAAGCCTTTTTTGAATGACTTTGCATGGATCATATTGCCTATAACTGACAACATCAAAAGAAAAAAATTCCAAAAATTTATGTGCCACACTGAATGCTTTTATTTCAAATGTGAACCCTCCACATGAGAAAGGTAATGAAAGAAATATGCTCTTCTTTTGCTGACCATAAAAGAGTTGATTTGTACTCTACATCTGTCATACATATTCCAATGCAAAAACCATCTCTATCACATGTTTGGAATCTTGTGGTTCTCTCCCAAGTGGTAGGTAAATGCAAATCTTGCATTTGTGGCCCCTCTCCCTCTGTATTGCTGGCTATCCAAGTGTGATAATGGTGAGGATCATAGGTTTTGTGGGCTTTTTGTGGTGGTCTATCCTGAGGAGAGCATGTATTTTCAGGCTTTAGAGGAAAGCAGAGACCAATTTTACTTAGAATAGACAAAATTGAAAAGATTCATAGGGGTGTCATTATAATCTAAAATATAGAGGTGTGAAAGAATTGGAGTCCCAAAGAATGATCCCACAAAATTAGGATGAGGGAAAATGATGCAAAGGTAAGGGTGGTGGACTTAGAAAAAACAAAATGGATATAAACTTGGTTAATGGTGGCTATGGTTTCCCAAACCCTTCGAATACTTTAATGAACTTAAAAGTAACAATGTTTCTCCCAGCAACCCAAGGTGACATAAATGGAAATTTATGATTGTATATAAGGTAATTTTAAAGGTTTGAAGGTTATTTGTAACCCTTAGGACACCCAACTCCCAATTCTTCTCCAAACTGGCCAAAGGCCTAATTGCAAATCTAGTAGCCCTGCAACAACTGAAAACATCTCATAGCTCAAAACTTTTCCAAATAACTTGATGAAAAAATAACCATTTTAGATACCCTTTATCGAATAATTAAACATATCAGATTATGGACTACTTTTGTTTTGTACCAATTCATAGTCTTTGACTGCACACCTGCACAAATGCATAAAAAGTGATGATTTAACAAAACAACTACTAATTCCTTGTATCCCCAAGACCCCAAACCATTAGGAAGCAGCTTAATATGTCGCAAAACCTCTAAATCCAAAAATAATTTGACTCATACCTTCAACAACATCAAAACCCCCAAATTTCATCCCTTTAAGCCCTTACTGCTAGGGCTCTCGCAATGTGTTATCTCCCAAGTTCTAGAAACTTAAAAAACACTTGAATAATAAATAAAATGACATTTTAAGACAACCCACAACAACCAAATCACTCCTTGCACATGAAAATATACTGCTGCTACACATTCCAAGCAATTTCATGCTTTTTCTCAACCAAACAATGGTGATCACTCCAAATTTTCTTTACTTCTACACTTCCAAGGTTAATTAATTATTTTACATGTTATATTAGATGCATCCCATGAAGTATGGGTCCTTAGAGTTCATGGGATGGTCATATTTCAAAAGAATGCAAAACTATCACTTAGAAGACTCCCAAAACAATGAAAGTTCAGTCAACACCAGGTGTACAGAATTCAATACAGCTTAAAGAGAATCATAAAATGATTGAAGATGAATATAAAAAAGGCCTTAAATACATTCTACTCCTTTGCAATGACCAAATAACTCAAGACTTCAAAAAACAATGCAGAATGTGCAAAAATCTGAATTCTAATGCATCTCTGTGATACAATCCGTACAACCAACCTCTCTCTTTCAAAAATGGACTCTAAAAATGACTAATAATTTGTTTCCATCCCACTCTAACCATTTCTTGGTAGTTACATTCGAATGGAATACCAAAAGACCTCTTGCATGGAGTTCCCACTAAAGGACAAAATGGTTGTTACACTTTGAAAAAAATAATCTTTCAACTTTGAAAACACTCTAAAAACAACTCAAAACTTGTAACTTCAAAATCATAATTTCTTTCAACATATTTTAGACTTATTATAAACACATATAAATTTAAAACAACTCCTAAACATTCATTTGACCCCCTTGGACTCTATTGGTTCACTTACAAAGCATAGTAGTCCTTTAAGGACAATTTCATTCACATGTTATTAAAAAGCCATTATAGGCTTTAGGATTTCATAGTTGATCCTCTTTGATGTGAAAATATCTCCTTCAATTACTGGTGTCTTTATGAGAGTCTTGTCTTGAGTGCATAACTTTAGTGTCTTCATGGATTGTCTTAGGTGCCCTGCACCATACTCCCCTCCACTCAAAGAACTCTTGTCCCAAGAGTTGTCCTTTTTGTGCCCATTGTGTGTATTTGCAAATGTCTGATACTTAGGGATGAGATACTCCCCTATAGTGACCTTCCTTTGTCTCAAACACCCTGCATTCATACACAAAATATTAGATAAAAACTCATTGCTATTTGACTGTCTTCCTTCATGACAGTATTATTGCTGATTGAATGTCTGCATTGCAGACCTTTGGACATACTTTATTTCTCTCTTCTCGATCACTTCTATACCTTCATATACCTTTCTTCCAATAGGAAACTTCATGGTCCCAATCATGACAAAGTTTTGATCCATTAGTCCCTTCTTCTTAGGACTGTCTTGTCCTTCTTCAAACTGCACCTTCTCTTCTCCAATCCAACTACTATCACACAGTAAACTATTATGTCCATGTACTACAATATCATTGCCAAAACACATTATAACATGCTTCATTTCATCCTTGAGAAGTGGTTTGAGGGTGTACTTCATCCTTCCATTGTGAACTAGATAAGTGTTTGCAAAGCCATCATGCACAACCCTTCTGGAAAATTTCCATGATCTACCCAAGATGACATGCCCACAACTAATATCCAAGACATCACATAGAATACTATCATAATATGGACCAATTGAAAAATTTAGAAAAACTTGATCCTTCACAAGTATGTTATTATCTTTACTCACCCAAGTAGCATAGTATGGGTTTGGGTGTGGAAGAATTTGTAAATGCAACTTGGTGATCACTTCTCTTGAAACCAAATTATGTGAAGCACCTGAATCAATAAGAAAACTACAAACCTTACCATGGATAAAACACTTGGTCTTGAATATGCTTGTCTCTTGCACTGGTTGTCCTCTTCCCATTAACAAACATTCTCCTTCTTTTGGTAGCACTAAGATAGGTTCATGCTGCTCCTCCTTTCTTGTCTCTTCTTCTACCAAGTTTATCCTATTATCTCTACCCTTGTCCTCATTCCACTTAGGACATCTAAAGGATTGATGACCTATGTCATTGCACATAAAACATCTCCCTGTGAACACTCCATTGTTCCTTCCTCCACTTCTTCCTCCTCTTTATCCTCCTCTTGTATCTGATGTGTATGGCTTGTCTTTGTCTTTATCACTGTTATTTTAAAAATCAATGGTACCTCTACCACCTCTTCCTCTCATAGATGACCCTCCTCTTGTACTTCCTTGTCTCTCTTGTCTTCTTTTTATCTTCTCCTCAGCCTTAATGGATAGCTTGTAACATTCTTCAACTAATCTAGGGGTAGCAAGACTAAGTTCATCTTGAATGTTGAACCTTAGCCTCCCCATGTATCTTGCTATCTTTTCTTCAACATCTTCCTCATGACTAACCCTTATGTCTAGCTTATGAAAATCTTCAGTGTAATTTTTCACATCCATGTCTTTTTTCTTAAGAATCTATAATTTCTTGTATAGCTACACTCTATAATCATTTGGCAAAATTTTTTCCTTCATCTTATCCATCATAGTGTACCAAGATGTAGTCTTGGGCTTCCCGTTCTTCCATCTGTTAGAATACTTCAGGGATAACTGAGAGGGGGGCTGGGGGGTGAATCAGTTATCAAAAAATTTAAATCTTATTAATCTAGATTGATATAAATCAAATGCACATTCAGATAACACATTACACAACACATTAATTTAGTTATGGGGAAACCAAATGGTAAAAACCCTGGTGGAAATTAGTACCCACAAAGAACTATACTATTTATAGTAATCCCTGTTAAAAGATCTTTCAACCCTGTTAGGAGTTGATCATTAAAATGTAGTAGTATAGTGACTTGGTTAAGGGTCTGACCCTATTAGGAGTCTTTTACAATAACCCTGTTAGGGGTGGTGGACTCACTGTCTAAGTGGTGAAGGCTACAACCTTCTGGTTATTTGATACACAATGTATCAACAAGATGAACTGCTATTTGTGACACTGCTTATCTGATTAGTTCCTTTTATGCACTAATGCTTTAACCTCTTGTAAAGCACTACAACAATCTTCTCTATGTTCTGAAAGATTCTACTTCAATATCTATATTATCAACATATGATAAATATAGCTCTGCTGCTTTAACACTCTGCTACGCTTTTCTAATCTCTAGCTTTCACAACTCTTCTTATCACAAATGACCTTCTATAAGTACATACACCAAGTATGAGATCATGGGACCTATTAGACAACTCTTCTTAACATTCTTCTTGGCTCTACTAAGCGCGCAAGCATAATTACAACCATGCAAGTATAAACTGAATAGACGCGTCGCTTCACTAAGTTGGCTTCACCAATTTAACCATAACTTTGTAATCTTCTTGAAATATGTTTGGTGCCTTTAGATTAATATCAAAAACTCATAACTCATCATGAATATACACACGCATATCTTGAAGATAGGTGCAACTCAATCAACACGTTACATACATCGGCCTTAAACTGCTATTCCTCCAGAACTGTAATCATCAATAACAAAATTACATATCTTTACTGAAACATCATATCTGGGTCTGTGTGTATGAACATAGCATAGTAAACATGTCAACAACATGTATCTATCCACACAAGTATTCATGTCATCATATGTCATTATATGTTGTCATCAATGACAAACATACTATCAATCAATTGTCTAGAATCAAATCTCCAACAATCTCCCCCTTTGGCATTGATGGAAACATATGATAGAAAAAACTTCTGTTCATGGTGTCTTCTTTCTTTTACAATCTTCTCAATATCCTCATCAAAGATTCATCTACACTACTACAGTTACGTAGACTATGTTTTAGATGTATACTCCCCCAGAGTATAAGCTTCTTGTATGTGTTCCTTGTTTAGCTCTTTGTTTGTGTTCCTTGTTTTTAGTACATACTCCCCCATTGACATCAGTGGCAAAGGGTGCCATAAACCATTATGCATAGGTACTACTCCATAAGTAGAGTAGTCAACCATTCATCAGTCAAACAGGACTAATGTACTTGCTGCTTTCTCTAATCAGAGTTAGGAGAGGGAATTACTCCCAACTTCTCCCTTAGATACTCAAAAGTATCCTTTGCTAAAGGCTTCGTGAAAATGTCTGCCAACTTATCTTTTGTGCTTACATAGTCCAATGTCACTTCCTTGTCTGAACTTTTTCTCTCAGAAAATGGTACTTGATCTCTATGTGTTTTGTCTTTGCATGCATCACAGGGTTCTTAGACATGTTAATAGTACTGGTGTTATCACAATGAATAACAATAGGATAGTCAACCTGA
>MU223254.1:1087680-1099180 GCA_018584345.1 Thuja plicata | reverse complement strand
ATGTAGACTTCTTCTTTTAAGTCACCATTCAGAAAGGCTGATTTGACATCCATTTGATAAACTTTAAAGTCTTTTAATGTTGCATATGCCAAAAACAATTTTATGGCTTCCAGTCTGCTCACAGGGGAAGATGTATCAGTGTAGTCTATTCCTTCTCTTTGAGCATATCCTTTACATACTAACCTTGATTTGTTTCTTATTACTATACCTTCTTCATTCATTTTGTTTCTGAAAATCCACTTTGTTCCAATCAGAATCATTACAAGCATCTTCAACACTTAATGGTTCAATTTGTGAAAGTAAACATACCTCTTCATCCACTGCTAGACTCTTTGCTTTTGATCTGGTCAAAACAATGCTTCTCTGATCTCCAATGATATCATTTTTAGAGTGGTATCTGGATGTAAACTTAGGAACCTTAGGTGTGACTTCTTCCTCTGTAATCTATGGTTCTTGATTGCATGAATTAGGGTCATTGCATGAGACATCAATGCAATCAAACATTTCTTCAATCATAGTATCTTTACCGTTAGGTCTAGGTTCTTCTTCAATTAAGGGTGTATATTCATAGTACCTCTCTTGAATCATAAACTTCTCATCAATCTTAACATGTGTGCTTTCAATTATTTTATTTAATCTCAAATTAAAACATCTGTAAGCTTTGATTTTTGTAGAGTAACCAAGAAAAATACCTTCATCACTTCTAGCATCAAACTTGTCAATACTATCATCTCTATTGATGTAGCACTTGCTGCCAAATATTCTAAAGTATTTTATTATAGGTACATTACCAAACCAAAGTTCATAGGGTGTCTTGTCCACGTCTGGTCTCAATTGTGTTCTATTGATAGTATACATTGTTGTGTTCACTGCATCTCTCCAATAGGTGTGTGCCACTTTTCCTTCAATCATCATGGTGCGTGCTGTATCAAGTATGATCCTATTTCTCCTTTCTACAATTCTATTTTTCTGAGGTGTTCTAGGGGCACTCAACTGCCTTTTTATTCCATGTTCTTCACAGTAGTCATAAAATTGGTTAGAGGTGAATTATCCTCCTCTATCTGATCTTAAACATTTCAGTTTTAGTCCAGATTCATTCTCAACCTTAGCTTTGAATATTTTGAACTTCTCAAAGGCTTCTGAATTTTCTTTTAAGAAAGCAACCCACATCATCCTAGAAAAATATCAACAAATAGAATAAAGTACCTTTCACCATAGTATGATCTTGTTTGAGTAGGACCTACATAAATCTGTATGCACTAAGTCCAACTTGTTTTCAGCTGAGGTCTGCTTTCTTTTGAAGGAACTCCTTACATGTTTTCCCATAACACATTCCCTGCAAATTGTGTCAACTGGTCTTGCAATGCTTGGTAGGTCTCTAACTACCTTGACATTACTGATCTTTACTATATTGTCAAAATTGATATGACATAGTCTCTTGTGCCATAACCAACTGTCATATACTTTTGCAACAAAGCAACTTACATCTGAATTGAGCTGAAAACCATTACCTTTTGTTTTAGAGCCTGATGCAATCATGTTTCCATCCTTGTTGCTAATAATGCACTTGTTGTCTTTGAACTCCAGATGATAACCTTTATCAAGTAGCTATCCAACACTTAGTAGATTATGGTGCAAACCATCAACATAGAGTACATCATCTATCTTGTTCTTTCCATCCAAGGTGATGGATCCTCTGCCTATGATAGGTTTAGGAGTGTTATCTCCAAATCTAACCATACCACCTTTGTATTTTTATAGATGGAAAAATCTATCTTTGTCACCTATCATGTGGTGTGAGCATCCACTGTCAATGATCCAATTAGTTTTGACATCTACTTTGGAAATTAAGGCTAATTCATGGTCTTCTTCTTTATCTACAATGTCCATATCTTCGAGCAACCTTTCCATGTCTTTAAGGGCAATGAATCCAATTTCATCTTCTCCTAAATCTTCATCAATTACACCTTCTTCAGCATGGTAACATTCCTTCCTATATTTGGGTTTGTAATCAGATCTGAACTTCTTGACTCTTGTGGGACACTTAGATGCAAAGTGACCAATCTTATTATATGAAAAACACTTGAATGGAAGTTGTCCTTCAAACTTTCCTTTTCCTTTCTTTTCTCTCTTAGCAATCATGGCAATTATCTCTTCTAGTTCTTCATCAGTTTCTTCATTCTCATTATGACTAGAGATGTGTAAGGATTTCTTACCGTGGATTGAAGCTTTGAAGGCTATTTCATTCTTAGATTCAGTCTTCAATCTTGATATCTCAAATGCAGAGATTTTGCTGATCAAAGTCTCTCTCTTGAAGTTTTGTGAGAATTGCATAGTTTCTTCTAGAATGCTGATCTTGTTTTCATAGTCTTATGTCAAAGTAGTTAACAATTTGTCCATGATGTCTTCTTTTGAAATTACTCCTCCATTGTTTTTGATTCTAGATACTGCTTCATTTATCCTCTGATTATAAGCTCTAATGTTTTCTTCTGTTAACATCTCAAGACTGTTATATTTCTTCTTCCATGTCTTTCTGCATGCATTCTTTGCTTGAACATCTCCTTCAAACATGTCTTCTAAGTACTTCCATATGGTATATGCTTTGTCAATCTTCTTGATTTTAGAAAATTCACTGTCAGATAAGGCGCTCATTAGGGCTTCTTTGGCAATTACATTATTGGTAAATGTTTCCTTTTGTCTATTATTAGCATCATCCTTTGCAAGGTCTTTCAGAGATGGAATTACAACCTCTTGTGTAGCAATCTCAAAGATCTCAAAGCCAACACATTGTAGATGTGTTATCATTTTAATCTTCCAATCTAGATAGTTCTCTCCATCAAACTTAGGGCTCTCTTTTTTGAAGTATGCCATCTGATCTACCTTAAGCTTTCAGGCTTTCTCTCCAAGGCAGTTGGCTCTGATACCAATTGTTAGAATACTTCAGGGATAACTGAGAGGGGGGGGGGGTGAATCAGTTATTAGAAACTTTAAATCTTATTAATCCAGATTGATATAAATCAAATGCACATTCAAATAACACATTACATAACACATCAATTTGGTTATGGGGAAACCAAATGGTAAAAACCCCAATGGGAATTAGTACCCACAAAGAACTATACTGTTTATAGTAATCCCTATTAAAAGATCTTTCAACCATGTTAGGAGTTGATCATTACAATGCAGAAGTATAGTGACCTAGTTAAGGGTCTGACCCTATTATGAGTCTTTTACAATAACCCTGTTAGGGGTGGTGAACTCATTGTCCAAGAACTCACTATCCAAGTGGTGAAGGCTACAACCTTCTGGTTATTTGATACACACTGTATCAACAAGATGAACTACTATTTATGACACTGATTGTCTGATCAGTTCCTTTTATGTGCCGATGCTTTAACCTCTTGTAAAGCACTACAACAATCTTCTCTATGTTCTGAAAGCTTCTACTTCAATATCTATATTATCAACATATGATAAATATAGCTCTGTTGCTTTAACACTCTGCTCTGATTTTCTAATCTCTGGCTTTCGCAACTCTTCTTATCACAAATGACCTTCTATAAGTACATACACCAAGTATGAGATCATGGGAACTATTAGAAAACTCTTCTTAACATTCTTGTTGGCTCTACTAAGTGTGCAAGCATAATTACAATCGTGCAAGTATAAACTGAATAGATGCGTCGCTTCACTAAGTCAGCTTCACCAATTTAACCATAAATTTGTAATCTTCTTGAAATACATTTGGCACCTTTAGATTAATATCAAAAATTCATAGCTCATCATGAATATACACACGCATATCCTGAAGATAGGCGCAACTCGATCAACACGTTACATACGCCAGCCTTAAACCATTATTCCTCCAAAACTATAACCGTCAATAACAGAATTACATATCTTTACTGAAAAATCATATCTGGGTCTGCGTGTATGAACATAGCATAGTAAACATGTCAACAACATGTATCTATCCACACAAGTCTTCATGTCATCATATGGATGAGTACATATAGAAGTGTTGCTGTGTATTATATGTTGTCATCAATGACAAACATACAATCAATCAAATGTTCAGAATCAAATCTCCAACACTATCTCTTAGCTTGAACATAATCCCACCATAGTAAAGAATGTCCTTTAAAATTGGACTTTGCAACCTTCAACTTCTGACCCTCTTCAACATCCTCACATTCAAATAAATTCTCCATGGCACTGAACCAATCTATCAACTCCTCATCATCCATCTTCCCTCCATATGTAGGCAAATCCACTCTTGCCCTTGTATCTCCACTTTTTATGGCTTTTACAAACTTAACCATCTTTATATCTTTAGGATCTAATTGTTCTTCCTCTTGAGGTACTTCTTCTGCTACCTCTTCTTCATCTTGTTTTATACTCTTGTCCCTCTTCTCCAATGCTAAAATTTTGTCCATCATTGTCTTCATCATCTTGTCTTTCTCATTGTTCTCTTTCTCCCTTTGTTCCAATGTTGATTTCAAATTCTTATTATCTGCCAACTCATCCTTCACTATCTTTGCTAACTCCATGTTTTTCATCTTTTCTGGTAACTCTTTTTCTCCTTCAGACATGGTTCTTGATCTTCTTGATAAGTTGGATCAACTTCAAGTGCTTCTCCTCAAAGGATACTTAAACTCTAAGGGCTAACTAAGGATCCAAATCAACAAGGGTTTCAAGACCACTCCTACAACCTTTCTACAAGACTCTAGCTAGGCTCTAATACCACTTTATGTAGAGGTAAGGGTGGTGGACTTAGAAACAAAAAATGGATATAAACTTGGTTAATGGTGGCTATGGTTTCCCAAACCCTTCGAATACTTTAATGAACTCAAAAGTAACAATGTTTCTCCCAGCAACCCAAGGTGACATAAATGGAAATTTATGATTTTATCTAAGATAATTTGAAATTATTAAAGGTTATTTGTAACCCCTAGGACACCCAACTCCCAATTCTTCTCCAAACTAGCCAGAGGCCTAATTGCAAATTTAGTAGCTCTGCAGCAACTGAAAACATCTCATAGCTCAAAAATTTTCCAAATAAATCAATGAAACATAACCATTTAAGATACCCTTTATTGAATAATTCAACATATCAGATGATGGACTACTATTGTTTTGGACCAATTCATAGATCTTTGACTGCACACCTGCACAAATGCATAAAAAGTGATGATTTAACAAAGAAAATACTAACTCCTTGTATCCCCAAGACCCAAAACCTTTTGTAAGTAGCTTAATATGTCCCAAAACCTCTAAATCCAAAAGGAATTTGAATAAAACCTTCAATAACATCAAAAAACCCAAATTTCATCCCTTTAAGCCCTTACAACTAGGGCTCTCACAATGTCTTATCTTCGAAGCTATAGAAACTTAAAAAACACTTGAATCAGAAATAAAATGACATTTTAAGACAACCCAAAACAACCAAATCACTACTTGCACACAACAATATACTGCTGCTACACATTCCAAGCAATTTCAATGCTTTTTCTCAACCAAACAATGGTGATCACTCCACATTTTCTTTAATAATGCACTTCCAAGGTTAAGTAATTATTTTACATGTTATATTAGATGCATCCCATTAATTTTGGGCCCTTAGAGTTCATGGGATGGTTATATTTCAAAAGAAATGCAAAACTATCACTTAGAAGACTCCCAAAACAATGAAAGTTCAGTCAACACCAGGTGTATAGAATTCAATACAGCTTAAAGAGCATCATAAAATGATTTAAGATGAATATAAAATAGGCCTTCAATAAATTCTACTCCTTTGAAATGACCAAATAACTCAAGACTTCAAAGAACAATGCAAAATGTGCAAAAATCTAAATTCTATTGCATCTCTGTGATAGAGTCTGTACAACCAACCTCTCTCTTTCAAAAATGGACTCTACAAATGAACAATAATTAATTTCCATCCCAATCTAACCATTTCTTGGTAGTTACATTCAAATGGATTTCCAAAAGACCTCTTGCATGGAGTTCCCACTAAAGGACAAAATGGCTGTTACACTTTGAAAAAAATGAATCTTTCAACTTTGTAAACACTCTGAAAACAACTCAAAACTTGTAAATTCGAAATACTAATGTCTTAAAACATATATTAGACTTATTATAAACACATATAACTTTAAAACAACTCCTAAACATTCCTTTGATCCCCTTGGACTCTATTGGTCCACTTAGAAAGCATAGTAGTTCTCTATGGACAATTTCATTCACATGTATTTAAAAAGCCATTATAGGCTTTAGGATTTCATAGTTGATCCTCTTTGATGTGAAAATATCTCCTTCAATCATTGGTGTCTTTATGAGAGTCTTGTATTCATTGCATAAATTTAGTGTCTTCATGGATTGTCTTAGGTGCCCTGCACTAGACAAAGCCATTGATTATGTCGTTATGTATAGAACATTGTGATATTGAGCCTTTGAGAAACACATGATTGGTTATCCTCATGACCTTTCTCCATCACACACCTCTAGAACCATAAGAGAAAACAAATCATTTCCATCCCAAAGCTATATTGGCCTCTATCTGGAAACTTTGGACCTCTCATGAGTCATCTCATCATTATCATGGATGGATATTTTTCATTGTTCAATTTAGTGTTCTCAGTTATCTTTTCTCACTTATTTTAAGTGTTCTATTTGGTTAAGAAAGTTAATACCATTGTATTTAAGGGGTTAATATAAATTCTTCTATTTATAGATATGTACATCTTTAGAGTAAAGGACAAGCGAATTCCACTTACAGTTGGAATAAACAGAATTGGAAAGAATTAGAGTTGGGAACCATGAATCCTGAAGCTGAAATTACTAATAAAAATGATGTAATATGAACCATGTGAAATTGTAATCTATTATTAATATTTAATAATCAATTAATGTTTGTTTTTTATCAAAATTTATACAATACATTATTACTAGTATTTCTCTTCATTATTCATTTTCAGTAAGGAAATATTTTTTCTTTGCACATTTTTGAAAATCCCATTAATTAAATACATGTAAACAAGAGACTAATTAGATATGTAGTCAAACATAATTTAGTCTTGTAAAATCACTCTATATTATTAAATCACCAAATCTAAAAGTCATACAATTATGATAAACTCACAATGACAATGTTCATCTATCCTTAAAAGTTAACAAATCACATCATACAATACAAAGAGACTGAAATAGGAAAGGAATAATGTTGAGATTTTCATTCATTAAATACATGTAAATAAGAGACTAACTAAATCAATTATCTCTTAACAATTACAAAATATTTTGAAAGGAATATTTGATTTGATCTTCATGAAACTGTTCAAAAACTTGAAAGAAAGAAAAAAGGAACCATTGAAATTTCATTTTGTTCTTCTCCCTCCATGTGTCACATTTCCTTTCGCATAAATTAAATACATTATTTTATGTGTTCATCATAGTTTGGTACTTCTGATGTTGTATTCAGGTTTTTAATTACCTTTATTTCAAATTCCACAAGATAAAGTCCATCAAGTCAAATGTGCAAATTCTTTACCAGATCATTTACATCATCAATGGAATTATACACAATAGGGTTCAAAATATATTGCGACAATTTTAATTTCCGTTCATCCTATGTCTTTCCTTCTCCGATGTCCTTGTAGAATGGGAGAGGTGATGTGCCACATAAGCTAGTGAATTTCTATGTCTTGTACAACTTATTGTGATGTAAAATGCTTTTCCAATAGAGTATCAACCACTTGGCAGATGGTTTTGGTCTCTTCCAACACTTCATTTAACTATTTTCCATCCTCAATATGCTTTGTTGAATTTTGTAGCAATGTTTGCTTTCTGATCAAAGCTTTCTTTGTCAGTTTTAGATCAAAATTTGTATTCTTTTATTTCTTTTCCACTTTGACCACATCTTGGAATCAATCCCAAAAAGGGTGAAAATGGGGTATCATTTGTTGGTATTTATATTCAATTATTTCCTTGACAATTTTTCATTTTGATAGTTTTAATTCCTTATTCAAGGATAGATTTCCTTGCTGGGCAATCAAGAGTTGTTTCTATGCCTCAGTCCTCTTAGTTTCCAAAGAAATGCTAGTTTTCAATTTTTAAGTATTAGCCTCCAATAATATTCCATGTTGAGGAGATGTATGTAGTTTCCATTTCAATTCAATGAGTTTCTCATTCAATCCCTTTACCAACTGGGATTGCTCATCAACTTTTGATTTATTTAGCATTACACTGTGTAATGTTAAATCTTCTACTTACTCTAAAGTGACACCCTTTGACATGTACATCATAAATCAACCAAGGATTTCTTGATGGTTTGCAATTGTAATTGGCCTCTTATTTCGTGGATCCAAGAACCATAATGCCAATGTGTTATCATTTGGGTTAAACTCATATCCATAACACAAATTTTCCTTTCCTTCATCACTAATTCTATAATCAATATCTCGATATCTCCTTAAATTATCAAATCCAATACATGTGGATATATCCACACCTATAAACAATAAGAAACTAGCACCACTCAAGATTTTCCTACCATTTTTTTGGGGCATTGTCTGCATTCTATTCTAACCTCTTGCCAAAAAACCTTTGTGGATTCATCCATTTTATCCTTATCTGTTATGTCAATCTTGTTCATTAACTCTTTTTCTATTAGTAAAAAAAAATCTTGAATTCAGATGTTTTATTAAATTTATCATCACTGATAAACTCCTCAATAACCCTCCTTCTTACATCTTCATTAAGATACTTAACAATTTCCTTAATATCACCATTATCCCCTGTCATTGGTTGGTAGGGCTCAAGTTGAACATTTTGAGCTATTTCTTTAACATCTTCTTGTTGATTTGCAGTACTACCAACATCTTGGGAAACATCCATGGAATCTGATGGTGTTGGTGAATGTTGCTCAAGGGGAACAACTTGAATTGATGCACCAATGGAACTTACTAAAGCAATAGGGTTGGGTGGGGCATCCAAGTGAAACTCATGATGAATAATGCTCTCACTTTGAATCAAGTATTCCATCCTCCTAACCTTATTAGATTAATTCGTAAATGCCCCTATATAATTAGGGTTTTCTTTTTATATTCTCCTTTCTACTTCTTCTATCCTGTTATATGCCAACACTCTTTCCCCCCTCCTCATAAGTAGAAAATTTCTCCACAAGCCCTCCTCTTGCAAAAAGGTGTGTCGATAAGATCCCATTACTGCATATTTCTTGGTAAATTCAAGATATCCCCTAGGATCAAATGTTCTTTCTTCTAATCCCACTGACAATCTATAAGTTTGCAAAAAATTGATTGCAATCTGGTAACCCTCCCAATAGATGATTTGGAAATTTCCAAAGCATATATAAGTAGGGATCTAGAAATTGCCAAAGCATAGATAAGTAGGGATCAAAGAAGCCTGATGGTTTCTCCTAAAAATTACCATGGATTCAAAAAAAATCCAAATAATCTCAAAAATAGCTAATCTATCTGGCACAAAGAATGGTAAAACATGAGGCTTTCTTTCAAAGCCATATACTCTAATGTATGTGTACTTTTCTACAAGATAAAAATTGGCCCAATTATGATCAATTGTGAACTTAATCTCCTTCTTTAATAATTGTGCTCTCAAAAATATTATAATCATGGGAGATAATCTTGATGGATTATGATCTATAATGTCATACAATATTTTTACAAAGAATTATTCAAAGTGTAAATACTAAGTGTACTTATATTCCCTATCCAAAATATTGGTTCATAATTGGACCTGTTAGCACTGTGTTGAAATTTTTTTTGAATCCCTTGGTCTTATCCTTTTCCCGGGTTTTCCTATTTTAAAATCTTGTGTTTTACTGCTCAAAACAAGTCAATCACTTTTTTGAAGTCATGTTTTAACCTTAGTCGCTTACTCGCATCAGTATTCTTGCAATGTTTTTAAGTTGTGCGAGTCAACGACGAGCTGTCAGTGAAGAGAATCACGCAATCGTGAGCTGTTTGTGTCAAATTTTGGTCTGTGTGCGAGTGAGCGGGTTCATGTCTTAAAGTTGTAAATCGCGCAGTCACGATGCTTTTTGGAAGTCAAGTGCTAAGTTTGCGAGCGGGCGACGAGTAAAAACATTGTGTATCGCACAATCGCGATGAGCCCATGTTAAGTTACCATGTGTCTGCGAGTGAGCGGGTCTTATGTTTGTAAAGGTTAATCGCGCAGTTGCGATGCCTTATTTAAGTTAACTCAAAGGTCAGCGAGTCAGTGACGAGTTAAAGTTATGTCTACCGCGCAGTCGCTGAAAGATTTTTCTATCTACTTCATGCTCCATGACCGAGCGAGTATTGTTAAAACTTAAGCAGTCGCACAGTCGCTTCAGGATTTTGTATCAATGTTTTGAGTTGTGCAAGTGCGCGACGAGGTCATGTCTTATAGATGTTGCTTACTCGCATAGGTTTAACTCTTATTGTTTTTTTCAGAGCGAATGCGCGACGAAGATGTAAAACAAGGATATGAAATTTGCATCGCCCAGTCGCACAAGTACTTTTCATGTTTCATGATAGTCCACGACCGAGCAACTAAGAACCCATTTAACACCTCGCTCAGTCGCTGAAGCTTTGAGGTGATGAAAGGTCAGCTCGCAAGCATGCGACGAGCAGAGAAAGAATGATGTCGTGCACTCGCTAGTCAATGCAGATGATCAGAAAAGAGCTCGCGAGTGGGCGACAAGGGAAAAAGTGAGACACTCGCACACTCGCGGTCTATAATAAAATGAAGTTTCTGGGCTCACGAATTTGTGACTGAGCTAAGAACAATGCATCACTCACTCGCTCATTAGATGATAGCAGAAATAAAAGGATAGCGAGTGAGCGATTGGACAGAGTATGAGTTATAAAAGATGAATGTCGCTCAATCGCCCAGTCAATGAAGACAAAAGGAAATCAGCTCGCGAGCATGCGACGAGCCGGAGGGAGAAAAGCATCGCCTAGTCGCCCAAATAAAAAAGTGCATTTTAAAAGCTTGCGAGTGTGCGATTAAGGAATAGATGAAAGAAAGGATACATTCTCGCTCAGTCGCCCAGATTCAGATAAAATAAAAGGTGAATTCGCGAGAGTACGATGAGTAAAAAAAGAAAAGAATCGCTCACTCACATGAAAAGAAAAGCCAAAGCATGACAGACAGCGAGTATGTGATAGACTTAAGATTGAGTTAAGAGCTAGGTCATTGCTCACTCGTGGGAGATAAAAAGATGAGCGAGGATGGACGGCGAGTATGCGACCAGTTAGGTAACAAGGATGTGTCGCTCACTCGCAAAGGCATTTCTAAAAGTGAATAAAGTGCAATGTGTTGGCAAGTTTTAGGCTGACGAGTGCCAGATGAAAAAAAGTGTACACTCTCTCTTCCAGATAGGATGTACAGTGCAAGTTGATCGCAGCATTAATGACAGAATGAAATCTCTGTGACAGTTCAAGTGCAGAAATTCGGCTTTCAAGTTGACAAGACACAG
>MU223254.1:1028495-1083621 GCA_018584345.1 Thuja plicata | reverse complement strand
CATTTAAATCAAAATCTTTATTTTCAGTTCGGTCTGTTCTAGTAAAATTTACAGTGATTATTTCCTGTAATTCCACCAAATAGCAAACTAGAATAATTTAGTGATTTCATTATTCTAAATTGTCAAGTGTATTCCCGCCCGAGTTTGTGGAGCTCAAAGTGCAGAAGGTTTCAAAACCTTGTTTTTTTTATTCTACTCTATGTTGGGTCAGTGTTCGGGATAAATAGAGTGAACCCTCAGAGAGTTATTTTTGTATCAGCAAGAAAAGGGAACAACAGGACCAACTTAGGATTTCCAAACTTGTTCGTTGGCTCAATATGGAGTTTAGGAATCCATACATTATTCTTATGACCTTTCCACAACAACATATGCAATAATAGTGAATACCATGTGAAACTCCCTACATACTTATTCACTTTAATCTCCCACAAGGCCTTGTGGATATTATCTGCAAAAAAATGGACATAATCTAAGAGTTTGTTGTTGTTGGGATCTTAAGTGTCACAAACTAGGATAGTCATTTCTTGTGGCATAATTTCATCACAATTATATCCTATCACCTAACTTACTCCATAATAGGTCATCTGAAAATACTTAAAGAACAAATTAACATTATATGGGGGAAACTTAGAGCCTGCAATTTTTATAAGATTCCCATCAACCTTAGCCATGTGCATAGGCAACCATCTTCTTCTATATATCCCTTCCACATTCTAGTATTCTTCCTTTAAAATTTGTAGGTTGATTTTCATATCAAAATTGACAAAATCCTTCATGTCAAACACTTCACAAACTGTTGCTTTATTTATCTACATCAAAACTCTTTCTTTTGTCCAAATGCACCTATTGAACTCGTCATAATAGCTGGATAAAATATTAATCAAATATATTTTGAAAAAAATATTAGGGACAATCAATCTGGCCATTTCCAACTTCCATGGGTTTGACTCAGGCTAGGGGTTCTCTTATTTAGCCTGAAAATACCTAAAAATTATGACCCCTAACCTTCATGTGGGTTTCACTAGCACATTTTCTTTTGTCAACAAAATTAGGGAATTTTTCTGTAGTCTTTCCCCTTCATGCAGAATTAGGGAGTAGTGCAATTATGTCATTAGCCAATTGCCACCATGTTTTTCTCTTATGAGTAGGTTCATCCTCTATAGGATTTTGTCTCTTTGATGATCTAGCCATTTCTATAAAAATAGAAACCCTTATTGAACAATTATAAAATCTTATCCTCTCCTATCAATCCTTTGAAATTGATGCTTGTTTAGGAAATTAAAACTTGAGGAAATTTTTTCTTTAACTTACTGATTGTAGTATAGATCAATTGATTAATTGGGAATTCTTTATAATTGGTTGCAAGTTCACTAACAATCCATCGCTCTGCTTCTACAATTTACTTCAATCATTCAAAATAAAGATAATCTACTCTTCTATCAGTTTTATTCCTCCATCTGTTATAGCATTAAATGATGCAAATGACTCATTCAACTCACATTTAAAATCTAAATGTTGATGCAAAAAGATCAATGATGTGTGTTGAGATTCAAAATTGGCTTTTATGTCTAATAGTTTTTATATGTAGTGTAATTTCATTGAGGCTTAAGGAGGTACACCATACGACCTCCCTAAATTTACAAATAATTTAATTATTGTATCGCTCAAGATCATGTCACTCAAGGTAAATTAATAATTTATGATCTAGAGGCAAGATCATATGATTTGTATCGCTCAAGGAAACTTCTAAGTTGTAATTGAGGTGTCCACTGGCACTGTCAAATAATGAATTGATCCTTTTCCAATAAATTGAACATGGAGGTGGCTCCAGTATAACTATAGAATTAAAAACTAAAATGCATTTGGAAGCATTGAGTAGCACTAGAGTAGTGAGTTCTCAATTGGGATAAATGGACATGCCTATCAATCTTGATGCGACAAAACCATAGGGATCATTTAGGGGTGAAGTAACTAATATGAGGTTAAGTGTTGTACTTTAGAATGACCACATGTACATTATGCATGTGATGAAGGGAGTTATAGGTTTGGAGTTTTTACTGACCCATCATATGCACAGGGTCAACTCAGACATCCCATCTTTTTATTTAGCCATGCTCTTATATGCAAGGGTTTCTAGGGAATGGGAAAAAAATCTCACCCAAATGGTTTTTAAGCGTCAATTTTTGAAGGGCATTGATGTTATGCTTGATAATGTGGATGGGGTACCTGAGACACTTGTCAGTCCCATACCAGACAAGTACTACATTTAGGGATGTGTGGTGCAAAAATATCCAATTGTGCAAACAGAAGAACATGAGTTGCTATAGGGTTGGTGGGAAGAAATAAGAATTCACATTAATTTTCTCCTCTATTTGGCCAAAATCATCAGACCCAAAGTGGATGATTGGCATTGGGAGTAGCTAACTAATGAAGGGTAACTTGATGAATTTGAATTTGATGAAGAGGATGCTGCCAAGATGTTGGGCAACTAGAGTTGGGGAGTAGAGAGGAGTGGAGTTTTTAAGACCTGCATGATATAAGGGATGTTTATAGAGGGGAATCCCATGCCAACTATGGAGAGGGTTGTTTGTTCATATGTCATTCCAACATAGTCAGCTAGGGTGGCCCAACCAAAATGAGAGGCTACAAATGTAGCAAGGCCAAGACGCTAATGGACCCAAACTACTTGAAGAATGGGGCACTCTACCACTCTCTTCCTATGGTCTACATTTTGTATTTTTTTGTTATTGGTCAAGAGGTAGTCTTCTAGATGAGTCCTCTATTATGGTGGTGCAGGAGCACCTAGGTAAGGCTCTTTGGTAACCTAGGGTTTCTAGAGTTCTTTTGGCTTGTAGTGGTTCTAGCCAAACCACTAGTTGAATAATAGGACTAGAGGTCTCCTAAGCTGTGTGTTAGGTCTTTAGGGAAGGTCTTTCAAGTTTGTTTGGTCTTTTAGGAAACAAGTGCCAATTTGGACCCTAATTGCCAATGTTGTGGCAATGGTGTAAACTAAGCACATAGGGGTCAAATTTAGAAAAAAGAGTGTTTTAGGACCTAAGAGAGGTAAGCATGATCTACCTAAGTCTATTATGATGTGTTCATGGTCTTAGAACAAATTTTAGAATGAATTTCCTAAAATTGTAAAAAGTTGTCAAAATTGTCAATGTTGTCATTTGACAACATTGACAACAATTGTGCAAGAAGAGCATTTTCAATGAAATGGTTATTGTAACTATCTGAAACCATCAGATCAGGGATGGGGAAAAGTATAAGAGGCCTCCCTTGACATGTAATAAAGGTTGGTGAACATTTTGAAAATACAAGATTTTCTATGTGTGCCTTTTTCAAAGCAAATTCAGCGTGTTTTCTTGTTTTTAGTAGGTAGATGGATTAGATCTCAGTTTTCATCCATTGATTAATGTAGGGTAGGTTAATGTGAGATTTTGTGTGGAGTTATTTTTCAAATTTGTATTGTTTATATTGGTTTTGTTAAATTCTTTGTGTTTTACCCTGTCGCTGGTCTGAACCAGGTAGGTTGGACAAATGGGGTCTTAACTCAACTTTCCATCGTATTTTCTGTACGGGATCTTGGCATGGGTGAGAATACTCCATTTACATTATTTTTATAGAAGGAGGGGCCCAAGAAAGTATTTTTTCTATTTTTGCAATGATGCCCTAGGCGAGCCTATTGTGCATGGCTAGGGGCTAAGAAACATTGCAAGTGATGCAAGGAGGGTTGAATGCATTGGTATCTTCAACTAGAGCTCATGAATGGATAGAGTAATGTATGTAAGACCCCCAATTTGAAGGAGAAGGTTGGAGGAGTTGTTCGGTGGATTGAAAGAACACTTTTGTGTTCAGACTGTCAAAAAGCCATAAAACCCTAATTTCTAGGCATGATAGTAGGAAGGGTTGTACGAACAACTTGAGGATTGGAGACCTTGAAAATATCAAAGTTCTTGAAAAATGGTGTTTGAATCCTAAACCCTTTTGGAGGCTTGTGTGGGAAAGTTTCAAGTTATCTTCAAATTAGCAAGAAAAAGGCCTAATTGGCTTGTAGCCCTTTTTGGAGTGAGAAAGGTGCATTGTGAAGCACTCGATTGTTATGTGTTTGTGCATGGTGTATGTAGGGGTTCAAATTGAATTAGTGGAGTTCTTGATGACCTATCCTTCCATGGAGTTAAGTCCTAAGAGGAATTGAGGCAATTCTCAAAGATTGTGGCTAGGGAAGACCTAGTTAGTGTATGTTGCAGAATGGAGTATTTTTTGAACAATACTATTGGTGTACACTAGGTGAAAGGTTAGGATCTTGTGTCAAGATACCTAAGGAGAGTAGGGTTGAGCATAAAACCCTACTAGGTCACTGAATTGGCCTAAAGATCCCCTAGAGGAGAATAGGGTATAGAGAGAGCCTAGGTGTGTTACATCATATGGACTATACTTTCGCCTTAGGGTTTTTTTTTATAATAGATGTTTTTGAAATACTAGTCCTCTATATAGTATTTGAAAAGAATCCATGAAATAGATGTTGTGAGGATCACATAATACATTAATAAAAAATAATATATTTTATCTATTCACTGATTATGTTATGAGATTACTCTTAAAATTTCAGTTATGTATTTGTATTTCGTTGGTTATGTTTTTAGTTATAAATAGTTCCCACTTCCCACTTAGATTTATAATTTTAAATTACTTTTTTCAACCATTTAAAATTAATTTTGTCTATAAAATGAACCTAAATTAGAATTAATTAATGAAACCAAATGGTGCAAGATAAACCTCAAAATAGATAAATTAAAAGTGTTTTTCTTTGAGACAATGTTGCAATTATTTTCATTACAAATGCAAAACTATTTAAAAATGAAACATGAAAACATGTCATCTATAGTTGTTCTAAAACCCTAAGCTAAACAATGAATATGAGAAATAACTTATTACATGCCTTAGAATAGAAAATTTTAGAATCTTTTCAATTCAAATACCCTTGGTATTCATTTTATAGTCAAACGTAATGCAACAAGATATAAGCCTTTACAATTTTTTCATTTTTGACTGCCACTGGGTGGTTACAAAGACTTTTACAAAGATATGGCCTTGGTATTCTAGTTTTATTCCAATGGGCTAGAGATTTGCATTTTTCATCATTAATTTATCCATGCTAGAAGATCCATGTTGAACATGCCACATCACACTCATCAATGCCACCCTATCATCATAAGTTCATAGTTGAGCATTATGAATTCACTTGCCAACGCACTAGAAAAAAAAATTTGTTCAAAAACATCAGTGAGCTAATGGTATATGATTTCTCATTAGTCATCACATCACACAAGAGGAACACATCAATGTGCCAACACGCTGAGACAAAGTTTTTGTCCCAATGCACCAGTGAGCTCACAAACAAGGCACTTAAAAGAAACTTTGCACATATTGTGAAATTCATTGGTTAAGTTACATGTGAAGGGGACATCACTAGTGAATAGGAGCCTAAGGGTATAAAACATATGTATAAAAATATTAATGCTTTAGGAAAAAAAAAAACACTAACACATGTCTTGATTCGAGTGACTTTGAGAAGGAAATTGGATCCTCCAGAAATTTGCCACAGAACTTATAGGTAAAATCAATGTGAGGCTGATATTGCAAAACTACGAAATGGGAACATGTATCTACAGTAGTCAAATCAAATAATCTCTCATCACAATTGTAATATTGGAAAATTGCAAACTGGGAACACGTGTCCATACTCTGCATTAGTTAAATCAAATAACCTCTTGTCACAACTGTAATATTGCAAAACTGTGAACTAGGAACACATGTCCACACAATAAATGAATAAAATAGTCATATCAAATAATATTGTCATCACATCAACTAATTTGATTAAAATTTGATCTGTGTAACATTGTTGGATTAAGGTTTAAACAATTCAAATTTAATACCATTTACTCAGATGTCAGACTTTAATAAATAGAAAATATTCATCTTTAGATTACTTGCATGCAAACTCAATGGTTTTTGGATATAAAGCCTTTTGGATTTTAATTTCCAAATGAAGTATAAATAGATAGTTATAGTGGCGATTACTACTATAAGAAAAAGTGTTGGCCAACTTCTCCCTTCACACTATGGAAAAAATGAAACATTTTCAAGGGAGTTCACTCTTAACAAACTGAGAAACATTTTCTACATTGAGGACAATGAATTCATCTGCAATATTTCAATCATGCTAGGTCATGACTATCTTACGGTGGAGGGTCATTATAGGTTAAATGTGAAGATTTCATCACTCTTGTTTGTATGGTATCTATAATTAGGCATGGTGGCAGAGGTGAGGTGGCTCGTCACTTCCTATGTTCATGAAGAATGGAGAGGTGACCTGGATGATATCCTAGCCAGGGCATGGATGGGGATGGGTTTGCTAGCTCATGATGAGGAATAGTTATAAATTGGCGAAGGGTTCCCCTCTATTCATCTTTTTCTTGTTTGGAATGTGTATGAGAATCCAAAAGTGCGTAGGACGACTGAAAGTTAAGGCCTTAGTGCAATCAAGGATTACCTCTACAAAAAATAGGCTAAACGTGGATGAGGTCATCTAAAGGGATGCACAAAGGTGAAGGATAAATATGGACGGGGTCAACCAAAGGGAAGCCCTAAGGTGAAGGTGAAAAGTATCAACTCTTGCATAAAAGGACCGTAGAAGCAAGAACAACAATGGTGTCTCCACAAGATTCTTGTCTATGTTTTGATACATGGGTTGGGAACTTGGGTGTGGACTCAAAGTGGGGAAACTGGTTACTATAGAAGAACTCTATTTTTTGTAATGTTATGTAAACTTTATCGACCAACAAAACTGTTACACTTTTTTATATTTATATAATTCGCCAGTATATTTATGTAATTTGCTATTATATTTATGTAATTCACTAGTATAATGATTTTTTTAGTTTTAATATAAAAGAGTAATTCACTATGATTTTTTTTTGGTTTTTTATACTAAGTAAATATAACCAGTAAAATGACTTCATTGGGTTTGTACGGTAGTGTAAGTTGCCAATAAAAATAGTCATTCACATTAAAATATTTCTGAGTCACCAAATTACTTATTAAATTTATTTGAATACAAGGAAAAATCATCAACACTATTATATTTCTCTAGCACATGGAAAAAATCATTCACCAACAATTTTCCACTAATTTTGGGCAATTACAAATGATTCACCAACAACAATATTTTTATATTTACACGAGAAACAAAAAATTCACTTATATAATTAAATTTGATTTTTGAAAGTACAAAAAAAAGTGCCAATATTTTTCTACTATTCTTAAGGGGGTCTTAAAGTTATCACTAATCCCGAGTGAAAATCCTTTCCTTTCTTGCAAAGCACATGTCTATCCTAAACACATAACCTCACTTGGGGGCTTAAATTCAGTTATCCTTAATCAAGAATCTATTTTTCACCTACCAATAGGGGGGTTAAAAGAGTGCATTCTAGTTATCCTCCCCTCTTTGTCTTGAAGAGGTTATCTTTGTTCAAGAACTCAGCTTGAAGGTAGATGTCTTATAACCAAGATGTCTTCTTTACAAGGGTTTCTTCCCAGTTGCAGATATCCTTTCATGATTATCTATTTCCTAGGTCAACAAGGGTCTTCACTCTTTGCTAAGGGTATAAGTATACATTGGTTTTTAAGGACATTTCCTCGTTGTTGGAAGTAGGTATCATTGTTCTCTTTTCCTTATGATGCCACCATAGTCCTATGCCGTCATCATAAGGAGGGGGAATATATAAAACCTCCTTTGTGTATTATACAAATTTTTTGTTTATTGATCCCTAAGGAGAAAATGATTTCCTTAGGGATAACATCTTTTTGATCCCTAAGGAGAAAATTCTTTCCTTAGGACTAATCAATTTTGGATCCCTAAGAAGACTATGATTTTCTTAGGAACGATCCAATTTTATTGATCTCTAAGGATACAATTATTTCCTTAGGACTAATCATCCTTTTTGGATCCCTATGGAGACAATGCTTTCTATAGGATAGATCCTAAAAGTCACCCCCAAGTGCAAAGTGTTTCAAGCTGCCCCATGCAAAAAATTTCAAGGCAAAATTTACTAGCATAACACAAATTTCTAGACTATCAATTCTCCTTTGATCATTCTTTGGGATAAGTGGAACTAGCATAACACAATGTACTATACTTTCCTTCTCCTTCTCTTCTTCTCCATGAATCACCTAACATAAAACAAATTTATAGAATGTTGGATTTATGGTCCATATTTATTTCCTCCATGCTCTCATAGTTATGCTAGTAGGTTAGATCATGGATTTTTGTCATATCTTTAATGTGTTCTCTTTATCTTTTCAAGTGAGCACTTGTGCTTTTGCAATAGCTTTCTGAGCATGATGCTAGTGGTTGAGATATTTTATTTAGCGATGTCTCTTCAATTAGATGAATTGGAACCTTAGTAAGATTTAGGATTTTGTTGTGGTTTTATGTGTCCTTGCATATGGATGTATGATTTAAGATCCTTGGTTTGGGGGATTATGTCCTTAAACTCAGAGATATATTTTCTCCTTGTAGTTTGCCCGTGATCTTCATTTCTTTCTCTCTTTTTCTTCTACTTTACTATGAGAATGAGGTGGAATCTTACTCCCACTAAAGTGTAGGCTAAATTATCATCCTAAAAAGTAAGCACCCTTAATTAGGTGCTCACTTTAGCCCCATTTTAGTATGTATGGGTCCCCACATTGATTTCATGCTCTCCTAAAGATCACTGGACTTTCAAATTAATATAATAGGTCTTGTATTGATTTAATTTATTTAAAAATTAAGGTTGGCCCTTATTTCTAAGTGTACCCCTTTATTTTTCTTCCAATCAAATAATTTATTTCATCACCTAGGCCTTATATCCCTATTTGTGGCCTTTGTGACTTGTCCCCACCTTAGAATGAGATGTACCTAAAAATCCCACTTCTACCCTATTTCCAAGGAACCCAGACCAAATTTTGGCCCATTCCTCATGGGACATGTCACTAAAGACAACCTGTCCCTGTAATTTTTGGCCCAAAGTTCACCCAAAAGTATGTGTTGGGGCTTTAGTAGGAGATTTTCTTCCATGGTTGGCCTGCTTGATTTTTAACCCTTGAAATAATGTGAGATGTATATAAAACCCTCACATATTCTTATTTTGATAACTATATGATCCATTATCAAGTGTAATTATTCATGATCAAGAATCAATCAAGCAATCAAATTTAAAGAGAATTCTCAAGGTCTTTAAGCATCAAAGTCTTCAATATTTCAAACAAATCTTCTCTTTCTTCATCAAGCATTATGGAAAACTACAATATCCATAATCCAAGGCTTATATTTTATGATTTACCTTTTAATTTTTGTGGATTTCAAGCTATTGCATTAACATTTGTGTTTATATCCAAAGAAGCATTGTGTCATCAAGGGATGAGGTAATTCAAATCTAGTTTCTATTTTATCTTTCCTTATGCAATTTCATTAAATTTTCAGGGTTGATTCCTAAATAGGGTTTTGAATAAAGAAAACCCATTTATCTAACCTTATTCCTCATTTTTTATGTGTATAGGGACAAGTTACAGAGTTGTCAGATCTAATCTGGGTAGAAAAGCAACAATCATAGGATATGTGAAAGTTTCAGCATAAAACACTAGGGACATGTCGCCATTATCAACCTATCTTAGGGATACATCACCATTGCCACCATGTACCTTCCATTTTGAGTTCACATTTGGAATGAATCTAGGTTACAACCTCTAGGATTTAGATCTACAGTTATAGGTCATTTCAGGACTTTGACAGTTGGGAATTTGGGGCTGAAAACTCGCTTCTTCTATCTAATTTCCAAGTGCAATAAAACTATTCCCCTTTCCCTTTTACATAAATTTTCTCAGTTAGTTTAGATCATATATGTTATTTTATAGTCTTTCTCATATCAATATTATCCCTCTCCTCAATTCTTAGCATCAAAGGAATAAAAACACTCCAAGCATTGATATTGCATTGGCATCTTTCTCATCAAGTGATGTTAATCATATTTTACTTAAGGTGGTTTTGTATTCCAATGTGCCATAGGAATTGGGGAAAATATTCCTTTTACATAATCCCCATTTTCTATTGTACAAGATGTATACTTCATTTAAACATTATTTTATACTTGGAGGATAAAGTTATTGGTTTAAAGTTTCCTGGATCATCGAATTTGAGCATAGAGAGAAATGATCATTTATAAGATGATACATCTAACAAAAATATGTGCCAATATACCAGCTTAGAAGATGAGGAATTGATGAAAACAAGTAACATAATAAGAGTCGGTTTAAAGATGCACAATTTGATTAAAGACAAGGGAAAGATGAACTACATACCCTATGAGAATGAATGTGATGGAGATGATGAATTTCCCCAGAGTTTGAGATCAATTTACAAAGATACATTTGATCTTCGACTATATTGTGCTTGGCTTAGTGATCACAAACTACCTAGAGCGTACGAGTGTTTCAATTTTGGGTATATAACTACATGATATGACCCTCCAATATTCAAGGAGTGAATCTAGGCTTCTTTATTGTCTAAAATTTACATGTGGGATCTAAACATAGAAAAAATTTAGAATAGACCGCTAGGAGATTAATGTCATATTATGGTCCATCATATTACAGTGGTGAATGTAGAAGGATAGCATAATATAAGCCTAACATGTAAGCATATGGTCTAAATTTGAATATGTATACACATTGTCTCCAATTGGAAAGTCGAAGATAAATGAAAACATGTCATCTTATATATATATATATATATATATATATATATATATATATATATATATTGTAACACCTCAAAATTGGCATCTTGCAACCCTAACCTATTTTGTTGCATTTGTCATTCTTCTGAATCATCAAAGTCCTATTGTACTAGGAAATTCTAAGTTTTGACTGACTCTACTTGACCTGAGTGTCAAATGTAGAAAATCCTAAATCTGCATTAATCTTGTACATTATATTTAATTCCTAAATATCAATTAGCTAAACAAACCCTATGATTGAGTTACTTTAATTATAAAGTCCTAGCACTTTAATTAAATTAAATTCACCCCTTTTAGCTAAAACACATAAAAAGGAATTAATTAATATTTAATTATTAAATAAATATCCTCATTTCAATAATTGAATATAATTATTCAAATAATTGAGAAAAACACATTTATGAGGTCATATTCTATTTATTTAATTAAATATTCTCTCTAGTTCAGAAATAGAAGTTTTGAATTAACTGTGCTTTAAAGAGAAAGAAAACAGTTAAAACAAAAAGAAAACAATTAAAATCAAAGAAAAAAAATAGTTAAAGAAAAGGGAAAACAATTTATTGTTTTCTTTTAAAGAAATCTTTCTATTTTAAACTGGATTTTCTATCTATTTTATTTCAAGAAGGAAACTTTCTATTCTGAACAACCTCTAAGTCTATAAAAGAACTCTCATTTCTCATTCAAACCCCTTCCTGAATTTCTAGTCATATGCATTGTTAGAATACTGAATTGTTGCTACATTTCATCATCTCATTTCTAGTTAAAAGCTTTCATTTGCAATAGAATAATTTCAATTTCTTAGAATAATCTCATTTCTTAGAATAAGGTTTTCAATTATAACATTGAATCTATTCCAATCAATCTGATCTGATTTTCAAAAGTCCTCATTGCTAGGGGCATCTCATCACTTGGGGCATGTTCAATTTTTCGTACCTCACAGTCAAAACTGGATACTCCATAATCAATAGAGGCATCTCTGTTCCCTACATCTCATCATCTTTTAAGTATCTAAGCAATCTAACTCATATTCTTGAGGATCAAGCTTTGTTCTGGAGATGATTATTGAAAACTCATCTATTGGGCATTTGGGCAATCTAACCTTGACTCCTGAGGATCAAGCTTGATTCTGGAGATGATTCCAAATCTCTATTGAATATCTTTTGGGACAGGTATTAGGGCATTCTAACCCTGACTCCTGAAGGTTGAGTCTTGTTCTGGGGATAGTCTTGTGAAAGATATCAATCTGACCAGTGTCTGGGAAATCTAACCAAGATATTGGGGGACCAAGCTTCGTTCTAGAGATAGTCCTAAATATCTATTGACTATCTTTTTATGGAAAGGTATCAGGGCATTCTAACCCTGACTCTTGAAGTTTGAGCCTCATTCTAGGGACAGTTTTTGAAAACCCAGATCCCTGAGGATCAAGCTTCGTTCTGGAGATGACCCTTGAAAATTCCATTTGACCGGTGTCTTGGCAATCTAACCTAGACTTTGGAGAGTCAAGATCCATTCTAGAGATGGCTCTAAAATCTTCATCAATTGATCTTTGCATCACCAATGTTCAAATCTATTTTTCTGTGCTTCAAGTATCAGACTATTCTTTGAATCAATGCATTGCTCGCACATAAATTCAAAGAGGGGCGAAATGTAACACCCCAAAATTGGCATCTTGCAACCCTAACCAATTTTGTTGCATTTGTCATTCTTCTAAACCATCAAAGTCCTATTGTACTAGGCAATTTTGAGTTTTGACTGACTCTACTTGACCTGAGTGTCAAATGCAGAAAATCCTAAATCTGCATTAATCGTGTACATTATATTTAATTCCTAAATATCAATTACCTAAACAAACCCTATGATTGAATTAATTTAATTATAAAGTCCTAGCACTTTAATTAAATTAAATTCGCCCCTTTTAGCTAAAACACATAAAAATGAATTAAATAATATTTAAATATTAAATAAATATCCTCATTTCAATAATTGAATATAATTATTTAGATAATTGAGAAAAACACATTTATGAGGTCATATTCTATTTATTTAATTAAATATTCTCTCAGAAATATTCTCTCTAGTTCATAAATAGAAGTTTTGAATTAATTGTGCTTTAAAGAGAAAGAAAACAGTTAAAACAAAAAGAAAACAGTTAAAATCAAAGAAAGAAAACAGTTAAAGGAAAGGGAAAACAATTTATTGTTTTCTTTTAAAGAAAGATTTCTATTTTAAATTGGCTTTTCTATCTATTTTATTTCAAGAAGATAACTTTTTATTCTGAACAACCTCTGAGTCTATAAAAGAACTCCCATTTCTCATTTAAACCCCTTCCTGAATTTCTAGTCATATGCATTGTTAGAATACTAAATTGTTGCTACATTTCATCATCTCATTTCTAGTTAAAAGATTTCATTTGCAATAGAATAATTTCAATTTCTTAGAATAATCTCATTGAAATCATGACATAGTTTTATTCTCATTTCTAGTTTAAATGGATCATTTAAATTAATCTTGCATGTTTCATTTCTAGATTAATCATTGCATTGCATTCATGGAAGCATAAATCCTTCATTCTAGATTGGTCTATGGTTGTGAGACTCTCATTCTGAGAGCTATTTTGAAACCCCATCTAAGATAGAAGGGAACAGGTCGAATCATACAAACTGGCAATATGAATAATCTCATATTCATTCTTGTGTGTATCTGATGAATAAGGACTATGTTGAAGTGTATGGTTGATTAACAAGGCCAAATTTACCACATACATTTTTGGCGCCCACCGTGGGGCCGAGATAATCTATTCTGGCCTCATTTCATTACACTTCTTTTTCATTTTTCAGCATTCTGTCCATACTTCTATACTTCTCTGTTTTAATGTTGCGCGAACTTTTGGAGCATCTCGCGTGAACTTTCTAGTTCTTCACGGGGCCTTCTACATTCCTTCGTGCAAACTATGCTGAATCATCATGCGAAAGTCCACACCAGAACTTTTATTTGATATTTCTTGTCTCAGTTTTCTAACCATCTACTATTTTCTGACATCTATGTTTATCTAATTTTATCTTCTGGAAACATCTTAATAGTGGTTTATAGGATGCTGAGATAAAGAAAGCAATCATAAACTTCTAATGTGTTTATTGCAGGATGCTGAAATGAAGAAAGTCATTACAAACTAGTAATGTGTTTATTGTAGGACGTTTGTCAAAGAACTTGCGTGTTTTCACAAATTCTCATGTCTATTTTTAGTCGTTAGAACACACTTCGGTTGGTGCTTAAAATGAATCATTGTCTTGCGTGATTGAAGTGTTTTCTAGATTGTAATTCCAAGAACTACATGAATGTATCCTCTCCCCTCACCTTTATGGATCTTGGGTATAAGAGAAATTCATGTGATTATTCTAGAGTGGCTACCTCCTGAGAGCTTTAGCAGAGCTGATGAGAGTGGATGCCCAACCGGTAACAAGCTAAATCCAAGCCCTTTCAAATTGGTATACAAAAAATCCTATTGTGATTAATGTAACCATAAACAGGTGTAAATTTGTTGTGGCAACCAAAATCTCCTTCAGTACCCTAGTGGTGCGTTATATTCCCAACATCGTTAAGGTGAAAGCCTTGCTTTGAAAGGATTGGGAGAGCCCCCTTAATTGGGAAAATGACTTGATCACAACCACCTGAATGGATGTCCTTACTACAACTGTTGTTCTAGTTTCCAAAAACCCTCTATCTATTGGTGCAGAAGGTCAGAGACCAACTAAGATGCCCCACACTCTTACAGCTCTTAGTAGAGACAATAGCCCTTTGGGAAGCAATTCCTTTGGGGTTCAAAGCTTGGTGTGCCTGAGAAGTGAGTGCACATGTAAGGAGGAGCCCATGCCTCCAAGCTTCTAAGTTGTCTGCTAAGAGTAGGTGTAGCTAAAATTTGGTTCAAGTGGGGATTCAACATATACTATCTTGACTATCCTAGGATTGTGATGTTTCTATTTTGGTACTACAAACATTCTATTTAATGTGTTTTGTGTGGCTGTATCATTTGAACAATTGATACGATCGTCAAAACACACAAACTGTCAAACTTGAACATGTCCAAAATGATCTGTACCTCAAACTATCTGTCAGAAAACAACATGATTTTATCTCAGGAAACACAATTTGGTCTTAACTATCTGATTCTATAGACTTTCATTTATCAAAATTGCATAGTTTCACGTGACATTCTGCCATCTTCACATCATTATGTGAGAAACTTCATGGAATACGATAAAAATATTCGCATGAAATTTTGCAATATTACTGTCATTATTTTCACCAGTCTGTCATCAAACTTCACATGGGACTACATATTTTTGTGCGTATCTGTGAGAATCTTCACGCGAGAATGCACTTCTTCACGCGAGTCTAATTTTTTTTTTCAAAACAATGAGCTAATTCTTGTCTGTTAAGCGTACTTCTGTCAAATCCGGTCTCTGATCTGGGTCTACTTATCTGCCCTCTATCTTCACATAGTTTGAAACTTGGTTTCTTGGGTTGAGAATTATGTGATTCTTTCTTAAATTGGTCTCATCTCATATCTTTTGGTCTCTTTCATCTGTGTCATCATACCTTGTGTCGCAATAGTTATCTCTTGGCTATTTTAGCCTCACTTCCAACAATTTGCACCAAGGATACTTCACCTTTTGGCACTTTCTGTGCATTTACTTTGAGACAGTTTCAAGTTTGGTCCTAGTTCACATCCCTTATTCAATCTTTGTCTATGACTGTCACAACTCAAAGTGGAAAAACATTTCCTTCAATCAATCAAGATGAATCTATGCTTTCCACACCATTGTCGGCTACATCTAGTGAGGAATCATCTTGATCTTCCTCTTTGGTACTTCAACCTTACATTAAATGGTCATTTCCAGTGGATTTTAGTCAGGTTTGAAACCCTTTGTTCCAAGAAGACCCAAATTCTGAGAAAATTCAAACTTTTCATACCGAGTCTTTACACATTGAATGCTTCCATTCTAGCAAAATGACAGATCATAGTCCACTGGATGGACCTGGTTTCAACAAGACTGAAAACCCTCCTCCTCATGAAGAGAAGGAAATAACCCAAGGGGATATCTTAGATGATTGCAATAATAAAAACTTCATGAGAATGATGGAGGTCATAGTGAAAGATGAGAAGGAGAAATACCTTCTTAAATTGGCTATTCAAGGGGCCAAATTACCCTCCAATTACAAGATAGAGACACTTGTTGAGAAAGAGGAAGAAACTAAAAAATCCCTCTTACAAAAGAAAATACAAGGCATGCAAGAACAACTCCTTCAACTCATGAAGGAGAAATAAAAACCTACCAATTAATTCACACTAGAAAGTATTTGTCCATTCCTATTTGATAAGAGTCTATGCATGCTTCCTTTTCCCAAAGGAGTTGAACTTCCCAAATACGATAAATACTTGGGTACCTATGATCCCCAAGATCATTTGAGAGAGTTTTGTGCTCTCTCTATAGAGTTCATACATGATCCTCATGCATCTTTTCCCATGTAGTTTGGGAGGGTCAGCTATGTAGTGGTTCTCTAGACTACCAACTGGCATCAAAACTTTTGACAAAATTGCCAATTTATTTCTACAACACTATTCTCACAACATCCAACATCTAGTTCATATCTGAGATCTTTGCAACTTGAAACAAAATCATGGGAAATCCTTCTTGGCATTTCTCCAAAGATGGGGACAACTTTATACATGATATTCTCACAAGATACCCAAATCTAAAAAGTTGGACATCTTTCTCGACAATCTTCTCCCCAACTTTGGGTATCAAGTACAGCTGCAAGGTCCTCTAACCTTTGATGACATGATTAAGCAAGCTGTGAGAATCAATACATTTATGATCAAGAAAGTAGAACTGACCTTAGATAAGGAAAATAAACAAGGGTCTTCCTCCTCAAGCAAAGATAAACCCAAATTTCCCAACAAGAACCAAAATGTTGTGAATGATGAAGTTTTAGACAATGTGACTCCCAAGCATTCCAAGGCTGCCTTTAATCTCACTACCATGATGCAAGCAGCCAAAGCCACTGAACATGATGCAGCAGATTCCAAATTGAGTACTTCATGATTTTCTGGATCTAAACCTTGGGCTCCTAGACCCAAGCGTGAGTTTTCTCCTTTAGGAGAACCTCTTGATGTAGTTTAAAAGACTCTCTTGGACAACCATTTACTCACTCCACTAGATAATTCATGAGCTTATGATCCACAACCAAGACGCTCTTGGTGGAATGAATCCAATTATTATGATTTTCACCAAAATAAAGGTCATAAAATGACTACTTGTCTTAAATTGTGGCATAAAATCTAGGATCTTATCGATAGTGAGGTTATTGCTGTGGGAGGTTACAACAAGAACTCTGATCACCAAGCTTTCAAAGACCCATTTACTCCTCATGGAAAAGGTGAATCATCTAAAGGAAAAAATACTGATGCCAAGGTCAACTATACATACACCAATAACGACAATGTCATTAATATAGTTGAACCTGTTGATACTAAATACTGTAATGTCATCATTCTCAAGGGAAGGGAAGATAATCCCAAGCCCAAAACACCTTTCATATTGCAAGGGTCTATGCCTCAGTCTTCCAAACAAGAATATTCTTAGGTTAGTGCTAATGTTGTTACTTGATCTCGCACTAAGATCATCCTTAAAGGCCTTGAGCCTTCTATGTCTGCATCAACACAACCTACAGACAAAGCTAATGTTGGCTCTACCAATAAGAATCCAAAATTGGTTTCCTCATCTAATGCTACCAATTATAGCATTCTTGATCATTTGCAATGTACTAATGCCCAGATCACTATTTTTGAGCTGCTAAAAATCTCCCCTGCTCACAGGGAAATCCTGGACAAAGCTCTCATCGAGGAAAATGTCCCAAAAGAGCTTGATCTCGACTGTTTTTCAATCCATGGTAGGTCACTTGACCTCCTCCCATTACTTTTCTTTCTCTAAGGAAGATGACCATTCTTTGAGTCACCGACATAATAACCCTCTGCACATTAAAGTCATGATTGGTCCAAAGTGTGTTTGCCATGTTCTCATAGATAATGATGCTGGCCTCAATATTTTCTCTGCTAGCTTCCTTACTAAGTTAGGCTATGACGAAGACTGCATTGATGCCCACAAAAAGATTACTATTAAGGCCTATGATGAAGAAGAATGTAAATCTAAGGGGCTAGTTGTGTTGCCAATCAAAGTTGGCCCTGTTGAACGAGATGTTACTTGTCAATTGCTTGACATTCCTTTGGCATACAATATTCTGTTAGGCAGGACATGGATCCATGAAATGCAAGTTGTCACTTCAATGTACCATTAATGCATTAAGTTCCCATTCCAAGGATTTGAAGTGACTATAACCACTAATACACACTATGATTGCAACGCCCTCACAAAATCTATTGACATCTTTGTGTCTGCCAAAAGAGAACCTATTGAGCTCCTTGAGTCTAAATTAAAAGAAATGGAAAAGAGTTTGACACTCAAAGAAACTGACATGGGAGGATATCAGATTGAACCTTTGTTATCTGTTACATCTCTGCCTTTGTCTCCATGTTCTTTTGGGATACCTTCTAAGAGCACTAAACCTTCTACAGTTCCTCCTCCAAAAAAGTATGGTGGTACCTTTGTACAAGCCATGGTACCATTAGAAGAAGAAGCTAAAAAAAGAGCTATCAAAGCTTGGATCTATAAAGGAGAAGACACCTTTGAACAAAAAAATACACCTTGTGACATAAAACCTGAGCAGTATGGAAAAGGTTTATCTATTATGCAATGTTTTGGCTACAAAGGAAATGGTCCTATAGGTGCAAATCATAAGGGATTGATCGCACCACTTGAAGCTATTGGTTGCAGAACACATGACTCTATAGGTATAGGCTTCAAGAAACTCACATTTCAAATGGGGATAAATAAGTTTGTACCTCGATTAGATAAACAACCAATACCTAAAGAAATATCTAAAACAGAAGAATCTAAAGATAGTTCTGAGGAGGATAGTTTTCCTTGTCCTATTCCTCTAGACCTGGTAGCATTCTTTGCTGAGCCAGATGACTTTAAACTGCGTGTTAGTACAGTAGAAACTGATAGTGATTCTGATGACACCACTTCACTTGCTTTATTAACCTATGAGGAGTGGAAAGAAATACAAACTATAAATCCAGGTCATCAGGGTGATTTATACATACCACCACACTTTCAAAAATAGTTTTAACAAGAATCCCAACCACTCCTCACTACACAAGAAATAGAGGATGCTGCAAGCATTGATGAAGCACCTATGTCACAAGGTTCTTATCTCATCATAGCAGAAGTTTTATGCAGAACCCACCCAAACTAGGGACAAAGGGTTGACTTTACTCATATTCTTGATATGATGCCTAATGATGAAATGGACTCTCATGAATATGAGTTTGATAGCTTTTCATATGCCACCTCTAATAGAGATATAGATACAATTCACAATCATGAAAACCTTCTTGATGTAGGTGAAGGGTCTAGTGTTAGGTTAAATGAGTCTGACTCCATAGCTATTAACGTGTCATCTACTACGGTCCCTAGGAATCAAAGGAATTCAACTATACCTTTGGATGAGATCACTTTAGGTCTCGACTTGATTGTCCATGCTTTTGATGATTATACCGTGAATGCACTTGAACCCGTCACTTCTCTTTCACTTCGCCATCCCAAGCTTAAAGACTGGAACTCTACCTCCCCATCTAATGAAGTCCTTACATTCTAGAATGATTATGCTCTTTCATGTTACCTCCACACTATCAGACCTGTAACATCCTCCACTAGCGAAGAAAGTGTCAACATGACTGAGGCTAATATCAAGTATCTTAGTCACAAAATCAAAAGAAGAAAAAATAGGTGCTTTGATGGTTAAAACCACATTGTGGCAGTATCAGAGCCTAAAAAAGTCAAAATAAAGGATGTATCCAAGGGTGAAAACCTCTCTGAGGCACCTGAGGATGAGATACTTGATGTGCTTCTGATTCATTTCCAGGAATGATCATCTGTGCTTATTGAACCAACTCAACCAATCAACTTGGGTACAAAAGCTGAACTTCAGATCATTCACTTGGCATAATCACTATCTGAGGCAGAAAGAGAGGAATTCACTACATTCTTCCAAAGAAAAAAGATAAAATTTGCATGGAAATATTTAGACATGCTAGGATTAGACCCTAATCTAATCATGCACCATTTGTCCATTGCACCAAATGTCAAGCCCATCAAGCAAAATCTTTGAAAAATGCATCCACATGTGGCTCTACTTGTCAAAGCTGAATTGGAGAAAATTCTTAAGGCAATATTTATCAGAGTAATTGACTATGTAGAATGGATCTATAACATTGTTCCAGTATCAAAACATGGTAAATCTATCCGAGTCTGCACAGACTTCAGAGACTTGAATTTGGCATGTCCTAAGGAAGACTTTCCATTGCCCAATATTGATATGATTGTAGATATGACAATAGGGTATGAAATGTACTCACTAATGGATGGTTTCTCTGGCTACAACTAGATAAAGATCATGCCATTGATGAAAAATTGGAAAACAAGCATCATGGTAGAAAAAATGGAATTTCTACCAAGAAGGTGAAAACCTGGTAAAGAGGCGCCTCTTGTTCCACAATGCTATATCTATTTCAGCACCCCTTGGATTTATGCATTTGCTTTCCTACTTTCCTACTTGCATTTTATTTTTTGCATGCTTTCAGTACCCATCAAGACACCAACTTACATGGATTGAAACTGGTCATACTCTCAGGACAACCCTCCTAGTCTAGGGGGCACTATCCTATTACCTTTTGGGATCTACTTCACGATAGTCACCAGTGGTTCTCACTATGTCTTCCTACTATTGCTTAGCTTATACTGAGCTCTCTCTCCTTGAGAATCTCCCTAACGTCAGTCACAATTGGTTCTCACTGCGTCTGCTTACTGATGTCTAGCTAGTCCTATGATCACTTCACTTGTGAATCTCTCTTGCGTTAGTCACTAGTGGTTCTCACTACCTCTGTCTACTATCGCCGTACTATTGAGATTGCTCAGATCCGTTATAGTTGGATTTATCCTCAAACACTCTATCTATCGATACTCAGTCTTGACATTTCTTTGCTTTAGTTTGTACATAGCTTTCAGTCACTTTCGTGACACTTTGGTTCCTTTGCGAACCCTCCTAATTTGACACTGATTCAACACCATATGCTTAGGGGAAACTACATTTAGTTTGTCCTCGTAACATATGTCAAGTTAGTCACCATTACTTGGGGGCACAAGTCCCCAATCTGATTGCATCTTTAGTTTACACCTGAGTCAATAATCTTGTCACTTTTGTAGGACAACTCGCTACTGACATAAACTAGTCTTTTTCAACACCACCATAAACAGTGTTTTTCAACACTATCTTTGGACACATCTATGTTTTTTTCAACACATATCAGATATCAAATGTAACCATCTATCGATAAAAATCAAACACAATGCACTCACAAGCACAACGGTGTTTTTCAACAATTCTAAACATGAACATATTCAAAAACTTTGAAACTGGTTGAGCTATGATTGAATCTTTCTTTGTATGATGTCTGTTCTCATGAATTTCATTGATATTTTCTTTGTCTACTACTTGTTGGTGTAGTCCCGATGATCCAAAAATGTCAAATGAACAGGGTGTATGTGATAAGAGCTCCTGCATTAAGGTGGAATAGCCTCACATCCCTTGATCTTATTTATTTATACACCATGGTGAGGTTAGTACTCTCTCCTTGACTGTTATTACTCTATTTGTTTATGCACGATCGCACTCATGGTTATCTTGGCTTTGAATGCCTCGATACTGGTGTACTCTTGCAATATCAAATGGAAACAATGTTCAGGTCATCTTGGCTTTTGTGCCCTGGTACTTATGTTTGTTTCCTACATTTTATCCGATGAAAGTCATATTCATATTCTTATGGTCGTAGTAGCACCAGTAAGGGTTGTATCGACTCTGATGTTCCAAAAATGCTCAATGATGATGATTTTATGATGGGTCTCACAACCATGTCCTAGAATTGTAGTTTCATATTGCATCTAGCATAGGATTGCATTTTCATTCTAGACTTGCATTGTGGAAGTGATTTGGTGTTATCTTCATTGCATTCTCCTAGGTTCATACATTGGGGAGTTCTTCTTCACTATCCTGGTTTCATCATGATTGCACAAGTGTTCGATCCTCACTCTCGATTCTTCACATGTTCTTTTGGGTAGCATTAGTCATCCTATATGAGATGTTAGTACCATATACATTACACTTGCATTTTCATCTACACATTGCATTTGCATATTCTCATTCATAAGTGCATTCACATCCATCATTTACATACATATATATATTTGCATAAAACATACCATGTGCATTTCATACATTTATATTCTAGCCATGTTCATTTGCATACATTCTAATCGTCTAAACATCTAAGCATATAGGAAACATCTCATAAAAGACAACATGACACATGTGATGATACCAAAAGATGAGCTCACACACACACACACAGATATATATATATATATATATATCCAATGTGTTGATACAATGCAAAATGGTGCTACTCGAGCACAATCTATCTCAAAATGGTGCTACAAATACATGGATGAAAACACATTAGATACTTCCTATGATCTCATCTCTCAATCTATCAAATCTAACTCTGGCCTTCTCCCTTGTCACCTAGAGGAGGTGGAGGTGGAGGCATATCTGGTGGAGGTGGTACCTGTGCACCCTCCAACCCTCTAGCAACCTATGATGCCTCATCAGGCACCACCCCAATATAAGATGCGTATTAGTAGGCCACTCAAGCAGTCTGATGTCGAGTCTCCTCCTATGCTATCCATAGCTTCCCTCAGAGATCTTGCACCTCTTAGTCTCTATCTAAAATCTGAGCATCTCGCACAGCTACCTGTACTGTCAGATTGGTCACCTATCTACCCAGCTATTTTACCCTCTCTCTAGCTCTACGCAGGGCCTCTTGTGCCTATGGCAGTGCATCACCCTGTCCCGGCTCCTATGCTGGCTGATCCTCTTGTATCAGGTCCTCCTATGGGACCTTCTACTACTTTGCTTGCTCCTGCACATCCTCTAGCTGCGCGACCGTCCTCCTCCTACTCTGCTTCCCACTGCCACTGGCACCGAGATCTATCGTCATTTGACATGCAAGTATGTCCACCTATACTATACATGGATGAGGCACCGGCTATGGTCTCTATGGTGGTGGACCCAAAGGAACCTACTACTGGACCACCTGTGGAGGTACTACTTGTCCTCGGCCTACCATACTGACCAGATCTATGAATCTAGGGAATGGGTGTGTCACAAAGTGCTCCTGATACTCTATGGTCATGCCGCCATCTGTCACATCTCTCAAGTAATCCCACTATATCAGGACCAATGCTCGTATGTCGATCATGGTCCATCCCTGATCTAGCTTCGTCAGCCAGCCTCTCCTCACCTCATTTGTAAATCGAGAATATGTAGTATACTCCTGTGAAATATCCCATGGTTGACCAAACTGATGCCATACCTATTCTACGGGAATCTCTCAATCACAATAATAGTGTGACCAATCATCGCCCGTGAGAAAAACATATAACTCAGCTGCTCTCTGACATCATCCCATGGCTCTATCAATCTCCATGGTATCCATACTACTGCTGCTAGATCATCAAGCTGGGCTCGCCACTGCTCTATCTTACCTAGTGCTGGCTGAGTAATCATGCCCCTGTACCTACAAATATATGGCTCTAAAGGCTATCTCAAATCATCACATATCGATCGAGTCATGGGAAGATGCTCCTAGGCCCATACCTGTAAAATGAATACCCTGGCCGCCATGCTCTTCACCTCTCAATAGACGATCTCGTGCATCTCATGATACATGTGGGCCAACATACAATCTCCCCATTCATATCTGATCTGCCGGGCTAACATCTGCTATAGCATCCTACCCCAACCACACTCCGAACCGTGCTGTCCATGATCGGGCATCAGATAGAAACCAAGGAAACATGCTAATATCACTGGCAATCTATGAGTGGGTCCATACACACTAATGAGATCCTTATATGGGATAGCTCTCCCCATGACAAGGTCATCCTGTAGTATCTCTCTCAATGCCAGTGTCCCTAGTCTCGGCTGCACCTCATACTCCACCCTGGCTCCATGGAAGGGAATCCTCAGTATCCTATAAATGTCCTCAGGGGTCACTATCATCTCGCCCTGTGGAAGGTAGAAAGTGTTCATTTCTAAATGGAAACGCTCAACAAGTTTTCCCAATAAACTGTGATTTACCTGAATCTTGGGTACATCACAGAGAGAGGTCAGGCCCAAACTATCTAGATGCACTATCTCTGCGTCATCTAACTGTGCAACTAGTCTGCTAATGGCTGGGTGGTGTGATCTAAATGCAATATCCGAGAAGTCAACCTACAAGACATGCAAACAATAGTGCATGATTAGTAATCTGATTTTTTCAAAGCATAATGAGGCAATTAAGCATTAAAGACATCCTACAGATAGGAACAACACTGATGATGATGCTATTGGATGCGACGCAGACTTATAACATGTTCTAACTGCTCACTTTTCTCCATGTGAAGAAGCAGATTTTCACGTGAAAAAGTACTCTTCCACGCAAAGAAGTTTTTCAGGCCACGCAAAATTTGATATTTGCGCAATTTTTACTGCCAATCCACGTGAAAAAACCACCTATTGGAGGGTTTTCTACATGAATGTGGGTACTCTCCCGCACAAGAATTCCCACCGTATAGTGAGAGAAGGAATTTTCTCATGCGAGATTTCCTTACGAGCTGCGCAAAGAAACTACTTCATGCAAAATCTTGCAGACAGTTTCTAAAAAGCGAAAAACAATACAAAAAATTGACTAAATATAGTAAAGATGGAATTGACAGAGAGGTTTATTGACCACTTACTGGAGGTCCGTACCCAGTTGATTGATTGTGCCTCCTGGATCGCTCGAATCGATGCGTGTTGTAGGGGACCACCATTTTCGCTCAGAGCTCTGTTTACAAAAGTCAAAAGGTTGAAATGATTTTAAAATCACCTTTTGGTCCATATATAGGTTTCGACCTAATTTTTCAAAGTGCTCCGTTTTGTGTGAAAACTTCACCATTACCTAATTCAACTGCTCTAAATCCATTTTCGTGATCGAAATCAAAATATGACACTTCTATATAGCTTAAAATTGCATTTTCAAATTTTTGGGACCGACGTGATTGGACGCTTGTGCAGTCAACTTTTAGATGTCACTTTATTGTTAGAATCATATCTTATCATCATTTTCTCAAATCTTTGACTTTTTTCCTCAAAAGTCAACTCTAGTCAACCCTAGTCAAACTTGGTCAACTAGACCTCAAAATTGCTTGAAATTGATTCTGAATCTTTCAAATTCTTCCATCATCTGTTCTGAGTTCTTCTTGATCTCCGATTCAACATCTATTTGCAATTTTTTACTCTCCATCATTATTATGGCATGTCATCTTTCCATTTCGCTCCCAAGGGGGCAGGATGATTACATTATTGAATCTATTCCAATCAATCTGATCTGATTTTTGAAAGTCCTCATTGCTAGGGGCATCTCATCACTTGGGGCATGTTCAGTTTTTCATACCTCACAGTCAAAACTGGATACTCCACAATCAATAGGGCCATCTCTATTCCCTACATCTCATCATCTTTTAAGTATCTGAGCAATCTAACTCAGATTCGTGAGGATCAAGCTTCGTTCTGGAGATGATTCTCAAAAACTCATCTATTGGGAATTGGGGCATTCTAACCCTGACTCCTAAGGATCAAGCTCCATTTTGGAGATGATTCTGAATCTCTATTGACTATCTTTTGGGACAGGTATCGGGGCATTCTAACCCTGACTCCTGAAGGTTGAGCCTTGTTTTGGGGACAGTCTTGTGAAAGATATCAATCTGACTAGTGTTTGGGCAATCTAACCTAGATATTGGGGGACTAAGCCTCATTCTGGAGATAGTCCTAAATCTCTATTGACTATCTTTTTATGGAAAGGTATCAGGGCATTCTAACCCTAACTCCTGAAGGTTGAGCCTCGTTCTGGGGACAGTCTTTGAAAGATATCAATCTATTAGGTATCAGGGCATTCTAATCCAGATCCCTGAGGATCAAGCTTCGTTCTGGAGATGACCCTCAAAAACTCTATTTGACCGGTGTCTTGGCAATCTAACCGAGAATTTGGAGAGTCAAGCTCTGTTTTGGAGATGGCTCTGAAATCTTCGTTAATCGATCTTTGCATCACCAATGTTCAAATCTATTTTTTCGTGCTTCAAGTATCAAACTATTCTTTGAATCAATGTGTTGCTTGCAGATCAATTCAAAGAGGGGCAAAATGTAACACCCCAAAATTGGCATCTTGCATCCCTAACCAATTTTGTTGTATTTGTCATTCTTCTGAATCATCAAAGTCCTATTGTACTAGGCAATTCTGAGTTTTGACTGACTCTTCTTGACCTGAGTGTCAAATGCAGAAAATCCTAAATCTGCATTAATCGTGTACATTATATTTAATTCCTAAATATCAATTAGCTAAACAAACCCTATGATTGAATTAATTTAATTATAAAGTCCTAGCACTTTAATTAAATTAAATTCACCCCTTTTAGCTAAAACACATAAAAAGGAATTAAATAATATTTAATTATTAAATAAATATCCTCATTTCAATAAATGAATATAATTATTCAGATAATTGAGAAAAACACATTTATGAGGTCATATTCTATTTATTTAATTAAATATTCTCTCAAAAATCTTCTCTCTAGTTCAGAAATAGAAGTTTTGAATTAATTGTGCTTTAAAGAGAAAGAAAATAGTTAAAACAAAAAGAAAACAATTAAAATCAAAGAAAAAAAATAGTTAAAGAAAAGGGAAAACAATTTATTGTTTTCTTTTAAAGAAAGCTTTCTATTTTAAACTAGCTTTTCTATCTATTTTATTTCAAGAAGGAAACTTTATATTCTGAACAACCTCCGAGTCTATAAAATAACTCCCATTTCTCATTCAAACCCCTTCCTGAATTTCTAGTCATATGCATTGTTAGAATACTGAATTGTTGCTACATTTCATTGTCTCATTTCTAGTTAAAAGCTTTCATTTGCAATAGGATAAATTCAATTTCTTAGAATAATCTCATTGTAATCATGGCATAGTTTTAATCTCATTTCTAGTTTAAATGGATTATTTAGATTAATCTTGCATGTTTCATTTCTAGATTAATCATTACATTGCATTCATGGAAGCATAAATCCTTCATTCTAGATTGGTCTATGGTTGTGAGACTCTCATTCTGAGAGCTATTTCAAAACCCCATATAAGATAGAAGGCAATAGGTCAAATCATACAGACATGCAAGATGAATAATCTCATATTCATTCATGTGTGTATCTCATGAATAAGGACTATGTTGAAGTGTATGGTTGATTAACACACACACACACACACACACACACACACACACACACACACACACACACACACACACACACATATAGATGGACGTGCATACACACACAAAAATATTGTAGGATTTATAAATAGTAGTAAGGGAAGGGACCCTACTATAAGACCAAATTGTCAATTTGTTGAGGTTATAAATGATAAAGATGGAGATAGGTTGATAGATTGATAATGGTTGAGGCTATTATGGACCTTACCATTGGGGATGAGTTATTGATTTATTACCCATTCTTAAAACACACTCATGTGTGAAAGAAAATGGAAAAAAAAGGTTTCCCTAAGGATGTTCTTAAGGTTAGAAAACCAAAGAATAATAAATGAGTGTGTATTGATGTTTTATAAACTATGTTGTCAAAATTGTGTTTTATTTAAATTATTGTATAAAAAAGGTAGTCTATAAAATAATGTTCCATTATTCAATTGATGTCTATATCATGCAATTTTTATTTTTATTTTTTAAGCCATATTTGATTATATTTATTTAAAATTGATACATTTATGATTTATTCAAAATTTTCCAAACATTAAATATTCTTATGTTTGTTGATAGGTAAAAGATGTTGATGAAACACATACTAATACCCAAGATCCAATTGGGTTATTAAGATTTGGATAGGATGATCCAAACCATCCTTTAAATCATACCAGGGTGAAAAGAAAAACATTGAAGAGAATACTACTAGCTGGGAAATTTGAAGAGCTGATGAGATCCACATACACTAATGACATGCCACCTAGCCTTAATGATGATGATGATCATAGTGAAAATTCATTACATGAAGAAGGATTGAATAAAATGATTACATGTTTTTTCGGGGATGGAAACAATGATGAAAATAATGATCATATGGTTGAGAGTAATGATGATAGCAGGGGTAATTACCACTAATGTAATGTTGATGATAAAAACCTCAAATACTCCATCAACCAAGCATATAAGACACTGGTGTTCAAATAAGATGCAAGTAGAACCTCAAAATTTGAACACACATTAATATTTTTAGAAATCAAGTCACTATTTGATTGGTCAGACAAAGGATTTACTAACCTACTGAAGTGAGTTGAAATTTATTTCTTACCTTATATTGTAAATTGGTGTACATAATTCATAAACATTCATTAACTTCGTATATATTTCTTTAAGGGGAATTTAAAACTGTATATTGTATATAAAAAATTCTAGTATAGATTGACATATCAATCATGTTTGTCATAAGTCAAACATTCAATTGATTTAATCTTTGGCGATCTTACAGGGCACTAAAAACTAAAATATTCCCTGAAGAGAAGGTGTTTCCATCAAATTGTAGAGAGGCATGTCTATTGTTGGTTGAGTTGGGGATTGAATATAAGAAAATTAATTCATGTAAAAATGATTGAATTTTATACTGAGATAAATATAAAAACAAGGTAGAATTCCCTATATGCAAAGAGAAGAGATATTGTACAGATATACAAGGTCCCACAGTTATAAAGAAGGTTTTATGTAACATGTCAATTATACCTATACTTCAATGAATGTTTTGTTGCAAGTCACTTGCACAATTGATGGACTAGCATGCAAAGAATAAGAGTAAATATAGATTCATGTGAATTCTAGCCAACTCCAAAATAATGAAACACATAGAGGAAAAATGACCAAGAAAATTCAAGGATGAACCCCGTAGTATCAGATTTAGTCTGGAAATTGGTGGAGTGTAAAAATTCTCTTTCCTAAGCTCAAATTATAATGTTTGGCCATTTATATTGATAGTATAAAATATTCCCTAATGGATGAGTGTTAGAAAGGAGCACCTTATGCTGACTCTCATTATTCGAGGAAAATATCAAGATAAAAACATGGATGTTCATCTTGTACCTTTTAGTGATGAGATGTAACTTCTATAGAAAGGCATAAGTATCTATGACATCACATATTCCACAAAATAGGTCCTTCATGTTGTATGGTGTTCTATGTTGGACTATTCATGATTTCCTAGGACTTGGTATTTGTTCTGGTAAGATAAACTATTTATGTATTTACACTCATAATTTATTTTCATCCCAACTTTCATACTTAGTTTTATACTATTTTTTGATATTATTAACATTACTTATTGAATTGTAGGGCTTAAAACAAAGGGGATATTTACATGTACAAGATGTGAATTTTTTTTTCAAGGGTGGTATTCTAAATATCTACATATATTTATTTATGTAAATAACATGATTTTTCTACCACTAGATCATAGGTTTAGAAATCACTCGAAGAATAAATTTGATGGAAAATTTGAAAATAGAGGCCCTCCCATGATTATGGGTGAAGGTGATTGGATTAAGAAGTATCAATATGTTGAATTGAAATCTTGGGAGGATTTTTTGATTAGGCCAATTCAATTGAAGAACTAGAACATGTTGTAGTTAATATGCTAGAAGAAATGTGTTATGCCCTGCATACCTGTCCCTACATTTTGTGGGCAAAATATTGGGTCCCCCTTTTTTTTTTCCCTTGTTCCTTTTCCTTTTGTTTTCCTCCGGCCTTTGCTTCCGCGGGGTTCATTTATCTCTTTTTGGTTTCCATTCCTCTGGGACCCGGTCTTGGAGTGTTTTTGTTCTCTTTATGCTGACTGGATTCCAGACTCTGGGATTCTATGTCACTACTTCCTCTTTTATGAGAGGGTGTGGTTACATGGGATCCCCGGGCCCAGAGTCCGGAGGTTTTCCTTTTTTGGGACTTGCGGAAGGAAGCAGTTTTTTTACCCTAGGGGTATAAATGAAGATTTACTTGTCTCTTTCACATTTACTGTGAACAAGATTACCTAGAGCAATAAAGAGCAAAATTGCAATTAAGTGTGAATTTCTTTGGAAGTTTAATAGTGCTTTGCAGTTGAGTTGATATTCGAGTTTGTGCATGTTTTCAGCTTCCCTGTGAGGTTGTGCATGTTTGTGGTCCATGAAAGCTTCGTAATTTATAGAGCACCTCCCATACTCCTCCTTCCACATTTCTTGGTGTTAAGGTAGGTCCTTCGGCTCTCTTTTCTAGTTTTGCTTTGTTTTGCTCATGCTTGGTTTTATCTTTTGGTTTTGTCCTTGTTTTTGTTTTTCTTCACTTTCTGGTTTGTCATCACCTCTCATTTGTGGAATGGCTCTGTAGAAAGGTTGTCCTCCTTCCTTGCGTTGTGTTCTTCCCTGTAAATAGTGTACATTAGTGTAGATTCTGTAAGTAGGTGTAGTTTCTCTATAAATTGTAGATAGTCCTTAGGATAGGGTCGTTCCTATAATTGTTTTGTTCTCTGGCTTCCCCTATATATTTGGTTTGTACATTGTTGTGGTGACCCTTCCTATGGTGAGCTCATCATGCTCTACATGTTATAACCCAAATTTTGAGCTTGCCTGCATGGTGTCCACCTGGTTCAAACTCGGCACATTGCCTATTCAAGCTATGGTGGTTTTCTTTCTCCTCCATTGCTTCATCATTGATGGTGGGATTAATTTCCCCACAAATGAGCATTCAAAAAAATCTCATCTGGCATTCATTTCACTTGTGTCAACACATCTATCTCCATTAAGTGTCATTACATCATTTATTGCGTGGCCATGAGACAAACCATGTTAGTGAAGTATGGCTCACTTCCCGATCACTTCGATAACAACTAGTTTCTCTGGAATCTCAGTGCTGAGAAGTCCCTGGACCTTCATCCCATTTATCGCATAACCAATACCCCGAAACCTACGAGTGACGATCAGAATTTAGTCATTGTTAATTGTTATATTTTCAAGATTTTGATGCAGGCTAACCTCTTTTGAATAGGTGTGAAATGGTGGTGAAATCTCTGGATTCCATAAAATTGTTTCATATTGTTATCATATGTGTTAACGGTTGTTTGGTCTTGTAGGTTGTAGATTATCCAACAACAATGTCTGAAGTAACAACTCCTCCTGGAGGTCTGGAAATTCCAACTACCACCACTCGGGCGGCCACAAAGATGAAGGTAGAAAAGATGCTAGCCAAGCTTCCATTGACATCCAAATACCTAAGGGATGGTGTCCTAGTGGGATCCAAAGTGGATTCCAAACTACAAGATATCACCAACACAGAGCCCATACTATGGGATGAACTACAGGGCCTTTTCCAGACAATGTACCAACAGAGATCTGCCAGAGATGATATGGAGAAGAACGTGGCCACCTCTGACATCATCAAAGCTACCTATTTCCCCTTCTTAGTGCAAGCACCTAAGATGATCCTTCAACTAGAAAAGCACTACAACTCCCCCACCTTGGTTGTTTTTCTTGCTGATTCTCTATCATTGAACTACCCAGTGGGCATTGTTACCCTTGATGCCGCCACTTTTACTTCGGGGATGGGGATTCCCTAGTTCAAGGGTGCTATTGTTATCTCCTAGTCAACATCACTGAAATAGTTTGAGGGCATCCCCACTCTTTCCCAGAAACATCTCAATTATCACTGGCTAAACTCCCCGAGAAGGGACTACAAGAAGATGAAGCTGGAGATCCCTCGCAGAGACTTCAAGGAATGCATACAGGCGGTGATCATATTTTTGTGCAGGCTCTTCGGAGAACCCCATGCCAAGAAATTTTTAGCATGGATGTATTATTTCCTATACTACATCACCACCTATAGTCAAACCTTTGAATAGGAGACCATTATCACCAATCATGTGGACTTCCAGCTGAAGAACGTTCTCCAAATTTTGAGATTCCACATGACCTCATATGTGTTATGGGAACTGGCCCAATAGAGGCCATCTCTTTAGGGTTTGTAGATAGTGGACATTCTTGGGAATGGGCCTGGCCAGCATGTCCCATGTGAACATTATCCCCAGATCCAAAGGCAAACCAACTTCCCCCATTTTTAAGGGTAAATGACACATTCATTTACCATAACATTTTGACACTTACTCTGAATTTTGGGTATCGATTGTCAAGGGAGGAAATGACCTTGGTGAGTAAATAAAACAACTATTTCATTTTGTTTTAGTAGCATTCTTGCATTCAGGTGGGCGGGTTCTCCGAGAAGCCCTACCTACTCCCCAGGCATTGCGGGGATAGAATTATTCTTTTAGAGTTATGCATGCAAATCCTAGAACTTCACACATTCTTTGCATTGAAGAAGGTCACCTCCATTCCATTCCCAATCATTTACGAGAACTATTCTTGCAGTCTTATAGTAGCTAAGGAGGCCAACAATGAATTAAAGAGTCTGGTACTAACAGAGTTCCACCTTGCAAGAAATAATTTTGATCCAGTTGATAAGATAAGTACAACATTGCCCTAGGAATCTACACCACATAAGATTCACATTGAATATTTTTGGGCAGATTGACAGGATGGTTTTGACCTTTGGGCCCAAAAAAATTCAAGGATGTCCAAAGGTATGATGAAGAGCCTCAGCCTTTAGACCTTTCCAAAAGATTTCTCAGACAGCGGGACTATGGAAGACCCAACATACAAGGACTAGGGTATCGATAAGTTGGATCTCCCTCCGGTGGATTGGGATACCCTGAAGAGTTTAAAAATTGAGGACATAAGTCAGAGAATCATAGAAAATAGTCATAAATACTTTGCACAAGTGTGCAAAAGGAGCACCCACATGGTCCAATTTTGTGGGGGTCTACTTTGGCCTCCGGAGCCACGGGACTGAGTAAAGACAAGGGGAAAGAAAAGGAAATCACCTTGACCCAAGTTACACCCTAGGGTCCACTCCCGATGTTGGAGCAAGTTCATATGTAGTTAAAGGCATCCTACCAAATAATTCAAAAACTAAGAACCCAACTTTCCCGTGGTCTTCCAATCACTCTGGTGGAATCTGCCATCTCGGCGGGATCCCTTTAATTAGCCACACTCATGATTTGAAAGATGGAGGCTGAGGTAGAGTTTGTAGACATTCTAGATGTTGGGGCCCTATTATAGTTAGGAAGATAGAAGAAAAGTGTAGACCATCCCCCAAGCATAGATATAGGCCCTGACATGCCCAACGTTCCCCAAGTGGAACTCATCCCCTCTTCTCTTGAGCTAGAGGATCCTCTGGTAGATTCCCTTCCACATGATGGCTTCGATGCTCTCTTCTAGACAAAAGATCTAGTGAACCTGCAAGCCAATATGGTAAAGGCAGTGGAGGAGATAGACACACAAGAAGAGGTAGTCTAGGAAGAGGTGACCCCAGGAAAAGAAGTCTGGGAACAAGAAAAAGAGATAGAAGAAATAAAAAAGGATCCACAAGATGTGAAGGAAACATCGGTCTAGGGGACCAAGACAGAGCTGAGGCCTCCACAAGATGAGCAGCTGATAGTGGCTATGGAACCCAGACCTTTGGGAGAAACTGTATCTTGAGTTGTCACGCTCCAAGTGCCTCTAGTTACTCCTAGTGATCAAATGCCCCGGAGTACGACCTTCGATGAGGTAGTCTCTATGGCCCAACAGTCAAACCTTGGCTAGACACCTCTGGCCTATCTAGAAGAGGTTCCTGTGGAGAAGGATGTCCTAACAGATGGTGCTGAGGAAGAACAACAACAAGATGAGGGGGATAACCCTAGAAATATGGATACTAAGACCTCAGATGCTGAAAATGATGGGAAAGATATTGATAATGTAGATGTTATTGGTGCCGATAGAGATGGGGTCCCTAACACCACAGATAAAAATTCCACTAGGGTAGAAGACACATGAAACCCTGGGGAACAAGAGAAAGAGTCTGATGTGACCATGGATATCGAGAAAACACCAACAGACCCTGAAGAAGGCCCTGATGCTCATGCCTTAGCACCAAGACCACCCCAGTCACCATAATGGTTGGTAGAATCTAGGAAAAGAAAAGCCCTGATGGTAGCATGTGTTCCCCTCTCCTTGGCTGAGATGATGGCCCAGAATCAAGATGCTAAAAATCCCAAGAAGGCACGGACCATCCACACCCTCCAAACTAGTCCAGGAGGAAATACACTTGAAATAGTTGCAATACCTCCACCAGATATAGACACAATAGCAATAAGGGATAAGGATTATGTAGTTACAGAGGTTCCTCTAGGGAGGAGAGATAAGCAGCATGAATTGGACCTGCTGAAAGAATCTACCCAGGTAGTTGAGGCCCACTATGACAAACAGGCGTAGAAGCTAAAGAAGTAAAGAGAGAAGAATGAAAATCTCCTTGGGATTCTTGTAGAACTAACATAGCCACTAGCCAAGATCCATCTAGAACACCCCTCCCACAGGGTGACATGGATGCTCTAAGGGCCATGAAAAAGAAGGCACAAGATATAGATGGCTGTATCATAGAACAAATTAGGGTCGTAAGGAAATTCTTGGTGGTGACACTCCCAGACCTTTATCAGGTCAGCAATCTTGTGGGCCAGGTGAACTGTGCCATTTTCTTATGGGAGAAAGAGAGAAATATAAAGAGTGGAAGTCAAAATTAGAACAAATAATAAAATTTGAGGAGGAAGCCATTACTGAGATGGAGATTTTGGGAGAAGAGCCCTTCAGATTCCTCCAGCCCCAACATTTCATACTTGGCCTCAAAATTGAGGTAAGCAAGCAACTGGTAGAGGCCCTAAAGAATAAAATCCCAGGAGTCCAAAATTATTTATATTTATATACAACATTTGTATTGAGGGTTTTTTTGGTCGATCCCTTCACTACTGGGACTTGTGCCCTGAAGGATTATGTGTTGAGAAAATTTAACAAGCTAATGGAATCTCGGTACTAGTCTGCCGGGTATTTTGATGGAGGGAAATTGTCAAGGTTATCTAAAGTGATGCTTAGGGCCCATGTTTCAATAAAAGTAGTTGTATAATTCGAGGACAGGGCCAGATATATCAAGGAATAGTTTAGGGTCATCAGTGACTAGTGGGACAATGTTAAAGACATAGATAAGGATGGTACTGGCAAGATTTTGGAGGCCTTCAAGAAAAGAAAGGAATAGTAAAGTTCTCTGGACTCTGGATATTTTCACCAGCAGGGAGAAATTTTTCAAATACATTATTCTTTGAGCATAAGTTCCCAGACTCCAGAATTTTGGATCTAAAGTTTTGTATTCTTTCACAGTGACCCGCGTACAGGTTCCCCGGAGCCGATCGATCATTATCAAGTAGTTAATAAGGGGTTAGTAGGTAGGTGATCCCAATAAGGGATGTCAGATGGAGGGATGGCTCTGACAAGTGATTCTCCTGAGGTACCGCTCCTACATTAACTTCTTGATGTGCATCAAAAATAGCGAGCCACAATTTGCATTAATGAGGCATGTTGCCTTGAATACCGAGAAGATTGGATTTCCTCTATTAATACCCCAACACTCTTCTCTATGTTGATTATTCTAAATTTATCTTCTTGTCTTCTTCCTCTGTCTTGTTAGACTAATTCTCTTTTTGAGGTAATTGTAAGTGGTGCAGGTAGTACCAGCCCTCAGATAATGTATTTTATATGTTTAGTGTACAGTTAGGTTAGGTTAATTCTAGGGAAAACTATGTGCATAAATAAGAAGTCCAACCACATTACAAGGGTCGGAAAAATTGATGATTTTGTAGTCCAGCAAGTAATAGAAGATATTTTTCCATGTTGAGTTGTTTCAAGAGCTCAATGCTCAATAGTTCTAAGTAGTTTAGATGCTCCCTTGGAGCCATGATTGTATACACCAGTGATGCTGGAACACTTTAAGTTAATGAAGAAGGAGGAACACCTTATGACTACTTGTTATGTGTCATTTTGATCTCTATAATTAGTGATGCCATTTTGTGCTGTATGTTTCTATTGTCCTTTTCTCTAATGTTTTGTTTAGATTAATGATCTCATTTCCTCTTTCTATTGAATATGCATGAATCACTGGTTCTGTATGTATTCAGTATCTAGTGTAGTTCTTGCATTGGAGCATTTTTGATATCTAAAATATGCTGCATAACTATATGTAGATGCCAACTCAGTCATCTTCTAGGGAAACATAGAGGATCCTCCCTTCCTACTAGGCTTGAACATTCAAGAGAAGAACCTACACTATTGCCTGGTATATTTTGGTGCTTTGGGAAATGTCATGCCCTTATCCTTATGCCAAAAGCTCAGACTCACTCCCACTCCATCCAAAGGTGCAGTAGTCCAATTGGAAATTTTTTTTGTGAAAATGATGGGTGAGCTGAAAAACATCTAGATTCATCTCATCCAAGACCCCCAGATATCGAGAATAATAGACATCCAAGTGTTAGACATCCTTGAGACCTACGGGATGTTATTAAATCTAAATTGGTCTAAGGCCCTTGGGTATTTCTCCACGAAATTCTCCCACTTGTGGCTCGCCTGGAAGGGGAAATCAAACCAAATATAGGTGGAGAGCGAACCTAGAATGAAATAGGCCCTCACCGAAGTTGGGACAATAAATGAAGTCCTTTTCTCTGAATCTTCCCTCAGGGTGTACTGACCACTGGAGATCCTAACATTTGATTTTACTCTCGGGGAGGATCCCATAATCACTCAAAAAATTTAGGACCTAGATGAGAGACTAAGTGGTGAGGTAAAATCATAAGGTAACATGGAAAATCCAGTCACACTCTTGTCTGACACTTGGTGCTGGGTACATTATAAAAAACATTCCAAACTGGAGTGTGAGCCTTGCATTGCTGCTGCTACCCACCGCATCAATGACCTCTAGGAGAAAGAATGTAAAGTCAATTCTTTTGGACCAAGTAACCTACCCAATGGTACAACTAAGGTGTTGTTTGTCCAGAAATGCAAACCATAGGATTCTCCTAAGGAAAACCTCACCCATGCACCCTCAAAGCCAGAGGAATCACCTCCTAACCCTCCCAAAATCAATCCAAATGCCATTTCACCTTCCCAGCCCCAAAAAATGAACAATGACTTGTGGATCTTGAAGTTTGATGGATCCTGGTCTAAACAAGACTGCGGGGCCAGAGTGGAATGGATCAGCCCATGAGAGAAATTTTTCCTCATGTTCGACAAGTTGTAGTTCAACTACACCAATAATGTCATGGAGTATGAGACCTTGGTCCTTGGACTCCTGTTCACATTGAGAAAAGGTATCACCTACCTCCAAGCAATGGGTGATTCAAAGTTGATTGTAAAATAGGTCCAGAGCCAATACACGTGTCATGACAAAAGGTTGGCCACATACCACAACTGGGAATAGAGCCTAACTAAAGACTTTGATTCTTTTGGCATCAAGCTTATTACCTAGAAATGTAACTATGTTTCGGATGCCCTTGCCATGTCTGCCAGCACCCTCAAGCCGATGGTTGGCTCCCAGCTCCATAAGTTTTCTATTGAGATGGTCCCCACCCCATCCATGCGAGATAATATCACCCACTTTTAGGTTTTTGAGTATGGCCAACATATTCTGGCCTTCATGGCCAATGTTGGCATCTTCGAGGATCAAATAGTGGAAGAAATGAATCATGACGATACTGGGTAGGGTGAAGAAGATGATGAGATCATCGACCTACCCACCAACACCATCCCCAAGGGGATGGTATCTCTTGAACACATCTTTGATTTAGACCCCTGGGGCTAAGATAATATATCATCCTCCTCTGAGAGAGGAGAATTCAAAAAAGTCAACATCGGCAAGGCCGATGAAGAAAACTTTGTGCACATTGGTACCTCCTACTCCCTAGAGGAGAAGGAGAAGATTCTCATGGTTCTCTAAGAATACATTGACATTATTTTTCTAGGGGTATGAAGATCTTAAAACCTAAAACACATCCATCATGACTCATACCATCCCACTGAAATGAGATGCCAAACCCTTCTGAAAAAAGTAGAGGCCGATAAACCCATTGATCGAACCTCTAATTCATAAGGAGGTTCAAAAACTGCTATTAGCCTGGATTATCTTTCCTATCCGGCACACAACATGGGTTTCCAACCTTGTCCTCATGCAAAAGAAGAATGGTGAGATCTGCCTGTGTGTGGATTTTTGCAATTTAAACAAGTTATCCAAGAAATAAAATTATCCTCTCCCCTCGCTGGATGAGGTATTACAAATTTTCAATGGTTCTCAAATGATATCCTTCTTGGATGGGTACTCCAAATATAACCAAGTTATGGTTAAATTTGAGGATAGAGATTAAATGATGTTCATCACCAAGTGGGGAACATTTTCATATTAGAGAATTCCCTTCGGTCTCATTAACACAGGGGCCACATTTCAAAAGGCCATAGACATTGCATTTGAGGTCCTAGTTAACAAATGCATAATCGTCTATATGGATAATTTAATAGTCTTTTCCTGGGATAGGTGTGATCATCCCGCCCACCTTGCCCAAATTTGTGAGAGATGTCACCGGTATGGTATTGACCTCAACCCCAAGAAATGCATATTCGGGGTCACTGAATGGAAGTTTCTTAGGAATACAGTCTCTCAGAAGGGGATATCCATTGACCCTAAGAGATTTGAAGCACTGCTGAATTTACAAATGCCTGACAGTAAAAAGGAGATGAGATATTTCTTTAGAAAGATAAACTTTGTCCAGCGGTTCATCACTGGATTTGTCGAGATAGTTAAGCCACTCAATCACATGATGAAGAAAGATACCAAGATTGAGTGGAGCCCCAAAGTGAAGCAAGCATTTTCCCAGATCAAGAAAACCATAGTGGAGGCACAAGTCCTGGCAAGTCTAGAATATTCCCTCCCATTCCATATATACTCCTTTGCTTCACCGCATTCTACAGTGGCAATCCTAATCTAGAAAGTTGAAGTGGAAGAATGACCCATTACTTTCATGAGCACCCCCTTCAAAAATGATGAAATACGATATAAGCCTTTGGAAAAGATAGATTTTTCTCTAGTCCAGGCCATGAAGATATTCTGGCACTATATTCTCCAGAACAAAGTGCATGCTATCATTTCAGATCAGGCTGTTAAATCCTTATTGCTACAGAGTGAACTGGGTGAATGCTAGGGGAAATGGATGCCATCCTCCAAGAGTATGATCTCAAGATGCAACCAATGAAGATAGTCTGAGGCTAAGGACTATGTAGAGCGATGGTGGAAGTAACTCCAAACGTTGAATTTCAAACCTATACGGTGGAGTCCATCACTCAGGATCCATGGTATACTGACCTGGTATACCTGTTACTCAATAATACATTCTCATAGGGGCTTCCCCCAAAAAAATTTATGCCCTATGACTGAAAAGGGCACACTTCATGATATAAAATGGAACGCTTTTTTGTAGGACTTCAAAGGGATTTACCTACGGTGCATAGATAGGGACCAAGCTGCCAAAATGATAGAAGAATTCCATGGGCAATTCAGAACTGGGCATGGCTCAGCTAATGCCACCATCCACCAGATTCTCTAGGCTGAATACTACTGGCCCTTCATCTTCAAAGACATCTACACTCATGTAAAGAAGTGCCACACTTGCCAAACCACAGCCCATCATGATCAAAACCTAGCCATGCCTTTGTAGCCAGTCTTTGAAGTTCGACCCTTCACCCAATGGGAATTCAATTTTATCAGGGAAATCAACCCCAACTCATCCACTAATCACGGGTATATCTTGACTATGAATGATTACTGCAACCAGTGGTCCGAAGCAATTCCATGCTAGAACAACATGGTGGATGTAGTTATCAAATTCTTGGAAGAAAACATAGTCATGAGATTTGAAATGCCCTTTTCTATAGTGTGTGACAATGGTAAAACATTTTTTTCAGCATAGTTACTCAAATGGACCTATAAGAGGAAGATCACCTTCAAGTTCTCAAACAACTATTACCCCCAGGGAAATGGTGTGGCTGAATCTACTAATAAAAATCTATTAGAGGTGATCAAACATTTGCTAGAATAGAACCCTCGAGACTGGCACCAAAAGCTTAGGTTTTCTCTTTGGGTAGACTGTATAAGAATCAAGGCAGCCCTAGGGACTTCCCCATTTCATCTGGTTTATGGCCAGAATCCTATGTTCCCTATCAAGTTACAAACCTTGGTTTTATAGTTTATGTAGGAATTTAACAACCGAGACAACATTGTGGTAGTTTGGCTCTTGAACTTGGTGAGAATGGAGTAACAATGAGATGTGACACTGGAACATTTTGCACATCATCAAGAATTTTTCAACTGATGGTTTGACTAGAGAGCCCAATATAAAGCCTTTCGGGTTTCGGACCTAGTCCTTCTGTGGGACAAGGTTTGGGATAAGAAAGGAAAGCACACCAAGTTTTAAAGGCTCTAGCTCAGACCATACCTAATCTTAGAGATCTTTAGGGCTAATAATTATTGCCCCAATACCATGACTAGGGAAGCCATCCCATTTCCCATCAATGGACAGTTTCTCAAAAACTACTTCAAATGAGGTAGGTGGTAAGCTTGCCTGAAGTTGTATTATATGTAAAGGTTTGACCACTTGTAAATATCTTTTCCTGGTGCTCCTTGGGAGTTCCTTTTCCTTGTAAATAGCTATTGGTATTCTTTTGGGACCGCCTTCTTTTCTTTTTTCTTTTTTTCTTGGTTTCTTTTTCTTTGCTTCTTGTTTTTCGGGTTCCCGACATGTGGTCTTCTTCTTGTAGACAGGTATGCTTTGCATGACATCTAGTCCCTAGAATGATACCTTATGCATTTTGGTTAGGCTAGAATCTATTTTTAGCATGGTGGAATTTGTTTTCACTCTGGAGTTATTTTGTAAATATGGCAAAAGGTTATGGGTAATCTTCATCATATTCATATCTTGAAAGTCTTGACATTGGTTAACAGAAAATCTAAGAAGAAAGTAATCGCATGGTCCTTGAGAGAAGATTGATTGCACTGGTTGTTAGCCAAGTCTAAAAATAATAAAAATATCCTGGGTCTGGAATGTCTCTCCTATTAAGCAAATTAAAATGGATGGCAGGGTGAAAGAAGTATCACCATAAAAATTAGCTAAGCTTAAGGTTCACGGTGAAAGAAGTACTGCCTTCCCCATCTTCAAGAGAAAAAAAAGAAAGAAAGAATTGAGGAATAGAGAATTCTGGTATCCAAGGATCGTGCAAGATGTAATGCTTTTGGTTCAACGTATTCAATGTCATCTCTTCACTTCTCCCATAAATCATTGGCTTGATTTTATTTCAAAGCACACACCTCACAAATGACAAAAGATCAAAGGATTGAATCAATGATGAGTTGGATTTTCTCAGACACCTCGCGCCTTGCAAGAAGAATACTCCAGGTAAATGTGAGTTCTAGTTTTTCTAACCAGATATTTTTTAGTTCTTAATTATGCTAAGGCATTCTTCCTAGTGAGTCACCATTTGTTATGCCTTGCATACCCATCCCTACATTTTATAGGCAAAATGTTGGCTCCCCATTTTTTTTTTTTGCCTTGTTCCTTTTCCTTTTGTTTTCTTCTATCCTTTTCTTCTGTGGGAGTTATTTCTCTCTTTTTGGTTTCCCTTCCTCCGGCACCTAGTCCTGGAGTGTTTTTGTTCTCTTTGTGCTAGCCAGATTCTGGATTCCAGGATTCTATGTTACTACTTCCTCTTTTATGAGAGGGTTTCGGTTACATGGGATCCCCAGGCCCGGGGTTTAGAGGTTTTCCTTTTCTAGGAATTTTGGAAGGAAGTAGTGTGTTCTTACCCTAGGGGTATAAATGAAGATTTACTTTTCCATTTCACATTTCCTATAAACAAGATTACCTAGAGTGATTAAGAGCAAATTGTGATTAAGTGCGAATTGCTTTGGAATTTTATCAATGCTTTGCAATTGAGTTCATATTCAAGTTTGTGCATGTTTTTGGCTTCCCTGCGAGGTTGTGGGTGTTTGTGGTCCATGAAAGCTTCCTGATTTGCAAAGAACCTCCTATTCTCCTCCTCCCACATTTCCTTGTGTTAAAGTAGGTCCTTCAACTCTCTTTTATGGTTTTGCTTTGTTTTGTTCATGCTTGGTTTTCTCTTTTGGTTTTGTCCTTTTTTTAAAATTTTGCTTCACTTTCTAGTTTGTCATCGCCTCTCATTGGTTGAATGGATCTATAGGAAGGTTGTCTACCTTCCTTACATTTTTTTCTTCCTTGTAAATAGTTTACATTAGTGTAGATTCTGTAAGTAGGTGTAGTTTCTTTGTAAATTATACACATTCCTTAGGATAGGGTCATTCCTATAAATTGCGTCATTCTTTAGCTTCCCCTGTATATTTGGTTTGTACATTATTGTGATGACCCTTCCTATGGAGAGCTCATCATGCTCTACATGTTATAACCTAAATTTTGAGCTTGCCCACATGGTGTCTGCCTAGTTTGAACTCGACACCTTTCCTGTTTGAGCTATGGTGGGTTTCTCTCTCCTTTGTCACTTCATCATTGATGGCTGGATTAATTTCCCCATGAATGAGAATTCAAAAACATCCCATCTTGCATTCATTTCACTCATTTCAACACATCTGTCACCATTAAGTTTCATTACACCATTTATTACGTGGCCACAAGACAAACCATGTTAGCCAAGTACAACTCATTGTCTAGTCACTTCGATAACTAATAGCTTCTCTAGACTCTGGGTGCTGAGAAGTCCCTGGACCTTCATCCCATTTATCACATAAACCAATACCTTGGAACCTCCAGGTGATGATTAGAATTCATTTGTTGTTAATTGTTATATTTTTAGGATTTTGATGTAGGATAACCTCTTTTGAACATGTGCAAAATGGCGGTGAACTCTCCAGAGTCCTTAAAATTGTTTTTTTTATTATCATATGTGTTAACGATTGTCTGGTCTTGTAGGTTGCAGATTATCCAACAACAATGTCTGAAGTAACAACTCCTCCTGGAAGTCCAAAGCTTCCAACTACCACTCAGGCGGCCATAAAGATGAAGGCATAAAAGATGCTAGCCAAGCTTTCATTGACATCCAAAGACCCAAGGGATGGTGTCCTGGTCAAATCCAAAGTGGATTCCAAACTACAAGATATCACCAACATAGATCCTGAACTATGGGATGAACTACAAGGCCTTGTCCAGACAATGTACCAATAGAGATCTACTGGAGATGATATGGCTAAGAACATGGCCACCTCTAGCATCATTAAAGCTTCTTGTTTCCCCTGCTTGGTGCAAGCACTGGAGCTAATCCTTCAATTGGAAAAGCACTACAACGCCCCCACTTGGGTTGTTTTGCTTGCTGATTCTCTACCATTGAACTACCTAGCGGCCATTGTTACCCTTGATGCCGCCAATTTTTCTTTGGGGCTAGGGATTCCCCAATTCAGGGGTGCTATTGTTATCTCCTAGTCTACATCACTAAAAGAGTTTGAGGACATACTCACTCTTTCCCGACAACATCTCAATTCTCACTGGCTAAAGTCCTTGACAAGGGACTACAAGAAAATGAAGCTGGAGATCCATCGCGGAGACTTCAAGGAATGCATACAGGCAATGATCATGTTTTTGTGTAGGCTCTTTAGAGAACCCCATGCCAGGGAATTTTTAGCATGGATGTATTATTTCCTATACTGCATCACCACCTATACTTATAACTTCAACTAGGTGACCATTATCGCCAATCATGTGGACTTCTAGCTGAAGAACGTCCTCCAAAATTTGAGGTTCGACATGACCTCATATGTGTTATGGGAACTGGCCCAATAGAAACTCACTCTTCAGGGTTTGCGGATAGTGGGCATTCTCAGGAATGGGCCCGGCTAGCATGTCCCATGGGAACATTATCCCTATATCCAGTGGGAAGCCAACTTCCCCCATTTTTGTAGGGTAAATGACACGTTCATTTACCTTAACATTTTGACACTTAATCAGGATTCTAGGTACCAGTTGTCCAAGGAGGCAATGACCTTGGTGATTACATACAACAACTATTTCATTTAGTTTCAGCAACATTCTTACATTCAAGTGACCGGGTTCTCCGAGAAGCCCTACCTACTCCCCAGACATTGCGGGGATAAAATTATTCTTTTGGAGTTCTGCAGGCAAATCCTGGAACTTCACACATTCTTTACATTGAAGAAGGTCACCTCCATTCCATTCACAATCATTTGTGGGAACTATTATTGTAGTCTTACAGTGGCTAAGGAGGCCGATAATGAATTAAAGAGTCTGGGACTGGCAGAGTTCCACCTTACAAGAAACAATTTTGATCCAATTGGTAAGATAAGTACGACACTACCCCAGGCATCCACACCACATGAGCACATTGAATATTTTTGGGAATATTGCTAGGATGGTTTCAACCTTTGGGCCTAGCAGCATTCAAGGATGTCCAAAGGTATGATGAAGAGCCTCAGCCTTCAAACCTTTCTGAAAGATTTCTTAGATAGCAGGCCTCTGGAAGACCTAGCATACAAGGACAAGGGGATCAATATGTTAGATCTCCCTCTAGTGGATTGGGACACCCTAGAGAGTTTAACTATTAAGGACGTAAGTCAGAGCATCATAAAAAATAGTCATAACTACTTTGCTCAAGTGTGCAAAAGGAGCACCCGCAGGTGTCCAATTTTGCGGGGGTCTACTCCGGCCTCTAGAGCTGTGGGACCAAGTAAAGACAAGGGGAAAGAAAAGGAAAGCACCCCAACCCAATTTACACCCCAGGGTCTGCTCCCTATGTTGGAGAAAGTTCATATGCAGTTGGAGGCATCCTGCCAAATTGGTCAAAAACTAAGCGCCCAAGTTGGCCGCGGTCTTCCAATCACTCCGATGGGATCTACCCTCCCAGCGGGGTCCCCTTCATTAGCCGTACTCATGAGCTGCCAGACAGAGGTCGAGGCAGAGTCTATAGATATTCTAGATGTTGGGGCCCTATTATAGTTAAGAAGAAAGAAGCAAAGGGTAGACCATCCCCCGAGAAAAGATACAGGCCCCAACATGCCCAACGTTCCCCAAGTAGAACTCATCCCCTCTTCTTCTGAGCTAAAGGATCCTTTGGTAGATTCCCCTCCACATGATGACTTTGATGATCTCTTTCAGATGGAAGATCTAGTGAACCTTCAGGCCAATATGGTAAAGGCAGTGGAGGAGATAGACGCACAAGAAGAGGTGGTCCAGGAAGAGGTGGCCCCAAAAAAATAAGTCTGGGAACAAGAAAAAGAGCTAGAAGAAATACAAAAGGATCCACAAGATGTGGAGGAAACACTGGTCTAGGGGATCGAGACAGAGATGAATCCTCCACAAGATGAGAAACTGACAGTGGCTAAGGATCTCAAACCTTTGGGAGCAATTGTATCGTTAGTCATCACACTCCAAGTGACTCTAGTTACTTTGAGTGATCAAATACCTTGAAGTATGACGTTCGGTGAGGTAGTCATTGTGGCCCAATAGTCAAACCTTGGCAAGACACCTCTGGCCTCTCCAGAAGAGGTTCCCATGGAGAAGGATGTCCCAGAAGATAGTGCTGAGGAAGAACAACAGCAACAAGATGAGAGGGATAACCCCAGAAATGTGGATACCAAGATCGCAGATGCTGAAAAGGATGGGAAATATCCTGATAATGAAAATTTTACTTGTGCCAATAGAGATGGGGTCCTAGGTAATAAGAGAAAGAGTTTGATGCGACCATGGATATTGGGTAAACACCACCAGACCCCGACGAAGGCCCTGATGCTCAGGCCTTAGCAGCAAGACTAATCAAGCTGCCATAATGGTTGGTAGAATCTAGGAATAGAAAGGCCCTAGTGACAGCAAGTGTTCCCCTCTCCTTGGCTGAGATGATGACCCAGAATCAAGAGGCTAAAAATACCAAGAAGGCCCAGAACATCCACACCCTTCAAACCAGTCCAGGATGAAATATAGTTGCAATAGTTGCAACACCTCCCCTAGATATAGACATGAAAAAAGTAAGGGCCAAGAATTATGTAGTTATAGAGGTTCCTCTAGGGAGGAGAGATAAGTAGGGTGAACTAGACTTGCTGAAAGAAGCTACCTGGGCAGTTGAGGCCCGATATGAAAAATAGGTGCAGAGGCTAAATGAGGAAAGAGAGAAGAATGAAAATCTCCTCGGGCTTCTCATAGAACTAACACAACCACTAGCTGAGGTCCATCCATAAGCCTTGACCTCTGGAACACTACTCCCATAGGGTGACATGGATGCTCTAAGGGCCATGAAAAAGAAGGCACAAGTTGTAGATGACTAGATCGTGGAACAAATTAGGTCTGTAAGTCAATTCTTGGTGGCAACACTCCTAGACCTTTATAAGGTCATCAATATTGTGCGCTAGGTGAACTACGCCATCGTCTTATGGGAGAAAGACATAGAGAAATATGAAGAGTGGAGGTCAGAATTAGAAGAAATAATAAACATTGGGGAGGAAGCTTTACTGAGATGGGGATTTTGGGAGAAGAGCCCTTCAGATTCCTCCGGGCCTAGCACACCATACTTGGCCTCAAAATTGAGGTAAGAAAGCAACTGGTAGAGGCCCTAAAGAATAAAATCTTAGGTTTCCAAAAAATTTTATATTTATATACAGAATTTGTATCGAGGGTTTTTCTAGTCGATCCCTTCACTACCAAGACTTGTGCCCTAAAGGATTATGTGCTGAGAAAATTTGATGAGCTAATGGAGTCCCAGTACCAGTTTGCTAGGGATTTAGATGGAGGGAAATTGTTAAGGTTATCTAAAGTGATGCTCCAGGCCTATGATTTAGTAAAATTAGTTGCAAAATTCTAGGATGTGGCCGGATATATCGAGGAATAGTTTGGGGTCATCAGCGACCGGTGGGACAATGTTAAAGACATAAATGAGGATGGTATTGGCTATATTTTGAAGGCCTTTAAGAAAAACAAGGAATAGGAAAGTTCCCCAGACTCTGGAGATTTTCACCAGCAGGGTGTAATTTTGTAGATACATTATTCTTTGAGCGTAAGCTCCCAAACTCTGGAATTCCAGATCTGATGTTTTGTATTCTTTCACACTGACCTACGTACAGGTTCCCTAGAGTTGATTGGTCATTGTCAAGAAGTTAATAAGGGGTCAGAAGGTAGGTGATCCCGATAAGGCATGTCAGATGGAGGGACATCTCTAACAGGTGATTCTCCCGAGGTGCCACTCCTACATTAACTTCTTGATGTGCATTGAAGACAGTGAGCCACAATTTTCATTTATGAGGCATGTTGCCTCAAATATCGGGAAGATAAGATTTCCTCTATAAATACCCCAAAACTCTTCTCTATGCCAATTCTTCTAAATTTCTCTTCTTGTCTTCTTCCTCTATCTTTTTAGACCTCTTCTCTTTTTGAGGTAATTGTAAGTGGTGTAGGTAGTACCGACCACCAGATAATGTATTTTATATGTTGAGTGTATAGTTAGGTTAGGTTAATTTTACGAAAAACTATGTGCATAAATAAGAAGTCTGACCTCATAAAAAGGGTCGAAAAAATTGATGATTTTGTAGTCCAGCAAGTAATAAAAGATACTTTTTCACGTTGAGTTGTTTCAGGAGCTCAATGCTCAACAGTTCTTAAGTAGTTTAGATGCTCCCTTGGAGCCATTATTGTATACACCAGTGATGCTGGAACACTTTAAGTTAATGAAGAAGGAGGAACACCTTATGAATACTTGTTATGTGTTGTTCAGATCTCTGCAGTTAGTGATGTCATTTTGTGTTGTATGTTTTTGATGTCCTCTTCTCTAATGTTTTGTTTAGATTAATGATCTCATTTCCTCTTTCTATTGAATATGTATAAATCATTGGTTCTATATATATTCAGTATTTAGTGTAGTTCTTACATTGGAGCATTGTTGATATCTGAAATATGTTGTATAACTATAAGTAGAAGTAATAAACTCTAACTCTGGTCTATCTTTTTCAATTTATTTGGTAAACATAGTATGCTTGTAGGAAACCCTATCCCCATTGTTGAAATCCTTGAAGAAGATGAGTAAAACCAGCTATCCCCATGAACAAACAGTCACCTTCCCAACTTAGCTTCCCCGCACCATCGAGACCCGACACCCAGGTGCTTGAAGGCCTGGATAATTCATTCCCTAGAGAACCTTTACAGGTGTAGTTGGTCGGTACCCCGGTACCCGATGACAACTTATCACTGTTGGTAGAACTGGTCACAAAGTCCCGTCAACAGAATGAAAAGAAAATCCATATTTTATGAGCTCCCTTACTAGAAGGATCTATTAATATCTCACCTATTAGATCCTATGCACATCTTAAAAAATATCCTAGATTCTATATTTTGACAAAAATCAGGAAAAGAGAAAGACACCTTCTCTTTGAGGAGATATATTTCTCTTTCACGTACCAAAATTGATAAAAAACATTTGTGGCCAAATAGGGAAAATGAAACATATGCAAAAGATTGATGAATTTTTTTAAAAAAAAGAGCTATACCAACTAAAAAATGTCATCCATTTAATAAGGACACCTACCGACTACGGGTCACCATTGGCTAAATCTTTTATAGTTGATGGACATATCACAGGATTTAAAACACATGATTTTCATATTTTTATGAAGTTATTTTTTATCATCATTTAGAATTTACCGGTAACATTTATTAAGTAATAAATATATTTTGATATTTTTGTGTGAGAAAAGATTACAAAATTACCTTTTCATAAATTTGTTTAATAGCGTATCATGTCATTAGCAATTAGGGGGATTTCTTGTCTTGCAGTTGACTTAAGGAATTCAATAATTTGATTGTCAATATTTACAAGGTATGTGGTTATATGAAATGTTCATGTGTGAGAGACATAGAGTATTATATTACATTTTAATTTTTCACTAAAGGTTCATACTAATCTATTAGTCTTATATTAGGTGGGTAACCTCCAAGGAGATCCACGAATGTGAAGTGCCAAAATGGAAGAAGGAAATTGCATAAATTGTATACCTATTTTAGAAGGAGCTCCCTACAATTTTCATGGACCTACAAGTCCATTTTCTTATACACCTAGTTGATGAAATTGAATTGGCGGGTGTTGTATCAACGAAGTGGATGTTTTTCTTTGAGAGGTTTATGAAAACTCTAAAAAGATAAGTTTGACAAAAGACACATCTAGAGGGTTGCATGGCTGAAGTATATGCATTAAATGAAGCATTTATCTTCTTGTGTGAATTCCTTAGTAAGGAATTTGAAGATGGGCCATGCTTCTAGGATGAAGAACAAGTATCATATATTATTGATGGAGAAAAACCATAATCTAAAGGTGTTCAAGTAGAAATTAGCACGTAAATTCATGATCAGAGTGGTTGTTTTTCTTGCAATCAATAATTTAACCTATATTTTATTTATCAAATTAACAACATGATATTGGGATTTTGAAATAAACATGCTGACACACAAAAGGTTTAGATGAAAGTGTTGTACTTGACAAGTCCATTTTGTACCACATGGACTTTATAAAAAATAGATTGATATATATGATAAAAATAGAGAAGTTATAGAAGTAAGAAGATAGTTTAAGAGATCAAACCCAAGGAATACTCCACTTCCCATTGATCTTCTTGGGGAATGGCGCAAATATTACACACGAGAATGGGTTACTGAACAAATTCAAAATCAAATAGATGATGTAGGCATATTCAAACATAACAAAAGCTGAAATCAACATTTCTAGAGGATGTGAAAGAAAGATACAACTAGAATTTTACAAATTTTTGTTTCCTGACAATTGTGACACTATTAAACATTTTAATATTTGTCACTATATTTTTTTCACTGAAATAAATGGTCTTTCCCAGGTGAATAAATATCTAGCAATGTGGGCATATGGTCAACATTACCGTGTAGAAATTATAGATGTAAAGAGATGATCCTTCGATTGTGGAATCATGGTTGAATTCAAGAAATCTAGTTGATTAACCTCAAAAGATAAGAATATAGTTGAAGGGAATCTACAATATTTTGGGAAAATAAAGAAATTATTGAGTTGGATTACCACTCTTTTGAAAGTTGTATTTTTAACCGTAGATGGTATGAAGAATTTTAGAGGACACGAAGACATGATACCCATAGTGGATTTTTTTCTATATATTCCTCATGGTTCCTACTAGAGGATAGGAGCCTTATGTTCTACTAATTCATTGTGAGTTTGTATTCTTCAACTCAAACAAGAAGTGATAGAGATCATTAATCTATTGATTCATATATTATTTTGAATATATACATGTGTTTATTAATCAAAATTTTTTTTATAACATACATATAATATATGTATGTCATTCATTTGCAAGTATTTTTCATACATTATGATCTAATATTAAGGCATGTATTTGATGATACATTAGTGGATATTGAGCAAAACAATGATGACCAACAAAATGAGAGAGGTATTAGACAACATCAATGAAATTAATATCCATGGTGATGTTGGAGATGGTTTTATTTAGGTACAAGAAGATAACAATCCAGAGTTAGATGTGTAGGAAATATGACAATGAACAACTAAGGGGGGGGGGGTGAATCAGTTGTTCCAAACCTTCAAAATATTAAAAACCCTTAATATAATTGATATTATTAATATTTATTATTATTATTAATGATTAATATTATTCGTTAATGTTATATTGATTATTATTAATATTGATTAATATTAATAATTAATATTCTATCATTGATTACAAGGCAGTGTATTTTTGAACAATTATATATACATTAAATATATATACATATTTTTACTATACATATATTAATTATGGCTCATGGTAGTTTGCCCCTCCCAAATTTTCTTTTCCTCAAGAAACTATATTATGTTTTAATAGTATAAATTGGCAGTTGAACTCTAGGCATGTTTTCTCTCATATTCTAGAGAAATTATTTTAGACCATATCATAATGCTACCTATTTGAGTTTTCCCAAAACCAAGTTTGCATGATAGAAAACCTTAATTTCACTTAGATAGCCCAAGTAGAATCACCATAGAGCATACACTTGTAATCACAAAATATATGTATGAATATGTGAAGATACAAAGCATACACATAAATGCATGAAGATACAAGTATACATAAAGTATAGGCATCATACATCCATTATTATGAAATGAAATGAATTCAACTTAAGAGCTCAATGAATAATTTTGTAATACATATGGGAGTTAACATATCTAAGTATCAATTCCTTAATTATCTCCTAAAATCAACCCTAACAATAGGAGTGGTTCTTCTCACTCTAGAGCCAGCTTGACTCTAACCTAATGTCTCTTTCCTATACCTTATAGGGATCTCACAATCCTAATCTTGAAGGAAAGTCACCAAGAACTTTACCCTTCTAAACAAGAACCATCCTATCAACAAGTCCTTTCAATACTCACTGAACCTATAAGGGTAGATTCTAGCACACTAAGCCAACTCACTCAAAAATATCTAAAGGATTGAATTTACACTTACCTCATTTTAGAACATTCTTTAAGGTTTTAAACCAACAAAAATTATTTCACACATCAAACTCCTACAATCGAAGATTAGGACTAGAGACTGCTTGCAACCCTATTTTGACCAAAATTCTTGATTTGCTGACAAAATCTCCAAATAAACCCAAAATACATCTTAGGATCTAGATACATTTATCAAAAAAATATATATTTTCAAGGTGTTGTTTATTCAAGTCCTCTGTACACCCCCTAAAACCCTTGAGGGACATTGTCCTTAAAAATAGGGCTACTAGGCCTTTCCTCTGCATTTGCCTTCATTTCTCATTTAAATCAACTCCTCCATTGCTACCATTGCATAGAAGGTTGTATCCATTCTGCCTTATCACTCTCCAACCACTGGATTTCTTCTACCAATCCAACCTTGCAAGATTTTTCCTACTGTTCCTCTTTTTCCCTAGTCGGGCTATAGCCAAGCTCGCCTAGGGAAAGAGCTAATAATTAAATGCTAAAACCTCTACTAAAAAAATAAAAAAGAAAATTATGTATAGTGGCTCCTTTTTTGTTCCATCTAGGCCCATTTTTATTTCCATGGATCTAATGACCTCGAGGAGCCATTTCTATATATAGTTCAGAATTGGACTAGGAAACTACAACTCTAAAGAAATTTACAAGAGTCTACAAAATGAAAACTATTAAACAAAATATCTCCACATAGAGTTAATTAAATCTCATAATAAACTAATTAAAATGGAAAATCCAATAATATAATCCATTAACAAGATTTTCCAATTCAAAATGCTAAAAAATAGTTACAGTCTCAGTCTACAACTTTACATTTAATGGTAATGCAAACAAAATGTCATCCAACCTCAAAATGTTGCCATGGGAGTTCTTATATAGTCTTCGCCCTCCTCAAATCAATCACTCCAATTGACCTATTTTTTCATTTAGGACAAAAGCAACTTTTTAGAAAAGTTATCGAGCAACTTTTTAAAGTTGCAAAAATGTTTCTTTGAGCAACTTTACATCTTTTCTTGCAACTTGACTTTTTCATACTTTCACTCCCTTGGTTGGATTTATAAAAGATTAAAAACAAAATCTAAGGCACAAAAAAATCTAAAAACACCCTCCTAAGAAACTAGGATGTCCATTCAATATTTTAACCCATTTTTTCCTTTAGGTCATTACAAAGAGTGAATGAACAAAAACACTACCAAAGAAAACACAATAAACCCTAAATCAATCCAAAATCTTCCTAAACATTCCTAATTTTCCTGAGCAACTAGGATAGGACATAATCCAAACAAAATAAGGGCTTTGAAACCCTAGGTACTCCTGCACCATTCTCCCCTAAATAAAAGAAATCAACTTCCAATTGATGGAATCAAGTTAGGGGCTATGACTAACTTCTGAAACTCTATCTCTTGCACCCATGTAGCCTCTGAATATTCTTTTCCTTTCCACTTCACCAGTTTCTCCATGTATAGCTTGGTTCTAGTCTTCTTAGAAACCCTAGAGCTTAAAATATTCTCTTCTTTGGGCTTTGGTGTGACTAGAGGTTTCATTGTCTTTAGTTCCTCTACATCTTCTGAAGGATTATGGTCTCCTACTAGGATTGGTCCTTTTTAGGAAACTAGATCTGCAACATTAAATACTAGAGATAGTCCCATGTCTGTAGTAAGGTCAACTTTGTAAGAATTAGGTCCATATTTTGCTAGAATATCACAAGGACCTATCTTCCTCATCTGAAGCTTACTTGGAACAATTTTTTTTAGTCTTGATTTGCTAAGGTGCACCATGACAAGATCTCCAAATTGAAATTCAACACCCCTCTTCTTTTCATATACCTTTTGTTTTGTGTGTGTTGTACTCTCCATTAATGCTTGCTTCACTGTATCATGGACCTCCTTCATGGACTGAGAAAATTCCTCGGCATAGCCACTCTTCTCTGCACTACTTCTAAGATCTATGAGTTCACATATATCCCTTGGATGAATCCCATAAACTACTTCAAAGGGGCTCTTACTAGTGGATCTATTGAAGGTGTCAATATAAGAAAACTCTACTTGAGCAAGTAATTGATCCCATGACTATCCAAATTCTTTGGTGAGATACCTTAGAAGGTTCCCTAAGCTCCTGTTAACCACCTCAATATGCCCATCCATTTGTGGATGATATGCAGAGCTAAAATAAAGATTTGTATAAATATATTTCCATAAAGCCTTCCAAAAATGACTCATAAAATTAAGATTCCTTATTCGATATAATGCTTAGGGGTAAATCATGGATTCTGAATGCTTATCAAAGAAGATATTTTCTATATAGAATACATCATGAGTGGTCTTACATGGCACAAAGTGAGCCATCTTTCTGAATCTGTCCACAATCACATAGATGCTATCCAATCCCTATTTTGTCTTTGGAAGTCCAACCACAAAATCTATACTGAGACACTCCCAAGGCCTAGTTGGAATTATAAGGGATTTATAAAACCCTTCATTTGATGAAGTCCCTTTAGCCTTTTGAAAAAATATACAAGTCTCTACATACTGCTAGATATCCCTATTCATTCTTGGCCAATAATAGTATCTTTTAACCAACTCCAAGGTCTTATGAACACCAAAATGTCCACTTAGTGAACCATTATGTTTCTCCTGCACTAGGTTCTCCCTTTTTGAACCTATAGGTACAAAAATTCCCCCCCCCCCCTAAACATAAGACCTTCTTGATGGGTAAAATCAAATTAATCACCATGAAAGTGATTTTGAAATTCCTTACATACCTTGTAGGCTATTGAGAAGTCCTCATCCTCTAGATACAATTGTTTGAAACTTTCTATGCCAAAGGTCCTTAACTGGATTTCTTGCACAATGAAAAATATCCTTCTCAATGCATCTGCCATCTTATTTTGGAGTCCCTTCTTGTGCTTGATGGTGAAGGTGTAGGATTGGATATACTCCACCCACTTCATATGTTTATGGCTTAACTTATCATGTGAATTCAGAAAGCTTAAAGCATGGTTGTCAGTGAAGACCACAAATTCCTTAGGAAGGAGATAATGTCTCCACTTCCTTAGTGCTTGCACCAATGCATATAACTCCAAATCATATGAGGAGTATTTCTTCTTTGCATCACTGAGTTTTTCACTATGAAATGCCACTGACTTTTCCTCCTGACTCAAAACTGCACCTATGGCAATATTACTGGTATCACATTCCACAGTAAACAACTTCTCAAAAATAGGGAGTGTCAGTATAGGTTGGGTGGCTAACCTCCTCTTCAAGGTCTCAAATATTCTATCAACATACTCATTCTACTAGAATTGTGTTTTCATGCCTCCTTTAATGGTATCCAAAATAGGTGCACATATTTCACTAAAATCCCTAGTAAAATCCCTATATAATTGTGCCAATCCATGGAATCTCCTTACCTCTATAAGTGGATTAGGTGTA
>MU223254.1:1003689-1024343 GCA_018584345.1 Thuja plicata | reverse complement strand
GAAATCAAGAGTAGCACAATCTCTAGGCCTAGAAGGTTGATACAAACTATGATTAATCATTTTGACTTCTCCATTATGAATGAACTTAAGACATTTATGAATAGGAGAAGAGATAGCATGCATAGAAAATATCCATGGTAAACCAAATTTGATTTGAAATTGATCAAAAGTAGGAATAATAATGAAGGTAGTATCTACAATTTTACCACAAAGTTCCATCAGTAAGTTGATAGAACCAAGTGCAAGATAAAGGAAACCATTACAATTTTGGATCCATGCATCAGATGGATCATAGAAATCATGCTGTAGGTTTTTCATAAAAATAGTTTCTTCAATGATGACATTTATTAAAGATGTGGGATCAACAAGACAACCATGAGTAGGTATCTTAGCAATCCTAGCATAGATATAAAAGGGACCATAAGGAGCTTTAATCATTTCAGAATCATCAAAGGTGATTAAAATTTCCTTGGGTCACTTATCCTTAGTTTGATTTTGAGGTTTAGGTGGAACTGGAAGTTGAAGTAGAGGTGAAGGATCTTGAACAGTAGGTTGAGATGAGACAACACACTCCACATGATTAACAATGTGATTAAGATCATCCATCTTTGAATTATAAACAATATCCATAGAAGATGGTTGAGCTATGGTATTAGTATCATGTGTAGGTAAAGGATTCATATAGATTTGAAGGTTTTGATTAGGAGGAGAAACAAATTTATTTCCACTACCATCAAAATTATCAACAGACAAAGCTTTAGAATCGAAGGATTTGGATGCTATCATGGGAGAGAGAAGAGGTCAAATAGGAGGCAAGGTAATCATATTAGCACTTAACAACCTACTAATTATAGAATGCAAATTTTCAGAGAGAGGAGTAAATGTACGATTCATATAGAAAGTAGTGGATGTAGAAGTGGCATTATTGGATGTAACAACAACTTGATTAGCATCCGCATTCATCTATTTATTAATCTTGAAATAATTGTTAGGTTTCTGAAACTTATTAGGATTAGGAGAATTTTCACTCTTATCAATGGGAATAGGATCCATTGGATTGTTGCTCTCAAATTGACTCACTTGTAATTGATAATGGTGAAGTGCTGCACAAAGTTGTTGAAAAGAGGTAAATTCAGTAAGCAGAATCTTATCTCTAATATCCTTTTGTAAATTTGAAATAAACATGTGTTGAATATTAATATCAGGAACAGGATAAGAAATCTGAGCATACAAATGTTTAAATCTACCAATGAAATCAGTCAACTTTTCCTTAATTTTTTGTTTACAATGCACTAAATTAGTTAAGGAAACTTGTGGACCAATGTTATTTTGAAATTGTTGGATAAAGGCATTAGCAATTTTAGAAAAAGAATCAATTGAATAAGGAGGTAAAGAACAATACCATTGCAAAGCCTTATCACGAAAAGTTCTAGAAAACAATTTAGCTAAAATCCTATGGTCATGAGCATAGTCACTACAAAGGATTTGAAATGTTTTAACATGAGTGACGAGATCAACTTTACCATTGTAATTATTGAGATGAGGCATATCTGCTTGTTGAGGGACAGTAGCATGAATGATGTCTAAGGATAAAGGACTACCCATGTTACATGTAGGAATGATAAACTTGGATTGGGTTAAGGATGCAAGTTGTTGTTATAAAGATGACACAGTTTGAGCCAAACTAATGATTGTGGAATCATTAGAGGAAAAAAGTGGCATAGAAATATTAGGAACACTAGGAAAAGTGTAGGAAGTAGTGGGAATAGAAGACACAATTGGTGGAACATTAGGAACCACAGTTGGAAGGGGACTAGAATAAGTAAAAGGCACACTATGATATGAAGGTTGTGAGGTAGGTAGAGATACTGGTGGAGCACTCACTGGAATAGATGAAATTGGGATAGATGTAGTCATTAAAGGAGGAGTATAAGTAGGAATGATAGGAACAGAAGAAGGTCCTTGACTAGTGATAAGAGGTGTATATCCTAACTCTTGAGCTAAAGGTTTAACATTTGAATACACAAGATGAGTAAGACCACATAAGAAGTTAACACCTTGATCATTATCACGGAGGACTTTCTTAATAACCTCTATAGCTTGGATAGAATCTTGATTATGGTTTTCTTGGATAAGCCAATTTCCCATTTATCAAGTTTGGTTGAGAGTTTTTGCACTTGTTCAGGAGGAAATCTTAAGGCATCATGAGATGAGTGAGAAGAGTTATGCTCCATAGAAGGATTGAAATTATGAGTTATCAAGTTATCATATAGGATCCTAAGGAAAGGAGAGGAAGACTTGGAATCAAAGGAACCCATAATTCTACGACTTCTTCTAACCGGGATACTATATGTAGGACTAGAAGTGGTAAAGCTCATACACCAATGCAATGCAAATGAACTAACACAAGATTTTGATTTATTAATTTTAAATGTAATTGAAAGAACATGCAAGATCTAGCATAAACATGCAAATCTAACACCAAAAAGAAAGAGTTGTCTATCGCAGGTTCACCAAAATGTAAAGGAAGAAAATTTTGATTATTGATTAGGGGTGTTGTATTTCCTTAACCTTTACATTTGATTTGTTTTATTTTTATGTATGTTATGTGTTGGATTATTATGATTGAGCATATAGGGGGAAGGAAGATAAGATGTTCCTCTTTTATCCTTAAATGCACAAATGAAAGATCCAGATTGATTAACCGTAAAGAAGGATCAATGCACCAATGAATCAACCATTTGGAAATGAGAGTAAGGAAGAAGATATTAAGTTATATTTTATGATTAAGGAGATATGATATATAATATTAATTGAAAATAATAAGAGGAAGTACCAACCTTAAAGAATTGTAGATCTGAAGAATGCTATTTTCTGAGGTCTGTACTCTATTTCTGGAAAATCTGAAGTATGATCCAGAACTAGAATGTAGAGATGAACAAAACCGAGAAATATTTTTCTGATCTGACACTACCTTAAGAAAAATTTTGACCTTGACCAACTAATCTCACCCCTAACTCAATAATCTCAACCCTGACCTACACAGGTCTAACAAAAAAATTATTCACGGATCCTGATGGTTTGCTGAAAAGGGTATCCATATCTGAGTTTAAATCTTCAATCTTGAACCTGTACCTACAAGAAAAGGAGATTTTTTTGTTGGGGGGAGTGATTTGCCTTTGTCAAACCCTATTTTTTGAATTAACCTTAAATATATAATTGAAATTGCAGAAGTAAACAAAGTGAATGCATAAATTCACCTTGCTTGTAAAAGTCCTTGTGGAGGATTCAAATCCTTGATTCCACAAGTATGTATGCACCAATGGATCTAGAATTTAGAATGTAGGATGTATTCAATCAATTTCTTGTAGATCTCCAACACCAAATCTTCAATGGGTTCGTGAGTATGAAGAGGCTTGGAAGAAGATGGATGGAGAGATCACCAAAAGGGTACTATGTAGCTTGAATCCTTCAATGGCCTCCCATGGATATCTTTGATGAAAATGAATGCTTGATGATGGATGAATCCTTGCTTCAAATATTATTTTATTTCTTGCTTGAACTTCACTTGATAATGCTTCTCAATTTCTTGATGATGCTTAGGCTTCAATAGAGGACTTAGAGAAAATGAGAGGATAAAGGCTCCCTTTTATATGAAATTAGGAAACAATCTTCTAAGGAGGCTGACATAGGAGAATTATATTCCCATTAAGTCCTTTACCCCTAGGATAGGACATATATTAAATATAATTTAGGAATCATCACTTTGGAACCCGAAACAACCAACCCGGAAGAGGGATTTAACTTTTTCAAAGACCGACATCCAGAAACTGTGGGACCCTGAAATCTGGACCCTGGGTCAAGGTCAAGGTCGACCTTGACCTAGGTTAGGGGTGAGGTTGACCTTGACCTAGGTCAGGGTTGAGGTTGACATAGACCTAAAAGGTTGACCTTGACCCTGAGGTCAAAGATCTCAAATCTACAGTCTAGAATGCCAGAAACTGGCTAGAGAGAGGTGAAGAATTGGGGCAGAACAGTGGGAAAGCCAGGTCTAAATTAGGAACCCATTCAAGGTGCTTGAAATGGCCCCAAAACCACTTACTCAAAAGGATAAACTAGTCTATAATGGAAGTGCTTCCATTTTCTGACTATACAGTTGGTAACCACTTTTCAAGTCAATTTTGGAGAAATATTTAGCTCCCCCTAGACAGTCCATTAAGTGTTCTATTCTAGGTATTGGGAACCTATACCTTATGGTAATTTTTTTAATGGATCTAGAGTCTATAAAAAGTCTCCAATTACCTCCTTTATTAGGGGATAGGACAGTGGGAACAAAACATGGGCTTATTCTCTTTCTAATCAATCCTTGGTCAAGCAATTCTTGGATTTGTTTAGCAATTTCTGTATTCTATTGTGGGGTCATCTTATAGGAATCTTTGTTTTAGAGTGAGGCTCCTAGGATAAAGTGAATTTGATGAGTAATAGACCTCTTATGTGGTAGGGTAGCTGGTTGAATATCACTAACTATATCTTAATTTTTATTAATAATTCTTGGATTTCTATAGGTAGCTCTTCTCTCTTACTCACCTTTTCATCCTTAAGTTTTAATACTAAGGAAAAGCCCACTCCTTTTTCTCATGTCTTCAAGGATTATTATTCTCCCACCAAAATTATGTTAGGACCCCCTTTCTTCACTTCTACTTCTTCCAAGATTGACTATATCTTGAATGTTACCCCATCTTTCCTAAAGGAATAAGAGTTCTTGTCTCTATCATGCATAGCAGCTTTGTCAAACTATGAAGGTCTACCCAACAATAGATGACAAGCATCCATGGGTAAGACATCCCACAACACTTTTTCCTCATACCTCCCTATGGAGAACTCCACTCAAGATTTCTCATTAACCAACACATGTTGCTCTTTATTCAACCAAGTAACTCTGTAAGGGTTAGTGTGAGGAATATTTTTCAACTTAAGCTTTTCAATAGGTTCCATATAAATAATGTTATTAGTAGAACCAGATTCTATGATAACTTTGAAAACCTTACCTAGAATCTTGCATTTGACTCTGAACAAAGATCTTCTTTGACTTGGTTCTTCCTTGATGGGATCCTTGAGAAGTTCTCCCATATCTCTAAATCCAGTGCTACCCCAACTGTCTTATTGCTAGAAGACTCCTCTTGCACATAATTTATCCTTTTCTCTCCTCCTAGTGATGTTGAACTATTCTTAGGACATCTATAAGAAAGATACCCATACTGGTGGAAATTATAAAACTTCATAGAAGAGAAATAAGATCCTCTTCCTTGGCTATTAAATCTCCCTCTTACATTGTCATCAGAGCCTCTTCCTCTATTATAACCACTTCTTGAACTATTTGACTCTCCTTTGTTCTCAGTGAGTTTGGACTCACTCTGATTTATTTCTTCAAAGTTTCTTCCTCCAAATCCTCCTCTCTAGCCTTTGCCATATCTTCCTCTACCTCTACCCCTACTACTTGAATCATGTTTCTTCTTAAGCTTCTCTTCTACCTTGAGAGCTAATTGGTAAATTTGGTGTAAATTCTTGGGAATCAAGAGGATAATTTCCTCTTGGATATTCCACCTTAAACCATTCAAATATCTATCAACTTTTAGGCTCTCCTCCATTACATGTAATCTTAAACACAACTTGTGGAACTCTTCGGTGTAGACACTTTCTTAAAGTTCTTTTTGTCTCAAGTTTTTCCTTTTCTTGTTCAAATGAACCTCATAATCATTAGGTAGATAATTCTCTCTAACCTTGGCCATCATGCCTTTCCAAATGGTTATAGTATTATTTCCTTCTTTTATTCGTTCATCTTGAACAAACTTCCACCAAGTGAGGGTAGTCCCTCTCAATCTTGTCTTGGCTACTCTAACCTCTTGTTCCTCTACCACATTCAAAGTGGTTTTCAAGTCCTTGTATCCACTCCATGACTACTTCTGTTTCCATCTTTCCAATAAATAGAGGTACACCGTCTAAAGACTTCCCACACATAACTTCTAGAGCCTTCAATAATGGCTCTTCTTGGATCACAAGGCCAGGTTCTGATATTGTGTCTTCTTCGGCCACCATTTTACCTTTCCCTTCACTCTCTCTCACCAATTCACTCAATTATGTAGTTCAAAGTTGCACTTCCTCTAACTTAGCTACCATCTTTTCCAACTATTCTTTCAAGTGTCTATTCTATTCTCTCTTCTCTTCTACATCCTTTTCTAGCTCAACATTAGTCACCATCTTAGATGAAGCTAACACCTCTACTAAAAAAACCAAAATGAAAATTATGTATAGTGGCTCCTCTATTGTTCCATCCAGACCCATTTTTATTTCCATTGATCTAATGACCTCATGGAGCCATTTTCTATATACAGTCCAAAATTGGACCAGGAAACTACAACTTTAAGGAAAATTTACAAGAACCAACAAAATGAAAACTATTAACCAAAATATTTCCACATAGAGTTAATTAAATCTCATAAGAAACTAATTAAAATTTAAATTCCAATATTATAATCCATTAACAAGATTTTCCAATTCAAAATACTCAAAAATAGTTACAGACTCAGTCTGCAACTATACATTTAATGGAAATGAAAACAAAATGTCATCCAACCTCAAAATGTATCCATGGGAGTTCTTATATAGACTTCCCCTCCTCAAATCAGCCACTCCAAATGAACTATTTTTCCTTTTAGGATAAAATCCAATTTTTAAAGTTGCAAAAATTTTGCTCTGAGCAACTTTACATATTTTCTTGCAACTTGAATTTTTCATACTGATAGAATACACCCTATAGTGTTGCTTACACAAGCTTCTAGGACTCTAACTATTCCTAGATTTCCCAAGATCCTTAGCTTCCTTCTAGGATCTTCCAAGTCCTTCCTTAGCTGAATTAGGACTTCTCCAAAACCTCCCTAAGAGATGATATCTTTGTGCTTCACATAGGGGTATCTACCAACTAGTTTCACTACTCTCCTATACTCCTTCTTGGATAACTCCAAGTGCCTTCTTGGTCTCCTTGCCTTAAAAAGTGTTTGCAAGGATATAACTCATGTTAATATTCCTCTTAGACTTCATATGATCCCATTTAGGGTTGGGTATCATAGTCTTCACAATCGATTTCCCAATTCTCCTTGTCACTTGGCTTTTAGGCCTAATGCTCCTACTAGCCCTATCTGGCTGGTTTTTCTCACTTCTTGTAAAAATTTCCATAAAAAATGCACACAAAAATGTGATATTATAGTACCCTTTTCCAAGAGATGAGATATTTTGAGGGTCTTAACTTTTTAGGATCTCCGTACAGTAGGTTCCTAGAATTAAGGGAAACTAGGGCTAATTGGGCTAGTCAGAACCAGTCAAGTGACTTATGCTTGAAAAAGTAATTGAATGGATTGGGAAAGGCCTAATATGACTATGAGGTCTTTGTATAACTACAATGACCACAAAAACATGCTTGGTTTCACTCTATAACTTATATCCCTACAATCAAACACATTTAGTTCATTGACAAACACCTAACCAGGCACACTGGACTCGCTTAGGGCTTGTCTCTAAAATTAGCTAAATTTATTTTCTAAGATCCTCCTTCCATATGTAAACTTTAAAATGGCTTCCTTTCAATATCCATTAGGGCCATGATGATTTTCATTGTAGAGATATAAGGGGGAGCCATTTTCCCTAAAACTGTCTGAACAACACCAGTAAACTATGAACTAACAAAAGATTTTAACAAACTATACAAATGAACACCTAGAGACTTCGAAAAAAAAAAAATGTACTACAACTAGTCTAACTCCTATAATCAAAAACAATATTTAGTGATTCAATCCATTCTATAGTACTAGTAATCCAAAATAGTTGACTGTACACAAAATCAGTAAATAGAGCATTTCTTGCAATTTCAAAATCATACACTACATCCTCTCACCTTGGGAAATGGTCTTCTTCATGGCTAAATATGATTTTCTCATGATTTTAGGAAGTTACAATAACTACCAAGCCTCATCCATCAAAGAACATCTTTTCTTGCCAATGTTGTCATTCAACTTGGCAAAGTTGCAAATGTTGTCATGACAACATTTTGACAACTTTTACAATATTGCTCCAAACTAAATCTTATGACCTCTAACCTATACCAAATGATGTAAAAACATCATAGAGGCCATTTTAGGCACAAATAAAGTCTTTTCTAATCCTTCTAATCTATTAGACCCAAATTCCCATTTTAGGCTAACTAAACCACTAAACATTATAAAAGCAAAAACAACTAGAGTGAATTGAACCTAGTCAAATCCACCTAGGTACAAACTAAAAATAAGTTATAAGGCCTAAAAAAAGACTCCTGACTTGGATAAGTTCATTAAAAGCCACATCAAAACTTAGAAGTAGGGGTTAGCCTAGGTACTCCCACACCATTCTCGTCAAACAAAAAGAGTTTCAATCCACCCTTGGATTGAGGAAGTTGGAATCAATTCCCAACTTCTTAAAATTTTTCTCCTTGATCCAAGTTGCCTCTAAATCTCCTTGGCCATGCCATTTGATTAGATGTTCATAGTACGTCCTTTATCTAGTCTTCTTGTAGGCCCTTGAATCAAGCACCTTCTCTACTTTCTTGGATAGTGTAGGGGTTAAGTTTAGGTCCTCCACTTCTTGTATTACCTCAATAAAAATCTGATCTGGATATGGAGTCGGCCCCTTATAAAGGACCAGATCTACAACATTGAAGACCATAGACAAACCAATATCCTCAGGGAGCTTAACTTTATAAGAATTATTTCCATATTTGAACAAAATAGTACATGGCCCTAATATTCTCATCTGTAACTTGTTTTGCACTCCCTTCTGTAACCTTACTGTGTTCAAATGGACCATTACAAGATCCCCAACATGGAATTGTACTTCCTTCTTCCTTTCATCCACCTTCTTCTTAATCTTTGCAGTGTTCTCTGTCAATGTATTTCTCACTGATTCATGCACCTCTTTCATGGATTATGCAAAATCTTCTACATATCCACTTCCCTTGGCTCCATCCTTTAACTCTCTGAGTTCAAATATCCCTCTAGGATGTAGTCCATAAACAACTTCAAAGGGACTCCTTCCAGTGGTTTTGTTTATTATATCATTGTAAGCATATTATGCCTGTCCTAATAGTTGGTCCCAAGCTCGATCATACTCCTTAGTGAGACACCTCAATAGGTTCCCTATACTTCTATTCACCACCTCAGTTTGACCATCTATCTAAGGGTGATATGCAGACCCAAAGGAGAGATTGATTCCCAATTTTTTCCACAGTGTCTTCCAAAAGTCACTCATGAATTTTGTGTCTCTATCTGAAACTATGCTTAAGGGTAAGCCATGTATTATCACCACCTCCTTGAAGAAAATATGTGCAATGTGACAAGCATCATGTATAATATTACAAGGGACAAAATGTATCATTTTTCTAAATCTATCTACTATGACATATATACTCTCAAATCCTTGTTTTGTCCTTGGCAATCCTACAACAAAGTCCATGCTCAAGCATTCCCAAGGTCTAATTGGAATGGTGAGAGGTTGATAAAGGCTTGCATTGGAGGATGTGACCTTGGATCTCTGACACACTACACAACACTCCACATACTTTCTGATATCTAGACTCATTCTAGTCCAAAAATAAGACCTCTGCACTAACTCTTGGGTCTTATTGAATCCAAAGTGACCACTAAGTGCCCCATTATGCTTCTCTCAAATCATATTTTCCCTAATTGATCCCCTAGGGACACATAACTGACTTCCTTTAAATAAAAAATCAATTTGCATTGTATAATCAGAAAAATCTCCATTGAAATGATTCTTGTGTTCTTTACATACCTTGTATATCTCTACAAAGTCTTCATCCTCTACATACAAGTCCTTGAAACTCTCAATACCTATGCTCTATAATTGTAATTCTTGTACTATTAGAAGTCTTCTACTAAGTGCATCAACTACTTTGTTCTGCAATCCCTATGTATTATTTATGTTGAAGGTGTAAGCCTGCAAGTACTCCACCCATTCATGTGTTTGTGACTGAGTTGTCTTGGGAGTTCAAGAAACTAAGTGTTTGGTTGTTTGAATACACAAATTTTTTTTGGGAAGAAAGTAGTGCCTCCATTTCCTTAGTTCTTAGAATAGAGCATACATCTCTAACTCATAGGAATAATAATTCCTCTTTGCATCACTGAGCTTCTCACTGTGAAAAGCTACTAGTCTTCCTTCTTGGCTTAAGACAACCCCAATAAAAAAATTTCTAGCATCACACTCAACTGTGAAGAGTTTCTCAAAACTTGGTAGTGTCAAGATAGGTTGAGTGGCAATATTCTTCTTCAAAAAATAAAATCCTTGGTTAGCTTTCTCATTCCATAAAAATTTAGTTTCCATCCCTCTTTTTATGGTACCCAACATAGGAGTACAAATTGCACTAAACTTCTTAATGAATTTCATATGGTCCTAAGGTAAGCCATGAAAGCTTCTCACTTCTGTTATAGTTTTTGGGTAGGCCAGTTGATGATGGCTTCTACCTTTCTTGGATTCATCTTAAGGTTTCCTTGAGACAACACAAAACCAAAATACACTAGCTCCTACTTTAATAATTCACACTTATCTAGATTGATCATTAGATTTTCTTCATGCAATCTCTTAAGAACAATTTGTAGATGCCTTAAGTGTTCTTCTTTAGTCCTGCTAAAGATTAGGATATCATCCAAATACACTACAACAAACTTACCAATGTAGTTCTTGATTAATTCATTCATAAGCCTCATGAATGTGGATGGGGCATTTGATAGCCCAAATGGCATTACAAGCCATTCATATTAACCTTCTATGGTTTTGAAGGCAGTCTTCCATTCATCTCCCTCTTTGACCCTAATTTGATGATAAGCACTCTTTAGATCAATCTTTGTAAAGTACTTTGCTCCTCCTAGACAATCCATTAGGTCTTCTATCCTAGGGATAGGGAATCTATACCTAATGGCGATCTATTAATGGCTCTAGAATCAGTGCATAGCCTCCAAGTTCCTCCATTTTTTGGTGCTAAGACGGTGGGAACAACACATGGGCTTATAATGTTTCTAATAAGTCCTTGGTTTAGGAGCTCTTGGATTTTCTTGGCAATTTCCTCATTTTTTTGAGGGGTCATCTTATAGGCAACTTTGTTGGTTAGGGTAGCTCATGGGATAAAGTCAATTTGATGACTAATAGCTCTCTTAGGGGGTAGGCTTGCTGGTTTTCCATCACTGATAATGTCTTTATACTCCTTAAGAAGCTCTTGTACTTCTATAGGAATCTTTGTCTTCTTGACTATCTTCTCTACATCTTCTTCCTTTGGCTTCAAAACTAAAGCATATTCTACTCCCTCTCCTTCTTCTAGAGCTTCTAGGAACTCCTTTTCACTCACCAATAGAATATTAGGGCCTATGGACTTCACTTCCCCTTCTAACAATGACTATATTTTGAAAGTCACACCATCTTTCTTGAAAGAATATGCATTATTAGCTCCATCATGCATGGCTTTTCTTTCAAATTGTGATGGTCTACTTAGTTAAAGGTGACATGAATCCATAGGTAGGATGTCACATAGTACCTTATCTTTGTACCTTCCAATAGAGAAGTCCATCCATGCTTGTTCATTCAAAAGGAGATGTTCTCCTTTGTTCAACCAAGTAACCTTGTATGGATTACTATGTAGAATCCTCTTCATTTTGAGTTTACTAAATGCCTCTTCTGAAACAATATTTTCAGTAGATCCTGATTCTATGATGACTCTACACACTTTACCCATCATTTTTCACTTCACTTTGAATAGTGATCTTCTCTATCTTGGTTCCTCTCTCACTAGCTCTTTAGTCAGGGTGTTTGTTACCACCACTAGAATCCTCTTGAACAAAATTGACTCTCTTGTGACTCCCTTGGGAAGTAGAGCCTTTCTCTGGACATCTATAGACAGGATGTCCCATTTGGTTGCAATGATAACATTTCATGGTTGAAAAGTAAGAACCTCTTCCTTGGATATTGCTTCTTCCTCTCTAATTAGTATTAGAGCCTCTTCCTATGTTGAAGCCTCCTCTATTTGAGCTTCCCTCTTTCTATTCTATCATCTTAGTCTCTCCTTGAGTCTTTTATTTTGAACTTCTACCACCGTATCCACTTCTTTGGCCTCTTCCATCTCTTCCTCTTCCTTTTCCTCTGGTATTGCTTGTATCTTGTTTGTTTTTCAATTTCTCTTCCACCTTAACTAAAATTTGGTGGGATCTTTGAACTGTGGTAGGATTCAGGAGACTCAAAACATCTTGAATAGTCCATCTTAGAACATTGAGGTATCTATCTACCTTCACACTTTCATCTTCTACAAATCTTGACCTCACACACAACCTCTGAAACTCCTCAATGTAGGAGTTGACATCCAGTTCCTTTTGTCTTAAACTTTGCCTTTTCTTATGCAACTGAATTTCATAATCCTCTGGCACATATGCCTCTTTGATTTTGGCTACCATAGCTTTCCAAGTGGATATGGGTTTCTTTCCTTCTTTCTCCCTCTCATCTTGGATGAATTTTCACCAAGTGAGTGAAGACCCTCTAAGTCTTTCATTTTCCACCATCACCTTTTGGGCTTCTATTATCCCATCACACTCAAAGTGGTTTTCAAGTCCTTTAATCGAACCTAGGACTACCTTTGGTTCCATTTTTCCACTAAAGATAAAAACTCCTAATTCCTTTCCACTTAAGGATTTTAATGCCTTCAAGAAGGGTTCTTTAGTGATGATAGGGTCAAATTTAGGGACTTCATCATCTAAGGTTGACTCTTTACTCTTGCCTTCAACTTTATCCTTGAATTCATCTGTCTTCTCTTCCACTTGGTCCAATTTATGCTCTAATTGGGCCAATCTATCTCTGAGAAACTTATTAACTTCTTCTTTCTCATCCAATTTCTTTGAAATTTATATATTTTTCACCATTGTAGACTCTCCTACTGACTCTGCTGGTTCAAACATTCACAAGCTAAATCTTATTGGCTCTGGTACCAATCTGATAGAATACACCCTATAGTGTACTTGCACAAGCTTCTAGGACTCTAACTATTCCTATATTTCCCAAGATCCTTAGCTTCCTTCTAGGATCTTCCAAGTCCTTCCTTATCTAAATTAGAACTTCTCAAACACCTCCCTAAGAGATGATATCTTTGTGCTTCACTTAGAGGTATCTACCAACTAGTTTTACTACTCTCTTATACTCCTTCTTGGATGAATCCAAGTGCCTTCTTGGTATCCTTTCCTTAAAAATTATTTGAAAGGATATAAATAATTTTAATCTTCCTCTTAGACTTCAATGATCACATTTAGGGTTGGGTATCATAGTCTTCACAATCAATTTCCCAATTCTACTTGTAACTTGGATTTTAGGCCTAATGCTCCTACTAGCCCTATCTGACTAGTTTTTCTCACTTCTTGTAAAAATTTACCAAACAAACCTACAAAAAATGTGATATTATAGTTACCCTTTTCAAATAAATGAGATATTTTGAAGGTCTTAAGTTTCTAGGATCTCCATACAGTAGGTTCCTATAATTAAGGGCAACTTGGGCTAATTGGGCTAGTCAGAACCAGTCAAGTGACTTATGCTTGAAAAAGTAATTGAATGGATTGGGAAAGGCCTAATATTACTATGAGGTCTTTGTATAACCAAAATGACTATAAAACAATGCTTGGTTTCACTCTGCAACTTATATCCTTGCAATCAAACACATTTAATTTATTGACAAACACCTAATCAGGCACACTAGACTCACCTAGGGCTTGTCTCTAAAATTAGCTAAATTTATTTTCTAAGATCCTCCTTCCATATGTACATTTTACAATGGATTAAATTCCATATCCCTTAGGGTCATTATGATTTTAATGGTGGAGATCTATGGGGGAGCCATTTTCCCTAAAACTGTCTGAATAACACCAGTAAACTATGAACTAACAAAAGAGTTTTACAAACTATATAAATGAAAACCTAGAGACTTAAAACCAAAACAAAATTTTCTATAACTTGTATAAATCCTATAATCCAACACAATATTTAGTGATTCAATCCATTCTATAGTACTAGTAATCCAAAATAGTTGACTGTGCACAAAATCAGTAAACAAATCTTTTCTTGCAATTTCAAAATCCTACACTACATCTTCTCACCTTAGAAAATGGGATTCTTCATGGATAAATATTATTTCCGCATCATTTTAGGTAGCTAAAATAACTACCAAGCCTCATCCGTCGAAAAGCATCTTTTCTTTCCAATGTTGTCATGCAACTTTGCAAAGTTGCAAATGTTGTCATGACAAATTTTACAATATAGCTCCAAACTAAATCTTATGACCTCTAACCTATACAAAATGATGTAAAAAAACCATAGATTCCATTTTATGCACTAATCCAATCTTTTCGAATCCTTATAGGATTTTAGACCCAAATTCCCATTTTAGGCTAACTAAACCACTAAACACTACAAAAGAGAAAAAAACTAGAGTGAATCAGACCTAGTCAAATCCATGTAGGTAAAACTTAACAATAACTTCTAAGGTATAAAAAAGACTCCTGACTTGGCTAAGTTTAGTGCAATCCACATCAAAAATTAGAACTAGGGGTTAATCTAGGTGCTCCTGCACCACATACTTTAACTCCCTTTATTGGATTTCTAAAAGATTAAATACAAAATCTAAGGCACAAAAAATCTCTAAAAACACCCTCCTAGGAATATAGGATGTTCATTCAACATTTTGACACATTTTTTCATTTAGGTCATTACAAAGAGTGAATGAACAAAAATACTACCAAAGAAAACACAATAAACCCTAAATCAATCCAAAATCTTCCTAAACATTCCTAATTTTCCTAAGAAACTAGGATAAGACACAATCCAAACAAAATAAGGGCTTTGAAACCCTAGGTTCTCCTACACCTCTAAGGAGAGTGTGGATTTACTTGTCGCAGGGCACTTGACACCAATCTATAGTAGGTTCCCTCAAGGCTTTAGGACCCTATTCCTATCACATCTTGGGATTCACCTACACTCTTGTGGATTTAATCTACCTTTCCCTACACAATACCAACCTATCATCTGTTGGGGATATAAAAAGAGATTAAGGAATAGGCTATGCATATAATAATACCTCTTGTATTATAAAAATATACATATATTCATATAACATATAGATATGTATAATTATAATTCTAATCTTATTATCATTGATAAATATACATGCATATGATATGCATATTAGACCATATATGAATTCCCCTTTTTATCCCCTTTACCGCGTAGGATGGAAGGATCATGCTTTGATACCTAGTGTAATGTCCCCTATCAGGACCTTACTTAATTTATTCTAAAATTCCAAATTAGGGTTTATATGGCACTTGAAAATGACAACTTGTAACGTTCCCTACTAGAAAAATTCCATCTCCCAACATTTAACATACAACACTATACATTTAAATTATATTGTATATTGAGAACAACCCCTAATTCACAATACACACTTAAGCCTTGATTCCTCACCTCACTCCTAATTGCTAACCTTAAGAAGGATTGTAGATTTACTATGCAAGGACACTTGACATAGTCTGCAAGTAGGTTCCCTCAAGGTTCTACCTATCTTGGGGCATTCTCGTCATGTGAATGATTTAATCTACCTCTTCCTACACACACTTCATAACCCCTTAAAAATAATTAGTAAGTAATTAAGGAATTAACTTAGTATATATTATTATCTTAGATATTACAAATATATTATTAACATGTATAATTCAAGTTTCCATTCTTATTAAAGTATATAAATAATATATATATATATATATATGATTTCAGTATTATATACATATATATTTGATTATAGTATTATACACACACACACACACACACACACATATATATATATATGTTGGAAAGTGATTCATTTAGGAGTGTTATGGAACACTTGAGGGTTGTCATTTATGGAAACACATCTGGTATGGATGGTCGCTTGGAGTAGAACACAGTTCTGGAGTTTGAAATTGCAAAATGACTAAGTGCATAAAGATGATTTACAGAGAATGGAAGTATTGTTTTGATCAGAAAATATAGTATATGATGAATGGAGACATGAAAGCTTAGAGGAAGCTATTTTGGGACGTGTATGAAATTATTGTTGGAAAGTTGACACTCAGGGTGTATATGAATTATTTTGTGTTGTCATTATGGAAACAAAGTCATATGAAGTTTTGACAGTAAACTTTGAAGATCAAAATTGGCTAAGTATAGAAAATAGAGTAGTACAGAGATATGTAGTTGATCAAAGCACCAACACACGTGCATATGATTGAGTCAGACTATGAACCTTTATATTTAAGCTTGGTGATATGTTATTAAGCTGAAAATATACACGCATGGTACGATATGACAGTGCAGATAAGTTACAACATGTTAAACTGCCACTAGCAGTTCAGAATATAGAGCATGAGGCCGACCTCAGATTTTGGATTAGCACATAATATTTTATTTTGTAATGGCCATGCGACTATTATAATATGTTTGTAAGTATGTATTTAACACTCATGTAAACACACTTAAGCCAATTTATTTGGAAGCATTATGTATGCTATTTTTGGGCCGACTAAGGTCTTATTTTTGGTTGTGTCTATTCAGGCATGTATATATACTAGACATGCACTTTTGTATTAAGTGTGGAATGGAAAATAAGAAGAGAAGATATTAAGAAGAGAAACATAAGCAAATCAGTATGAAGTAGAAGTCTTAAAGATATTAAAGCATCAACGCATAAGCGAAAATGATCAGACAATAGTGTCATTATAGCAGTTCATTTTTGATATAGTGTATATCTATTATCTGAAGGTTGTATCCTTCATCCTATTGAGCAGTGAGCTCTGGCATTGAGCCAACCACCTTTAACAGGGTTTTGTAAAGAATCCTAATAGGGTCATTGTACTTGCATTCTAAAGACTGCTCCTATCAGGGAAAAGGAACTCTAACAAGTTCATTAGACTAGTACAATCATTTGTGGGTACTAATTCCCACTAGGGTTTCCCTCTGGTCAAGGTTTCCCCGTAATCATATCTTGTGTTATGTGTTATTATGTTATGATTCAATTTTTATCTTTTTGATTTAAGTTTCAAATTTCTGAAATAAAGAGAAATAGACAAACATTGATTCACCCCCCCTCTTAGTGTTTCTAACAATTGATATCAGAGCTCTGGTCCTCTGAAAGAAAGTTTAACCACTTGAGGGGATTATGGATTCAGCAGCAAAGAAAAATTTAAAAAAGAATCTTGAAGAAGCCCTTGATGATCTTGACAGATCTAAAAAAGAAAATGAAGAACTTAAACTAAAATTTGATGTCTCCTAAATGCTTATCAAAAAATTAAGGAAAGATCTAAAAGATTGCTCTACAAATGATTTGGGAAAAATGTTCAAAAAGATGAATGAAGAAAACATGTCTCTGAAGGACAAGATTGAAGATCTGAATGAATAGCTTATTGATAGCCTACTTTCTATTGAAGAAAATACCAAAGAAAGTAAACAAATAGATGATGAACTTATGAAAGAAAATATGAAGATCTTGGAGTTGGAAAACATCAAGAAAAAGATTGAATTTGAATTATCAGAAGCAAAAGATAAAATTGGGAAATTACACACAAGTTCTGATCTAATTCAATCACAAATTTATGCATAAAATCTAAAAGTTGATACTACTGGTGTTGGATATAGTGTAGCTCAAATTGAAATCAATACAATGCAAGAAATAAAGAAAGCACAAGAAGAATCCACAGAAGCAAAGAAAATTGAGAATCTTGTAGATACACAACCTCCTAAAGATGAACGCAAGCTAATTAACCAAACTTGTTATGCTTGTAACAATCATGGACACTTGGAAAGAGATTGTAAAGAGGTAAGACCCTACAATGGGTATTGTTATTCCTATAAAAAATTTGGTCATAGGGATATTCATTGTAGAGAAAGTCAAAGAAATCAATAATAGCATAACCAAAGAAATCTAAATCAATACAGTCAGAGAAATCAACCTTAGACAAACTATCAGAACATTACATTTCAGATATGTAATTATAATGGACACACATCCAAGCAGTGCAACATGATAAACAATATCAATAAACCTCCAATAATTTGTCACTCATGCAACAAAGCAGGACATATCTCAAGGTTTTGCAGGTCAAGAACTCAAGAAAAGCCTAAAGAATCATTATTTGAAGAATCTAGTGAAGTCAAGTTTGTAAAAGCTACAGAAGATTCAGGTAAAATATGGGTTGACGTAAAGAAAGATGATGATGTTAACAAGGTAGTAGATGCATCCACAGTGGATGCAACTTCTACTTCTAGTTAGTTGACCCTCATGGTCTTAGGGGAGCTATTCTAGCTCTAAACCCCTGCGTTTCTGGTATACTCACCTCTGAGTATGCACCTATGGATTCATGTAATTGATGACAAAATGCGGAAGTATGCATAGACACATAGCTTAAACTTGGGTAGAAGCAAAGATTGAAATTCTCAATGTAAACAGCGCTACAGAAACAAGAATTAATTGTAATAACCTTTTATATAAGACAGTAAAATATCTTTATACTCACTTTGCATTTGAGATTGAGCACTCAGAGAGCGTAGCAAAAGTTAGCATCAAAGTGTTGAAGGATAAACCATTGGTTGGTTAGCAAGATGAATTGAAGTTGAAATGAAACCCTAGCAGATGTGTTGTTTCAAAATCCCATGAAACCCTACTTAAGAAAGTTACAAGTAATTAATGGATACTCCTACGGTGTTTGACATCTCTGAGAAAAATAGATATGTGTTTAAGAAGCATCCATTCAAGTCTGTGATAGATGCTGTAGAAGGGGTATTCTCCAAGACTCTACTAGGAGTCATGCATGTAGAGGAAATTCACGCTTAGATCTATTGTAAGAAGGAGTCTGTTGGTGACAACAACATAACAACGCTCATGGCATCAATGATGAAACCAGACTACTCATTCAAGGATGAATACACACATCTCAATGATAACCCTATTTTTATGTATACAAATGTGCATGAGTTCTATGAACTAGAATGGGTCAAAATTCTACTTAGTAGGATACATGATGATCTATATTGCATTGCTGAAGTTCCTATCCACATTACTGCTAACCTCATTCATGAGATGACTGGACTCTCCAATGTTGGAGTTGTTCTTCCTACTGGAAAGGATGTAAAGAAACAAGTTGAGAAGTCTTTCTTATCTAGAAGTGATAGGCGCGGGATGACTGCTGATCCAATTATGGAAGAAGACCCCAAACTCTTCACCATGATACTTGGTTACAAGTTTTAGCACGCAATCAAACTTAATAGTGTGTCCGCAACTATTGTTCTAGTAGCAATAAGGATGGAAAGAGATAACACACAATATAATCTTTGTGAGATATTGCATGCACAACTGATTGAGAATATTAAAGCTACCAAGCATGAAAAGAGCAAAATATTCAGATTTGGCTCTTTGATTATCTGCCTATACTTCCACATTGTTGGTAAAGTCTCTAATCTTTACCTAGATAGGAGAAAACCTAATATGTCATAAATTTCATTAAAGGCTACATGAGAAAGAAGTGTAAAGGATTCTATGGACATGGAGATCAAAACATTAAGGATCAAGATGCAGAAGAGGTTCAGAATACCAGAGAAGATAGTTGAAAAGTACAAAGACATCATATGTTTCATGGTGGAAACTGACTGTACATGCATGGAAGCAGTTGAGCCAAGAACCAAATGGATCCACCCACTTGGTTATGAAGTTGAAGAATATGTGTTGGAAGGTTATGCACAAGCTCTTTTGTCTACACCTAAAGATCCAAAAGAGCCAAGATGGGGCACATACAAAGAGAAGAAAAATCAAGTTGATTCTATCTTATACAGTGCAGATAATAAAAGAAAGGCATCAAGGATTACATCTAACATCCTAAAGGTTAATGGGGTCACACAAGAAGACCTAGATATAGCTAGGGAAGCTAAAATTGCAAGAGAGCTTTAAAAAACACCTACAGAAGTCAAGATAGAGAAATCAGATGATATCCACAAGAAGAAGAAGAAGAAATCTGATGAAGGTACATCTGCTCCTTCAACTACTATTGACTTGGAATCCTCTCCTCTTTCGGTACCATTAAAATTGACCAGAAGAAGGAAATAAGTTCCCACAAGTCACCCGTCCTCAAGGACAACACAGAGCAAAGATAAGAATACTCAAGCCCCTCCTAAGGTAGGATTCAGACCTAGTCTTGAAGTCTTAACGATAGAATCATTAATGAAGGAATACTTGACTCAATTTCAAATGTTTATGAAAAGTACTAAGAGATAGTGTAATGTCCCCGCCAGGGAACCCATAAGGAATCAGGTCTTACGACCAAAATTGCAACTAAATTTTTTTTTTTAATATTTTTCATTACATCATTACTACTCCACATTCACATTCCTTAAGGTTCCCTTAATGAATTTCATTTACTAACATATTTAAATTACTTATCCAAATTGAATTTCATTTCCTTTCTTTACTTTCACATTTAGAACTTAAGAGATAGGGTAAGAAAATAACA
>MU223254.1:974427-994194 GCA_018584345.1 Thuja plicata | reverse complement strand
CACTACTCATGAATTATGGGTCAATGAGTTTGACTCAAAAACTACACTGTTGAATCCTGATAGCAATATCACAATTTGACTTGCTATGGAAAAATATCTCCTACTTATCTTTAGAGATGCCCACCTTCTTAAAGTTTGTAGCTACAATCCATGTTGCTTCTAATTCAGGTCTATTCTTCCACTTGATAAGATGCTCCATGTACACCTTGTGTCGTGTAGTCTTCTAAAATCTTGAATCTAGAACCTTGTCTTCTTCCAACTGTGGTTTGCGAGGAAAGACAGTAGATTCAACATCACTACTGAACCCTTGACTACATTGACCCATCTCATCTATTGGCCCTGTTGGTGCTATTTCCTATTTAAATTGTCCGTTGTATTTTTCTTAGGGTCCCTTGCCATTGGTAGTGTCCAAGGATTTGAAATCAAGATTAAAATGATTCTTATGCCTTTGCAAAGTTTTCTCAAACCCTTAACTTGGTTGAAAATGGTGGAAAATGACTAAAAAACCCTAATTATCTTGGCTGATTATATTTTCATGTTACTTTTTTAGTCACTTAAGTCACCTCAAGTCATGTGTCCATGTTAAATGGGTTACTTTTTACAAAAATACTGTGATTCCTAACCACTCTAAAAATTCCCAAGTCACCTCATGAAATAATCCCTTTATGTCATTATCTTATGTGGTGAGCAAGTCAGTTTTGATCGAACGGTCGGCTTAATGGCTTAATCAAAAAATGCATGACATATATTGGGTAAGAGATTAAGTAGTGGTGATGCATGTCCTTGGTGGGGCTGAAAATTTGTAAAGGTTCTCAGTTAAATAGTGGGCAAGTATGAAGGAATCCGATGGCTCACTTAATCGCTTAAACAAAAAGTGCACGACATCTATCGGTTAAGCGATTAAGTGGTAGCGACACCTATCCAAGAAAGAGTGTGGGTCCAGTCGCAGATAGTATAAAAGGTGTTAAATCCTGGAAAGATCTAACAGTCAGCTTAATGGATTATACAAAAGATGCATGACATCTAGTGAGTAAGCCATTGAGTGGTGATGACATCTGGCAGCTGGTGGGCCCAAGAATTCAGAGCTGGTGAGAACTTAAACCATAGTTAAGTTGTTTTATATCTGACGGTTCGCTTAATCACTTAAAGGGAAAGTGCTTGACATCTAGCAAGTAAGCAATTAAGCGGTGGTGACACGTGTCCTTGATGGAGAGTTTTTTTCAGGAAAATAAGATAGCCGTTAGATGCAGAGAACGATGTCTAGAATCTATGGCTCAAATTCAAAGTTGGTAAAATATGTTGCAGAGAGCCGTTAAGCCACAAAATTGAAGCCTGTGAATTAATTACGGAATGTGTGACAACTCCTATCAAATTCAATTTCAAAGATTGATTTGATTGAGGCTATAGAATTGATTAAGTCAACTTGCACTCACAATGATTCATCAAAATCATTTGAGCAAAGACGGGATTGCAGATAAAATTGGCTACACGTGACTTCTGTGTAGAATGGGTAAGCTTATTGATTCACTAGAATTCATATTGTGGTGGAATTTTCAGTTTAGAAAGGTTTTTAGGACTTTGTCTCAGAATCTAAGACTAGTATCGAAAGAAAAACCTTAGAATGGCCCCAAGAGTCGAGATTTCTGGAGAGGTTGATTACCAAAAAAAGAATGTTAGAGAAGATTTGTTACAACAATTGCCACTATCCTTAGGAGATTCCACACAAATTAAAAGGGTAGCTCCACCACATCCCCGCTTCAAAATTGGAGAAGGGTTATACAATTCTAGTAGATGGACAAAAGATGCTAATACAAGTTTTGATGGCCTCACTTTGTTCAGGATGACCTGTAGCTAGAGGAATGCCCCTACCCCAGACTATAATATTTCAGAGTTAGATGTGGGAAAACTGATAGCACCTAGTGTGTTCATGGACACTAATTTGTTCACTTTAATTGCAAACACTTATGATAAGGTGGCTAGGGTTGTTAGGGACACTCAGGGAAATGTGTTGTTGACTGTATCAATTGATGAAATCAAAAGGATCTTCAAGCTGACTGACACCTCTAAGAATATGGATGATATTGATTTTGAATACTTTAAAGAAGTATACCATAATTAGAAGGACTATTATAGGGATGAAGAAATGAAGGGGTATTTTAATAAAATAGGGAACTTGGTTGTAGTAGGGCCTAGAACCCCAGAACCTTTCAAGTTGGTTCTTTTTAATGGCAAGGCTAGAAAGATGTATATTGCTCTGTACTGAGTTTTGGGGGTAGGTGAAGAAGTGACAATGCCTGTCCATATAATGCTAATGGTTGTTCAAATTATGCATCCCCACCTGCTAGTAGTATTTGATTTTGCGTCTTATATTGCTTAGGAAATGCATGAGGGTCTGTCAGGAATTCAAGATAGAAACATACAAAAACCAATGGGATGGTATTCCCTCATGATGCATATGTTCTTGTTCAAAAATGTAGAATTATTTGAGGAAGAAATGGAACTGGATAAATTCCAAGATGGTAAAGAATTGCGTGTTCAGATGTGGAGTGCCGATTTATCATGGGATAGGAAGAGTGCTAGTTATGTGTATTTTGATAAGGTTTTTGCAAGTAGACTCAAGTCACTGTTGAGCAACCAGAATGCTAGGGTCCATACTAAAATGATGAGGCTTTTAAGGCCTATGGAATATGCCCTAGAGATAAAAATTGCTCACAATTGGGGAGATCTAATTTTATACCCCTTTTCTACAGTAATTAGGGTTTATGGATTCAGAGGAACCCCTTATGTGCTTCCCTACAAAGTCCCACTCAAGATTGGAGTAGAAAAAATTATAAGGCAATTGGGTGGGCTATAGGAAGAAGCCCTAACTGGAAAGATGAAGGGAAATATTTTTCCTACCCTCACCAAAGCCCATCACTTCATCATAACCAAAGGTGGGTGGACATAGTTTGACAAGTATTTTTAGCCTTATCATTTGGCTACATTTGTATCCAGATGTGCAGATAATAAATATTTTATCATGGGTATGTTCGGGAAGAGGACTAAATGCTTGATGTTAGAACATCAATTCAACTACCCTGAGGATATCATCAGAAATATTTTTGACCTTGGTGTTCAGGAAGTTAGGAAGGAGAAATGGATGGCATACAAGAAGTCTTTGGACTTTGTACAAAATTTTGAAGAGAATTATGATCCTTTAAAGGATTTTTTCCCATGGTCTTACAAAATTGACTCCCTAATGAATACTTTTGAAGGGATCATACAAACCCTAAATCAGAAGAGGCAATGATCAATTGAAAATGAACTAGAAAAGGCTCTTCCTGTCCTGAATAAACTTCCATAGGGGAGAATAGTCCCACCAGGGGATTATGTAGTGTATAAAAGAAGAGGATACACTATTGTTGCACTTAAAGCTGACAAACCTCTTCAGCATAAAGGAAAGAGGCCAGTAGATATTGATGTTCAAGAGGTGCCCTCTCCCAAAAGACAAAGGGTGGAAACAAAAGAACAAGAGAGTGAATTGTACTCTCCTTCCCAATCCCCCATGCAATATGATGACCAAGCCATCGCTGAACAATTGGTGCAATTGAGGAATGCTGGTGAAGCGGTTGTTACCACTCAGGAGTAAGAAGAAGGTATGCCTAGAGGCACCTAAACATACAACAACTGACCTCATAGTAGCAGATTTTGCTGGCAGAGAGTTAGACCCTATAACCAAGCAGGCTAGTGATGAATTCTTATCTGATGACAATTTCATTAAAACCAGGGCATTCATTCAATTTATATGGAGGTGCCACATTGATGAATTCAATCATAAATTCCAAAAGCTACAAGAAGCCCAGCCCAACTCTGCTCAAGAAGATATAGAGAAGGAAGTTAAAAAGGAGATGATATCAAATTTTGATAAGATCACCCCTGAAGAGGGTAGACAAATAATTAAAAAGTAGGGGGTTCTCATACTACCTCAATGGGATCTAGCAGATCCAGTGGTCTTTGATGTTGTTAGAAAGAAAGAAAAACCTATGAGCACTACTGGGACATCAATTTGTGCCCAGTTTAGTGAAGATCATGCAGCTCTAGCAATTTGGTCATTAAAGAAAAAAGACAAGAGGAGAATAAAGGAAGATGATGATGTTGAAGATACTGGCAGCCTAATTGTGAAGAGGGTTGTTGACACTTCATGAACTGAAGCTACAAAACTTGTTGTTCAAATGGCTAATTTAAGCATGAAGGTAGCTGAGAAAGAAAGGGAGGCCTATGCTAGCTTAAATGAGAAATATGAGTTTGTACTTAAAGATTATAATGAGGAAATGGTCAAATATTTGATGAAAGATAACATAATAGAAGTAGTAGAGGGTAAGCAAAAAATTCAACTTATGCCCTGAGGGGTAATTGATCAGGAACCTTACCAACCCTCTTCCTCTAATCTATTTGTGACATATCCCCCATCCCCTGCACCTTTAAGTCCCACTACCCAAGAATCCATTTATGCAAAAAGAGCATAATTAGAGGCTGAGAAGAATAGGTTGATCAGTGAGAGATCAAGGCTAGAAGAAGAGGGTAAAAGGGATCTTGAAGATTCTTGTGCATACAAAGAGGTTGAGGAATTGGTGAAGCAAAAATGTTCTGATCAGATATTCTCCAACCTCAAAAGGTGTGCTAGTGAGGTCAACCTTCCCAACCTCTATCTACTCGAAAAGAAGATTGTAGACATCATAAGGAAACATGATAGTGAAAAGGAATAGTGGGATTTGATAATGAATAAATAGAAAGGGAAGGCAGCCCATGTCAAATCCTTTTACTCCCTTTCAAAGGAGCAGAGTAATATTGACATCACCTTGACAAGCACCCATAAATGTCTCAAATTGATGGTTAATTTGGACATCAAGAAGAGCATGGTCATAAAGAGGGTCATAATTTTGAGAGAAGAGCTCTCCAGGGAATTAAGATATGATATGTTTCCCAACATTTTCAAAGAAGATGGTAACATAAAGAATGAAGCCTTATGGCTAAGACAATTGAATGAAGCACTAACCAGCAGGACAAAAAGTATTGTAACATTGGCAAATAATGGCTGGTTTGTGTTAACTATTGATATTTTGAACAAAGCCAAGACATTCTTTGAATCCTAGGAGGTAGAAGTTGAGAAATCTAATGATGATTGGGAAGAGTTGAACAACCAGAAAGATGAGGTCCTTAGTTTTAGTTGGCTGAGTGATGAGGTGTTCACCACATGGGTTAGCAAGTATGGTATAGTCACCCCGGTGGCATGAGACAGTAAACATAAAGGGGACAGCTAACACCAAAGAGGTTGAGCAGTTTGAACAAATCATATATTGGGGCCTCTACATTAGCAAGAGAAAAAATTCCAAATGACAAGGACCCAGCCACCTCAGAGTAACTTCAAGCATTCAGGCAGTCATAGGACAAAAGATTACATGGCTAATAGCAAAGATTTGTCACCCCCATCTGCCTGAAATTTTGTGTCATCTGAAAACAGTATTTTGTCCTCTAGCCCAGTCATTTGTAGCTTGTTTCATCCTTATTTTCCAAAAGGATTCCAAGATGACTGTGGCTGTCTATAAGTATCAAGTTCTAATATTGTAAAAGGGATGGTAAAAATAAGACTACAAGATAGATTACTGAATTGTGTCTGATTGTCAGTTTTGAGTCTTTTTGAATGTACTGATATCAAATTTACATTAATAAAATACAATGGAATCTTCATTTTGATATCAATTATGTCTTCTTGCATTTTCTATTAATTATTTTATGTTCAATTTGTAAGGCATTTTGAGTATACTGGTTATAAAGTAGCCATGTTCTTGTCTGTAAGTTGATTTCAAGGAGACTTTTAAATTTTATAGATAATTGCAAAGGGTTAGGGTTTATGCAAGGATTTGATACAGAGGTTTGAGGATGAGAGGATAGTTTGTAAGGAATTCTATCTAGGGCTCATTAGTATTTCCATTGATTATATTTAATATATATATGCTTTGTTTTGACTCTATCTCCCATGATTAGGCATTGTTCAAAATGCTGATAAGTGGTTGTTATCATCAATTCAAATTTAATCAATCTTTATATTTTTGCTATTTCAAGTACATGTCTATCTAATTGTATTCAGTACAATTCATCTTAGTGATTCCTTGAAGAGTGAATCAATAGGTTAGGCTTCCTAAGCCTAATCGCATAAAAATAAGAAGGATCACCAATCCTTAATCCACTATAAAAAAACTGTTGAAAGGTAATATTCTATCAAAGGTGCACCCGCCTGGGTATGTGGATCCCAAAGTTTAGAAGGAATTTTCATCCTTGTTAATTAGCCTTTTCCCTGTGAGAATCTAGCTTGGGTACAAGAGAGTCTGGCATTTATTGGTATTATAATTGATTCTGCAAGAAAAAGAGCTAACAAATTGGCGACTCTACTAGGGAACTTGCAATGTTCTAAGAGTCGTGATCATGAAAGAATTTGTCCTTACAATATTGAGAATTAGTTTGTTTTTCCTCATAATCATTAAAGTGAGTTTATTCTACTTATCTGTCGTGGCACATTATTTGAAGGTCTTGATTCTGAAAATGATACAGATCTTGTCTTAGTTGGAATAGTTGATAACTCTAAAATATCTTATATGGTTCCTTGTCTATTTTCAAGAGGAAGTCCACTGAATGGAAAAGATTTGTAGTTATAGGCAGTGAAAGATCATTTTCTTGAAGTTACCAGGTGAGGAATTATCAAGCCTAAGCTATCTACAAAGTTCTATATTTTCTTTTTTCTATAAGGGGAAATCTGAGATAGGACAAGGTGTTTGATCTCTATATATATTAATCCTCTGAAAAGCGGTGGTGACTCTAACTTTTGTGTATTCCAGTATTGCATAGTGAAATATTTGTTTGTTCTGTGAGATGAACCAACAAAGAAATACCAGATTGTATTCCAAAATGAATCCTGAAAAGGATCTTGGATAAGAGCTCCATAAACCTCAAAGGAAATAATGGTCCAAAAGAGGGGCATCTAAACATGATTCCCAACATGCCTTTGAAGGAAAAATGGATATTCCCATTCCAGAAAGGAAGTCATCTTCATCTGAAGATGCAGAACCCATGGGACCAGTTGATGCTTATAGAGATAATACCAATTTTTATCCCTTTAGGGATGGAGAAAATACTGACATAGGGTTCTTTCCTACAGAAGAAAATCTTGCTCCACCAGAAGAGACCTCTGTTGCTGAAACAACGTCATATGATTCTGATAAGTTGCAAGATGAGGTTGTGGCTTTGAAAAGAAAAAAGAAAGAACAAGAAAAGGAAATGGCTGAAGCAGAGGAAAGACATGGGCAAAGGATATATGACTTATTATTGGAAAGAGAAGAACTCTTAGCTGAGACTAGAAGGAATGACCTTAAGACTAAAATCCTGAATCAAGATGTTAAAGGCTTGGATCCAGAATTGTTTGGTACCCTCAATGATTTGAGAAACAAATCCCTAAATAAAATCTCAAACCCCGACAAGGATGAGTTTGAGAAGGAAGGACCTGTCATTAGGCAGTTGTTCCCATATGAGAATGAATGAAATGTGAAACCTAAAGTAACTACTAAAGATGCCCCTGACAAAGGTAAGAAAAAGGTTGTTGGTATTAGCATAAATGAGCCTAGGCAGAAAGTTTCTAACCTTGAAGGAATACCTCAAATTGATTTGGACATTGAAAAAGCCAGGAAGGCTAAAGATGACTTGGCAAAACAACTAGAAAAGTTGGAATTGGAGGCTGCTGCAACTGACATGAAGATGAAGATAGGCTTACTTCATGCTACCAATAATACTACTGCAAGTAGTTCTATGCATGTGAATCAAGGAGTACAACAATTAAATCCATATGCTGATCTAAATGTGAACATTCAAGGTGGTGCTCCTAAAGTCCAAAAGTGTGGAAAGAACCCAAATATTCAAAACTCTGGTCCTAATGTAGCTGCTCAACTTATGGGTCCTCACCCAAGTTTTCAAGATGCCAAGCCCAAGCAGAGTGTTCCTCCACCTATTCAACATCAAGGAGGAATTGTTGGACCAAATGGTAATAACGAGTTGGGGAATTTTCAAAGAAGGCTTGTCCACATGAATAGATACAGAGCTCTCTTCTTTGAAGGCATTCCCGATCACCCTAATGTGATCCCCAATGAGGTAAGAGATAGGATCCCTAAGTTCATAGGAAATAATGTTGTTACTTGTAAAGAGAATTTAAAATCTTTTGGTGATAAGATAACTGATTTTGAAATTGAAGATGAGGATGTCATCATGAAACTTTTTGTTCAATATTTAATTGAAGATGCTAGGGATTGGTTCAGAAACTTACCTAATGATAGTATTGCCTCTTGGGATGAATTTGTAATGTCTTTTAGGGAGCAGTATAGAGAGCACGTTAATTTTGGATACATGTTAAATGAATTTAATAACATCAGGAAGTTCCCAAATGAAAATATGGCTAATTTTAACAGTAGATTTCAAAAGGCCATGAACAAATTGTTCCAAGTTTTGAGATTAGATGAGGAAGTGTGCCTTACCACTTACATTAATGCTTCTAATGGAAAAATTTCTTACCTGCTTAGAGATAAAAACCCAACCACTTTAAGGGATGCTTACAAGATAGCAATTGACATTGAGAGTAATAGGAGAGCATCGGGGAAATTGGGGAAGAGAGAAGACAATAAACTTTGGAAAGAAAAGGGATCTGCCAATAAAAGTGTCAAAGAAGATGATATAGTAGACAAATTGGTAAGTGTGGTAAAAGAACTTGCTGCCAAGATGGATAAAAATGATAGAGGAGGGCACCAAGATAATAAGTATACTAACCAAAGATTTGATAGACAACCTACTAAGAGATTATCCTTACAAGACCAATTGGAATAATGGCAAACCTGTCCTTGAGGGGCAAGATAACCCAAAAGCAAAAGAAACCCCAGATCCCCTAAAAAGGAATAGTGCCAACTATGTTGAGAACACTCCTTGGTGTGATGCTTGCAATATGCCACACTCTTCCTATTAATGTGTAGTAGCTCAGGCTTTGTTTGACCAAACAGAAGAAAGAGAGTAGGAAGGCCCTCCTATCAATATGTTCACTGTAAAGAAACCATATCCATGGATCCCTGATATTGCCTCATCCTCTGATAATTCATGTTCAGAGGATAATTATTATTTTACAAACTAATTATGAATTTCAACATATCAAAGTGATCAGGATGAGTATGTTTCACAGGCAACTATAAACACAGTGGGTGATGATAGTTCATAATCTCATTTTAGGACTTCTACTGATGAAGAGAAAAGATCTTTAACTATTGCAATAATTAATCAAGCAAGAAGTGCCTACAACTTAAGAAATAGAATAGTACAACCAGCTCAAGGCAAGTCTACCCCTGTTTATGTTAGAGAACACTCACCTCAAGTAAGTGAGCATTTTCAACCTAGGGAAGATGACAATGATAAATGTTGCAGGCAAGCAGGATCTTCTCATGATCATATTGGAGGGGGAATATCAAAGGAAGAACTAGTACCAAATGAGAAACTCAATAAAATGAAGAAAGCAAATGATATGCCTCCCAAATCGCCTCATTTTGACATGAAACATGCTTTGACCCAAATGAAAGTCTCAGTCCCACTTATGGAAATGTTGAAAATAAAAGAGCATAAAGAAGTTTCTCTAGCATTGTTAAAAGGAATAGATGATGTATCTATCCCTAATCATGATGAGATACCTTTGACACTAAATAGTGCTAAAGAATATTTTCCATTAGTGAAAGGAAAAGGAAAGAGCAAGGAATTTTCTAACATTTGTATTGGAAATATAATAACCCAAGAACCATTGTCTGTCTATCCATTCTATGTCACTTTAATGGTAAATAGTTTCTTGGTAAAAAACTACATGATTGATGCTGGAGTAGCAACAAATGTGATGTCCTATCATGTGATGAAAGAATTAGGCCTCCGAGATACTATATCTACTGGGATTTGTTATGCCATGGATAACAGGGAAGTTCCTGTGATAGGAACATTGAAGGATATTGAAGTGAAAATTTCTACTTTCCCTGAAGCAACTTATAGAATAGACATAGTGGTCGTGGACACTAAACCATATTATGGTATGCTTTTATCAAGGCAAAGGGCAACAACAGTATGAGGAAATATGAAATTGGATTTATCTTATGCAACTATCCCTGTAAATGGGAATGAGGTCAAATTGTACAAAGAACCCCGGTCATCTATTATGGTTGAGGTGGTCTTACCTCATCAATTAAATTATTGTGTGAATGTTGATATGGAAAATTTTATGGTTGAAGAAGTTAAGCCACAGCTAAAGAACACTAAACCAATTGTGGATGAATTGTTGTTGCAACAAAATGGGCTTTGGAAAATGTATTTTGATGGAGGATGTTCAAAAGAAGGATTTGGTGCAGGAGTATTATTGATATCCCCATCAGGTATCACTTTCAAATATTCATTCATGTTAACTTTTCAATGCACAAACGATATTGCCGAATATGAGGCTTTAATCTTGGGAATGGATATTTCCATCAAGCATGGTATTAAATTTTTAAAAGCCCATGGAGATTCCCAATTAATTATATCTTAGATTAGGGGAAATTATGCTGCTAAAGATGACAAATTAAAATTATATAAATATGTTATCTAGGATAGGATGGAATTCTTTGATGCTTTCAATATATTATGGGTAGAAAGATCAAATAATATAATGACAGATTTCCTGGAAAATGTTGCCCTAAAAAACAATGATGCTACTCTTATTGGCATGTCTATGGTTGAGACGAAAAGTAGGCCAGCAGTTCCTAACAATATTCATAATTGGAAAGTTTTTGAGGATGATGATGATATCCTCAAGTTTATCCAATGTATAAATCAATATGATGGTCAAAAGATTGATTGTGAATCTCTAGTGTCAATTGTGGACAATAAGGAATATATTTTTGATCAGGAAGTCATCCAATTGGATACTAATCACATTCCCAAGGGGTTGGTTGAATTGGAAGGCATGTTCAGCATAAATGACAACTATATGACTCAGAAATCCAATTCCAGAGTGGAAGACTTAGAGGAAATTAATTTGAGATCTAAAACATCTCCCCAATTAGTTTACATTGGAAAAATATTGGACATCAACGTGAGACAGAATTTGATAAAGTTGCTGAAAATGTACAAACATGTTTTTGTCTGGTCTTATGATGATTTGAAAGCCTATAAAGAAGATTTATTTCAACATGATGTCCCTTTAAAAGAAGGCACTAAACCATTTAGACAAAAACAAAGGCCAATCAATCCATTACTGGCTACCAAGATGCAGACAAAACTAATGAAGCTAAGGGATGCAAGCATAATCAAGCCTATTAGACATTCATCTTGGGTCTCTAACTTAGTCCGTGTAAGAAAGAAAAATGGGGAGATAAGGTTGTGTGTTGATTTCAGAAATTTAAATGTAGCCTCATTGAAGGATAATTATGGATTACCTAACATGGAGGCTATGCTACATAAAGTCACTGGATGTGATTTGTTATCTATGATGGATGGATTTTCAAGGTACAATCAGGTGCTGGTTAAAGAATATGAGAAATTCAAAACAAAATTTATCACCCCTTGGGGCACTTATGTATATGCTCGTATGCCATTTGGGCTAAAAAATGTTGGTGCAACTTTTCAAAGAGCTATGGATGTAGCCTTCAAAGACCTCATAGATGTTATGATGGTGGTGTACCAAGATGATTTAACAGCTTTCTCAAAAAGAGCAGAGGATCATTGTAATCACTTGGAAAAGGTCATGGTAAAAGCACTAGAGTATGGGGTGTCTCTGAACCTAAAAAAGTGTCACTTTATTGTTACTGAGGGGAAACTTTTGGGACATATAGTGTCAAAGAAGGGGGTGAGGATAGATCCTGAAAGGGTTGAAGCCATCCAAAAGGTACTTTCTCCCAGGAACTTAAAAGGTATACAATCATTTCTAGGGAAGATAAACTTTGTTAGGAGATTTATTGCCAACTTTGCAGAACTGGTTAAACCTATTGTCAAATTGCTGAAGAAAAATGTGAAGTTTGAATGGGGCCAAGAGGCTCAGTTAGCCTTTGAAAGAATAAAACAAGCTATTCAAGAAGCACTAGTTCTTGTATCCCCTGATTACACTAAGCCCTTTTCTTTGTTTACTTTTGCCTCATTTCATACTATTGTAGTAGTCTTATTGCAGAAGGATAGTGAAGGATTTGAGCACCCCATTGCATTTTTAGTAAGTCATTGCATTCAACTGAATTAAATTATTAGATGATGGAAAAACAAGCTTATGCTCTAGTGAAGGCAGTCAAGGCTTTCAGGCCTTATTTGGTGTGTGCAAAATTAAAAGCCTATGTCCCTCACGCTGCCGTCAAGGACATCTTTGTTCAAAATGAAGTGACAGGAAAAAGATGTAAATGGATAAACAAAGTCCAAGAGTTTGACATAGAAATCCATATCACTAAGTTGGTGAGGGGATTAGGGTTGGCTAAGTTGATGACAAAAGAAAATTTGGATTTGGTCCAAGTAAACAGTGTTGGTGTAAAAGAGAACTGCTTGACAAGTATTGAGATGCAACCCTGGTATAGCAATATTGTTTACTTTCTAAAAAATGATAAATATCTTGATAACTCGAATGATAACCAAAGAAGGAGTTTGAAATTGCAATCACAAAAGTATGTTTTTTTGCAGGGTGATTTATTCTAGAAAAAAAGAGATGGGATCTTGTTATTATTCCTTGAAAAAGGTCAATCAGAAAAAGGTATTAAAACAAATTCATGCTCGAATGTGTGGAGGGCATTATTCTGCTAGAACAACAGCCCACAAAATTTTGAGGGCTGGATATTATTGGCCTTGTGTTTTTCAAGATGCTCACACTTTTGTCAGGAAATGTGAGCCATGCCAGAGATTTTCAAGCAAGATGAAATATTTAGGGGCATTATTATTAAACCTTATAATAGCAGAGGCTCCCTTTTCTATGTGGGAAATGGACTTTATAGGAGAATTTTCTAAAAAATCAAGTGGAGGCCATGGCTGGATTTCGCTAGCAACTGATTATTTCACAAAACGGGTGGAAGCAATCCTAACCAAAAAGGAAACAAGTACTATGGTTATTGATTTTTTGATGGATAGTGTAGTTATAAGATTTGGTGTGCCCATTAAATTGATAATGGATAATGCCATGTGCTTTAGGTCTGAAGATTTCACTGACTTTTTCTCTGACATGGGAAATGTTATGTCCTATTCATCTCCATACCACCCTCAAGCTAATGGTCAAGCAGAATCCAGTAATAAAAGTATTTCACAAATCTTAAAAAAGACCTTAGAGGGAAATAAGAGAGCTTGGCATGTTAAATTGAATCTTTCCCTTTGGGCTGATAGGATTACTGTCAAGAAGGCCACTGGAAAGTCTCCTTTTGAATTGGTTTATGGTGTTCAGTCAAGAATGCCTGTCAACAATTTTCTCCCAATTTACAAATTTATCCAAGATGAAGAAATAGAAATTTTTGAACCCATGGAAGAAAGGATGGTTCAGCTGGTAGAATTAGATGAAATAAGGAGAGAAAGCCAGAGAGAAAATGTCAAACTACAACAAAAAATGAAATACCTTTTTGATAGAAGGGCAGATGAGAGAAAGTTTCTGCCTGGTGATTTTGTATTGCAATGGAATATTAGGGCTGAAGAGAAAGGAAAACACAAGAAATTTGAATCACTATGGATAGGACCTTTTTAATATCTTGGATATTTGGAAAAGATTCTTATTTCCTCAAGAGTCTGGATGATGAAGAACAGGAATTGCCAGTGCATGGACAATTCCTGAAAATTCTCTTTAATTAACTTTTCTTCTCCATGCACAATAGTATGTAGTATATGTATAGGTGTGTTTCCTTTATGTTGTGTATTGATTTCTTATTTTAGGTTAGCCTAGTTTGTGGTCTGCTTCCCCAGAGATCTGTGGTTCTTGTTATAACCTAGTGTTTAAACATCCTCAGAGAGAGCCACTGTTGGTGCTATTTCCTGTTTAAATTGTGCCTTGTATTTTTCTTAGGGTCCCTTGTTTTTGGTAGTGTCCGAGGATTTGAAATCAAGATTAAAATCATTCTTATACCTCTACAAAGTTTTCTCAAACCCTTGACCTGGTTGAAAATGGTGGAAAACGACTAAAAAACCCTAATTGTGTTGGCCGATTCTATTTTCATGTTACTTTTTCGGTCACTTAAGTCACCTCAAGTCATGTGTACATGTTAAATTGGTTTCTTTTAACAAAAATACTATGATTCCTAACCGCTCTAATAATTCCTAAGTCACATCATGAAATAATCCCTTTATGTCATTATCTTATGTGGTGAGCAAGTCTGTTTTGATCGAACGGCTGACTTAATGGCTTAATAAAAAAATGCACATGTATCAGTTAAGTGATTAAGTGGTGGTGACACATGTCCTTGGTGGGGCAAAACATTTGTAAAGGTTCTCAGTTAAACAGTGGGCAAGTATGAAGGAATCTGATGGCTCGCTTAATCTCTTAAACAAAAAGTGCACGACATCTATTGGTTAAGTGATTAAGTGGTAGCGACACTTGTCGAGGAAAGAGTGTGGGTCCAGTCGCAGATAGTATAAAAGGTGTTAAAGCATAGAAAGATCTGATGGTCAAATTAATGGCTTATACAAAAGATGCATGACATCTAGTGACTAAGCCATTAAGCGGTGATGACATCTGGCAGCTAGTGGGCCTAGGCATTTAGAGCTGGCGAGAACTTAAACCATAGTTAAGTTGTTTTATTCTGACAGCTTGATTAATCACTTAAAGGGAAAGTGCTCGACATTTAGTGAGTAAGTGATTAAGTGGTCGTGACATGCGTCCTTGGTGGACAGTTATTTTTGGGAAAATAAGATAGCCGTCAGATGCAGAGAATGATGTCCAGAATCTATGGCTCAAATTCAAAGTTGGTAAAATATGTTGCAGAGAGCTGTTAAGCCATGAAATTGAAGCTTGTGAATTGATTATAGAATGTGTGACAAATCTAGTTGAATTCAATTTGAAAGATTGATTTGATTGAGGCCGTAGAATTGATTAAGTCAACTTGCAGTCACAATGATTCATCAAAATCATTCAAGCAAAGATGGGATTACAAAGAAAATTGGCTTCATCCGACTTCTGTGCAGAATGGGTAAGCTTACTGATTCACTAGTATTTAGATTGTGGTGGAATTTACAGTTCAGATAGGTTTTTAGGACTTTGTCTCAAAATCTAAGTCTAGTATTGAAAGAAAAACCTTAGAATGGCCCCTAGAGTCGAGATTTCTAGAGAGTTTGATTACCAAAAAAGGAACCTTAGGGAAGATTTGTTACAACAATTGCCACTATCCTTAGGAGATGCCACACAAATTAAAAGGGTAGTTCCACCACATCCCCGCTTCAAAATTGGAGAAGGGTTATATGATTCTGGTAGATGGGAAAAAGATGCTAATACCATTTTTTATGGCCTCACTCTGTTCAGGATGGCCTATAGCCAGAGGAATGCCCCTACCCCAGACTGCAATATTTGGGAGTTAGATGTGGGAAAACTGATAGCACCTATTGTGTTCATGGACACTGATTTGTTCACTTTAAATGCAAACACTTATGATAAGGTGGCTAGGGTTGTTAGGGACACTCAGGGAAATGTGCTATTGACTATATCAACTAATGAAATTAGAAGGTTCTTCAAGCTGACTGACACCTCTAAGAATATGCATGATATTGATTTTGAATACTTTAAAGAAGTATACCATAATTAGAAGGACTATTACAGGGATGAAGCAATGAAGGGGTATTTTAATAAAATAGGGAACTTGGTTGTAGTAGGGCCTAGAACCCTAGAACCTTTCAAGTTGGATCTTTTTAATGGAAAGCCCAGAAAGATGTATAGTGCTCTGTGCCGAGTTTGGGGGTAGATGAAGAAGTGACAATGCCTGTCCATATAATGCTAATGGTTGTTCAAATTCTGCATCCCCACTTGTTAGTAGTATTTGATTTTGCATCTTATATTGCTCAGGAAATGCATGAGGGTCTGTCAGGAATTCAAGATAGAAACATAGAGAAACCAATGGGCTGGTATTCCCTCATGAAGCATATGTTCTTGTTCAAGAATGCAGACTTCTTTGAGGAAGAAATGGAACTGGATAAATTCCAAGATGGTAAAGAATTGCCTGTTTAGATGTGGAGTACAGATTTATCATGGGATAGGAAGAGTGCTAGTTATGTGTATTTTGATAAGGTTTTTGCAACTAGACTCAAGTCACTGCTGAGAAACCAAAATTCTAGGGTCCATACTGAAATGATGAGGCTTTTAAGGCCTATGAAATATTACCTAGAGCTAAAAACTTCTCACAATTGGGGAGATCTAATTTTATACCCCTTTTCTATAGTAATTAGGGTTTATGGATTTAGAGGAACCCCTTATGTGCTACCCTACAGAGTCCCACTCAAGATTGGAGCAGCAGAAATTATAAGGAAATTGGGTGGGCTACAGGAAGAAGCCCTGATTGGAAAGATGAAGGGAAATATCTTTCCTACCCTCACCAAATCCCATCACTTCATCATAACCAAAGGTGGGTGGACACAGTTTGACAAGTATTTTGAGCCTTATCATTTGGCTACGTCTGTGTCTAGATGTGCAAATAATGAAGATTTTATCATGGGTATGTTCAAGAAGAGGACTAAATTCTTGATGTTAGAACATTAATTCAACTACCTTGAGGATGTCATCAGAAATATTTTTGACCTTGGTGTTCAAAAAGTCAGGAAGGAGAAATGGATGGCATACAAGAAGTTTTTGGACTTTGTACGAAATTTTGACAAGACTTATGATCCTTTAAAGGATTTTTTCCCACACTCTTACAAAATTGACTCCCTAATGAATATTTTTGAAGGGATCATGCAAACCCTAAATGAGAAGAGGCAAAGATCAATTAAAAATGAACCAGAAAAGGCTCTTGTTGTCCTGAATAAACTTCCACAGGGGAGAATAGTCCCACCAGGGGATTATGTAGTGTATAAAAGAAGAGGATACACTACTATTGCACCTAAAGCTGACAAACCTCTTCAACATAAAGGAAAGAGGCCAGTAGATATTGATGTTCAAGAGGTGCCCTCTCCCAAAAAAAAAAGGGTGGAAACAAAAGAATAGGAGAGTGAATTGTACTCTCCTTCCCAATCCCCCATGCAATATGATGACCAGGCCATCGCTGAACAACTGGTGCAATTGAGGAATGCTGGTGAAGTGGTTGTTACCACTTAGGAGTTACAAGAAGGGATGCCAGAGGCACCTAAACATACAACAACTGACCTCACAGTAGCAAAGTTTGCTAGCAGAGAGTTAGACCCTATAACCAAGAAGGCCAGTGATGAATTATTATCTGATGACAATTTCATTAAAACCAGGGCATTCATTCAATTTCTATGGAGGTGCCACATTGATGAATTCAATCATAAATGCCAAAAGCTACAAGAAGCCCAACCCAAATCTACTCAAGAAGATATAGAGAAGGAAGTTAAGAAGGAGATGATATCAAATTTTGATAAGATCACCCCTGAAAAGGGTAGACAAATGATTAAAAAGTAGGGGGTTCTCATACTACCTCAATGGGATCTAGTAGATTCAGTGGTCTTTGATGTTGTTAGAAAGAAAGAAAAACCTATGACCACTGTTGGGACATCAATTGGTGCCCAGTTTAGTGAAGATCATGCAGCTCTAGTAATTTGGTCATTAAAGAAAAAAGACAAGAGGAGAATAAAGGAAGATGATGATGTTGAAGATACATGCAACCTAATTGTGAAGAGGGTTTCTGACACTTTAGGAACTGAAGTTACAAACCTTGTTCTTCAAATGACTAATTTAAGCATGAAGGTAGCTTAGAAAGAAAGGGAGGCCTATACCAGCTTAAATGAGAAATATGAGTTTGTACTTAAAGCTTATAATGAGGAAAAGGTCAAATATTTGATGAAAGATAACATAATAGTAGTACTAGAGGGTAAGCAAAAAATTCAACTTATGCCCCAAGGGGTAATTGATTAGGAACCTCACCAACCCTCTTCCTCTAGTCTATTTGTGACATATCCCCCATCCCATGCACCTTTAAGTACCACTACCCAAGAAGCCATTGATGCCAAAAGAGTAGAATTAGAGGCTGAGAAGAACAGGTTGGTCAGTGAGAGATCAAGGCTAGAAGAAGAGGGGAAAAGGGATCTTGAAGATTCTCTTGCATACAAAGAGGCTAAGGAATTGGTGAAGCAAAAATGTTCTAATTAGATATTCTCCAACCTCAAAAGGTGTGCTAGGGAGGTTAACCTTCCTAACCTCTATCTACTGGGAAAGAAGATTGCAGGCATCATAAGAAAACATGATAGTGAAAAGGAACAGTGGGATTTGATAATGAATAACTAGAAAGGGAAGGCAGCCCATGTCAAATCCTTTTTCTCTCTTTCAAAGGAGCAGAATAAAATTGACATAACCCTGACAAGCACCCATAAATGTCTCAAATTGATGGTTAATTTGGACATCAAGAAGAGCATGGTCATAAAGAGGGTCACAATTTTGAGAGAATAGTTGTCCAGGGAAAGATATGATATGTTTCCCAACATGTTCAAAGAAGATGGGAACATAAAGAATGAAGCCTTATGGATAAGACAATAAAATGAAGCACTAACCAGCAGGACAAAAAGTATTGTTACATTGGCAAATACTGGCTGGTTTGTGTTAACTATTGATATTTTGAACAAAGCCAAGGCATTTTTTGAATCCTGGGAGGCAGAAGTTGAGAAATCTAACAATGACTAGGAAGAGTTGGACATCCAGAAAGATGAGGTCCTTAGTTTAAGTTGACTGAGTGATGAGGTGTTCACCACATAGATTAGCAAGTATGGTATAGTCAACCCGGTGGCATGAGACAGTAAACATAAAGGGGATAGCTAACACCAAAGAGGTTGAATAGTTTGAACAAATCAGATATTAGGGCCTCTACATCAGCAAGAGAAAAAATTATAGATGACAAGGACTCAGCCACCTCAAAGCAACTTCAAGCATTCAAGCGGTCATAGGACAAAAGATTACATGGCTAATAGCAAAGAGTGTCACCCCCATCCGCCTGAAATTTTGTCTCATCTGAAAAGTATATTTTGTCCTCTAGCCCAGTCATCTATAGCTTGTTGCATCCTTATTTTCCAGAAGGATTCCAAGATGACTGTGGCTGTCTATAAGTATCAAGTTCTAATATTTTAAAAGGGATGGTAAAAATAAGACTATAAGGTAGATTATTTAATTGTGCCTGAATGTCAGTTTTGAGTCTTTTTGAATGTATTAATATCAAATTTACATTAATAAAATACAATGGAATCTCCATTTTGATATCAATGATGTCTTCTTGCATTTTCTATTAATTCTTTTATGTTCAATTTGTAAGGCATTTTGAGTATACTAGTTATAAAGTAGCCATGTTCTTGTCTGTAAGTTGCTTTCAAGGAGAGTTTTAAATCTTGCAGATAATTGCAGAGGGTTAGGGTTTATGCAAGGATTTGATATAGGGGTGTGAGGATGAGAGGATAGTTTGTAAGGAATTCTTTCTGGGGTTCATTAGTATTTCCATTGATTATCTTTAATATATGTATGCTCTGTTTTGACTCTATCACCCATGATTAGGCACTGGTCAAAATGCTGACAAGTGGTTGTTATCATCAATTCAAATTTAA
>MU223254.1:954604-974377 GCA_018584345.1 Thuja plicata | reverse complement strand
TATGTATGCTCTGTTTTGACTCTATCACCCATGATTAGGCACTGGTCAAAATGCTGACAAGTGGTTGTTATCATCAATTCAAATTTAATCAATCTTTATATTTCTACTATTTCAAGTACATGTCTAGCTAATTGTATTCAGTACAATTCATCTTAGTGAATCCTTGAAGAGTGAATCAATACGTTAGCCTTCCTAAGCCTAATTGCATAAAAATAAGAAGGATCACCAATCCTTAATCCACTGTTAAAAAACTGTTGAAAGGTAATATTCTGTCAAAGGTGCACTCACCTGGGTATGTGGAGCCCAAAGTGTAGAAGGATTTTTCATCCTTGTTAATTAGCCTTTTCCCTGTGAGAATATAACTTGGGTACAAGAGAGTCTGGAATTTATTGCTATTATAATTGATTCTGCAAGAAAAAGAGCTAACAGGCCCTTTGCATTTGATCAAGTCTTGGACATTAAAAACATGAGATATGCTTAAATATGAAGGTAAGTCTATTTTGTATGCATTATCCCCATACTTGGAGATGATCTTGCAAGGTCCCACTCTTTTCATTTGAAGTTTAGTAGGCACACCCTTCTGTAACCTTGATTTGTTCAAATGAACCATCACATAATCACCTACCTCAAACTGAATGTCTCTCCTCTTTTCATCAACTTTGGCATTCAACTTTTGTGTACAGTCTTGTATGGTTTTCTTGACTTGTTCTTGGATCTCCTTCATGCTTTGAGTGAAGTCCTCAGCATGACCACTCCTAAACTCTATATAAAGTGCCTCCAAGATCCCTAAGCTCAAACACACCTCTTGGTTGCATCCCATAAACTATTTCAAATGGGCTTCTCCACGTGGTTTTGTTCTTTCTATCATTGTATGCATACTCTACTTAAGGAATGACCACATCCCATGTCTGACCATACTCTTTAGTTAGGCACCTCAATAGGTTACCCAACACTGTGTTGACCACCTCAGTTTGGTTATCTATCTGAGGATGGTAGGCTGAACCAAAAGAAATATTAGTACCCAATCTATTCCACAATGTTCTCCAGAAATGGCTCATAAATTTCACATCCCTATCTCATACAATACTTAGGGGAAGACCATGGATTCTCACAATCTCCTTAAAGAACAAATATGATATGTGGCTAGCATCATGAGTAGTCTTGCAAGGTATGAAATGTCCCATTTTACTAAATCTATCAACCACTACATAAATAATGTCATATCCTTACTTTGTCTTGGGTAGACCTACTATGAAGTCCATGCTCACACACTCCCATGGCCTATTAGGGACTGGTAAAGGTTGGTACAAACCTACATTTCTTATTCTTCCTTTGTCTTTCATGCATATTACACACTGCTCAACATACTTAGTAACATCCCTTATCAACTTTGGCCAATGGTAGAACCTTTGCACAAGCTCCAAGATTTTTTTCATACCAAAGTGACCACTCAAACACCCATTGTGTTTCTCCTATATGAGATTCTCTCTCATGGAACCTCTTGGCATACATAACTGATTACCCTTAAATAACAGTCCATTTTGCAAAGTGAAATTAGAGAACTTGCTATGGAAATTATTCTGAAATTCAGTACACACCTTGTAGGCTTCGCCAAAGTCTTCATTTTCCTTGTAGAGATCTCTGAAACTCTCTATGCCAATACTATTCAACTGAACTTCTTGGACTGTCAACAAACTCCTACTTAGTGCATTTGCAGCCTTGTTTAATTTCCCTTTCTTGTGCTTAATTGTAAATTTGAATTCTTGCAAGTATTCCATCCATTTTAGATGTCTATTACTTAGTTTCTTTTGAGTATTTATATAGCTAAGGGCTTGGTTAATAGTAAACACAACAAATTCCTTGGGTAATAGGTAATGCCTCCACTTTCTAAGTGACTGAACTAAGGCATACAATTCCAAGTTATAAGAAGAGTATTTCTTCATATTTTCATTTAATTTTTCACTAAAGATGGCTACTAGCCTACCTTCTTGGCTTAACACACCCCCTATTGCCATCCCACTTGCATCACATTCAATAGTAAACAAATTCCCAAAACTAGGCAACTTTAAGATAGGTTGTGTGGCTACTTGCTTCTTCAACATTTCAAATGCTTTCTCTTCTTCTAAGTTCCACCTAAACTTGGTTTTTACCCCACCCTTGATGGAATCTAACAATGGTGCACAAATACCACTGAAATTTCTAATTATTTTCATATAAAATTGTGCTAAGCCATGGAAACTTCTTACCTCAGTTGCTGTGGCAGGTGGTGGCCAGTTTAGGATAGCTACAACTTTGTCTTGATCCATCTTGAAGGACCCCTTGGACACTACAAAACCCAATTACACTAGTTCTTTCTTAAAGATCTCACATTTCTCAAGATTGATAGCCAGTTGCTCTTCATGTAACCTCTGCAATACAACCTCTACATGCTTGATATGCTCATCTCTTGTCTTACTAAATATCAGTATATCATCAAGATATACAACTACAAACTTCTATGTGAAGTCCTTGAGCACTTCATTCATGAGCCTCACGAATTTTCTCGAAGCATTTGTGAGGCCAAATGGAATCACAAGTCATTCATATCCCCCAATTGTGGTCTTGAATGTCATTTTCCATTCATCCCCTTCCTTCACCTTGATTTGGTGATAACCACTTTTCAAGTCTGTTTTAGTGAAGTATAATACCCCTCCTAGACAATCCATTAGATCTTCAATCCTAGGTATGGGGAACCTATACCTTATTGTAATTCTGTTTATGGTGTAACACTCCACCAGGGAACCCAAGAGAGATTAACCTAGTACATGTCACTATGTGTGCTGAATAATTTTTTTTTTTTTAAAGTTAACATAAAGAAACATACAATCATGTGGAAGTGATTACCATTTATACACATGTCTTACACTCACATAGATTACACGACTCAAGGGTTCCATGACATTGAATTACATAAAGAAAAACAAAACTAACAATATAACAAAAGATTCCATCTTAATACTCATAACAAATACAACTTACATAACCATAATTACAAACCTCATGGATAACCATGAAACCACCATAACACACATCCACTACACATGTCGCAGGGTATGTAGTAATCACACTAAACTACTTAATATTACAGTTTCCAAATTAGGTATCACATGCGATACTCTAATACAAGATTACAATAATGAAATTACATAATAAATGATGAAGGAACATAAAGAGCTCATCCGCAAAGAACCATCAAGCACCTGGTACAAGGACGTCAAATCTCAATGGATAAAGAATCACTACCACCCATTCGTGTGGAACCACAAAGGTCCACCCCACCGTGCTGAGGAGATAACAATAGATCCTAATCAGATATCCAAAACTAATAAGGTATAACCACTAAGCAAGGGATCCTAATAGCTCTCTAATCCAGTGTACTAATCATCATAACAAGGTAAGACTCACTAATCCAGAGGCAACTGACAACGTAGAAAATCTAGCATGTGTAAAGGAAGGTGTCATCATGTAGGTCTACCCTTAAGTTCAGCCCAGATAATCACAACGGATTTTGGCACCTAAGTGACCATACACAGAGCTAATGTCCTCTCATACTGACAAGGCCCACTATGTAACACCCCGCCAGGGAACCCAGGAGAGATTAACCTAAACATGTCACTATGTGTGCTGAATAATTTTTTTTTTAAAGTTAACATAAAGAAACATACAATCATGCGGAAGCAATTACCATTTATACACATGTCTTACACTCACATAGATTGCATGACTCAAGGGTTCCATGACATTGAATTACTTAAAGAAAAACACAACTAACATTATAACAAAAGATTCCATCTGATTAATCATATCAAATACAACTTACATAACCATAATTACAATCCTCATGGATAACCATGAAACTACCATAAACTTACTTCCACTGGACATGTCGTAGGGTATGTGGTAATCACTCTAATCTACTTACTATTACAATTTCCAGATTAGGTATCACATGCGATACTCTAATACAAGATTACAATAATCAAATACATGAATAATGATGAAGATACATCAAGAGCTCATCCACAAAGAACCATCAAGCACCGGGTACAAGGATGTCAAATCTCAATGGATAAAGAATCACTACCACCCGTCCGTGTGAAACCACAAAGGTCCACCCCACCGTGCTGAGGAGACAACAACAGATCCTAATAGGATATCCAAAACCAAGAAGGAATAACCACTAAGCAAGGGATCCTGATAGCTCTCTAATCCGGTGTACTATCATCATAAAAGGTAAGACTCACTAATCCAGAGGCAATTGACAATGTAGGAAATCTAGCATGTGTAAAGGAAGGTGTCATCATGTAGGTCTACCCTTAAGTTCAGCCCAGATAATCACAATAGACTTTGGCACCTAAGTGACCATACACGGAGCTAATGTCCTCTCATACTGACAAGGCCCACTAACTATGTCAGATACCTCGCAGGGCGCCTAACATCTTCTCCAAACCATCTTAGCCTATACTAGAACTCAAGCATGGTTGAGGATACATCTTATTAATCCATTTTATAATCTAAATATGTCTTTAGTTATCACTTATTAAAGAAACTCCATAATAAGCAGCCCAATAGTCTCTTATGGACACGAAACTTATTGCAAGCCACCCCCTACTACACATCTAAGTAACCTACCTGTTGTCACCGAGGTTTGCACCCTTGCTGAAAGCTTCTCTAACAGCAACCTAGTGAAACATGGAATCAACCTCCAAGCTGTGGGACTTGAACTATGAGGTTGAATCTCCGGAGAAGGCCGGCTTCCTCTACTATCAGGATGCACCTAAAACTATCTCTTGCAAGGAAAAGGGAGAAGGAGATGCAGAAAACCAAATTACTTGAAAGGAAAGGGTGATACACCAAGATAGGGCCTACTTTATTCTGCCTTGAAACTGCACTACACATCCATATAACTCAACTAACATAACTTCTACCACATGATTCTTAGCAAACATGTGAAGGTCAAAGACTAAAATTACTACAAGGGAAGAGAAAACTTCACAATACAGTAATCCAAGCAGAATAGATACAACACACCATGAACCAGAATCAGCTTGATCAATAAGGGGTAAAAAATCTACTCGGTTATTGATTGCAAAAGAGGATAAACATGAGTTACATAGAATGAGGCACAAGGTGATTATGATAACAGCAAGCTGTCATAGAATCAGAAGAGAAGTAGATGGATGAAAGAAATAGATACAAGAGCAAAATACTACAAATATCAAACTACCTTCCAACCCTTTGCAATTTCCACTTTTTTGCAATATATAGGGCTATGACCATCTTGGGATCCCTTAGGATGCAACAAGCTTCAGATGGTCCTGGAAACCCTAACCCTAAAACACAGGAGAGAGGAAAAGAGAGAGAAGAGACGGTCGAGAATGACCGAGTCAAAAGATATTCATGGATATTTTCCTGACCCTCTCGATCTGGCAACTGGAAATCAGATTTGGTAGACGGCGGCTAGCAAAATTTATGTTCACTCTGAGTAGCCATGCACACCTAATGACCTATACTTCTCTGTAATAACTACCTCTCTTGTCCGTGAATAGTGCATAGCCAAGTGTTCTCCTCGTCATCGCCCAGGACTTCTTCCCCTTCCCCCTAGCACTTCTAGAAACTCAGTCATAACTCTGTTCCTTCCTCTGTGACTAGAACCTCCTCTGATCAAATCTAGAACACGAGCACAGAGAAACTATGGCTGTCAAGCGTTCACAGTGCCAAATCTGCCACCAGAATTTCAAATTCAAATCAGGTGACCACGCGACAACGGCTAGTCTCTAAGTCGCAGAACTCAGTCATTAATCATGGTTATATCTCACGACCTAGCGACACTGTGCTTTTCTTAACCCCTGGCCAACCTGAGTTACCTCTGGCGACAAGGCGACCGTGTGAAATCAAAGTCGTGAGTCATTTTACTTAACTCATCATCTGTCTAGCCACCCAGGGCCTAACTGCTGCCTTTTAACTGTTACGGTTTGTCGCTTGATCGCCAGATTCTCATGTTTCCTTTCCAGATAACACGACAAGCCTCAGTCGCTGAGTCAGGTGATCCATAGTCTTTACCTTTAACTTGAAGCACGTGCCCATTTTCCTTTCTAGCAACAATCCGACTGCCCCAAGGCGCTGAGTCAGGAGAACTTTCCCTTTAGGGCACTTTGATCACCCGACCACGCGACCACCATCAGATCATCTGTCCCTTGCATCGGACGGCTATCTTTTAATCGCCTTAGAATCTCATATGTCCTTAAAACATCAGGAGACTTCACGACTGAGGGATGCATACCTTAGTCTTGTTATCGCGTGATCCTCCTTCTTCATCAAGTGATCAGGCGAAAACCATTAGCCCTGTGACAGATGTCATCTTTTCTTTTGTCCATGTAACCCTTTCTGAACAACTGATTCATCGCCCCTTTTCTTGCGACAACCCGACTGAGTATTTCTACTAACATCAAACAGTTAGTCGCATGGTCGGGAATGTTATCTCTTAACCACCATTTAATCACGAGACCACGTGACTGAAGAAAGAGCCTAACTTTTTGACTGAGCTGATCCAGCGATCATGCGACATGAAGTAGGCGCAAGGTTGGAAGACATTTCTTTGACTTGCTAAATCTTCACGCGATCACCCGACTGAAGGTGGGCCCCGTTCCCCTTAAAGCTTATAACATGGAAATCAAGCGACAACCCGACTAAAGAGAGATTGCCAAGTCTTGATAAGCTGAAGGAATATTCTATTTTGTAAAGAGACTACGCGACACAAGGCAAAAGCGAAGTCGGGAGATGATTTAGCATATTCGTTGAGGGTCAGGTGATCAAGCAACCTGACTTAAAGCACATGTCCTAAGTAACTTGAAAAAGGTAATGATGAAATATAAGGACATGGCTTAGGGTTTAAAAATACATCGTTTAACACTTGAGAACTCAGGGTTTTTCAGGGGTTTCTGAGAAAAGTGCACAAGGGTGGAAAAATTGGGCAACATTTTGGCGACTTCTGTGGGATGCTTGCCTGCTAAGCATTTAGACCAGTTGCCTTAACATATCCATTGGGCATGGAGTCACCCTCAGCACACAAAACTTGGACAGGGAAAAAACTTGTGCACAAGCACTTCTTAGAAAACAGAAAATTACACTAAAAAGCTGGAAGAAAACAGGAAATCTAACCTAAAACTAAACTAACCAGTACAGAAGCTGGTCAAACAAAACCATTCACTGGCTGAAAAAAATAGCTACCCTTCCTTATCAGGATATTTTGCATGGAGTCCACAAGGGTAACTATAAGAACCAGAGGCATATGAAGATTTATCAAACAATTAAGACTTGCCTCTGTAAAAATGAGATCAAGTTTACCTTCCTCTGATTGATCATATGGGAGGGCCTCAGTAAACTCCTTCTGGGCCAAGTACCTAATGGGGCAGCCTCTTGAAATTCTGAAAGTAGCACTTTCCTTGGTGGCTCCTTTTTTATTTTCATGGCTGTCTTCCACCCAGGATAGCCATGTTAAATCATCATCCTTAGTCAGGGGACTATTATCCTCCTCTTTTGAATAGGCCAGGGCCTCATCAAAGTTGCTAACATCTTGATGATCTGAGACTGTCTCCAACTCTTGTTCATGCAGCAGTCCTTCTGAAGGAGAGCAATCTAAGACCAGGCCTCTTTCCATAGGCATGCAACTTTGAGTCTCTGCCCAAAGTAACAGAGGCTCATCATTCAATTTATCACAAAAGGCCTCCATGATAGCAGAGAAATCAAGCTCCTCATGGCCTTTGTCTGTGTTCTTTTCTTGGAACAGCTCCTCTATAACCTCATCATCCTACTCAAAACCAGGTAGCACAGCAAATGAAAGAAAATCATCCTTTTGTGTATCAACCCCCTGTTGATAATGACCCTTTTGTTCTGATTGATCCTCACCCATAGGTGATGGTATGGTCTCTTCTTCATCATCAACAAAGAGGGGAAGCTCATCTAATGAATCAGCCAAAAGCATAGGCTGGGCATCCATTTCTTTCTCCATAACTTGATGTGCCTCCTCCTCAGAGTCATCACTCTGCACTGATGCCTCATATCCCTCCTCCTCATCACATGAAAGCTTACTTACCATAGGTCCCTGCTCATATACTAGAGTATTATCCTTGAAAAGACTTGGTATATTGACACCAGGAGGCAGAGTCCACTGGGGCATCCACCATACTTCATCCTCTTGAGAGACCAGGGGAGCCTCCTGGGATAAACAACCCCTTTAAATAGGTTGCTCTGGCACAGTGGTAGGCTGAATCTCAAGCACAGGCTCTTGAAGGGAATTTTTTGCCTTGAAACTTGGGATATGAAATTGAGAGGGCTCAGGGGATGACACAGAAGGGTTAGACAAATGGGACCTCCAACTTGGGATCTTAGGCCTAAGAGCCTCTTGCTCAGCAATCCGTGATTTCAGCCTTGCTGTCTCAATGTTTGCTCGGTGATTGATCTCTTCTTGAGATTGCCTCATTTGGTACTCATCAATCATTTGTTGCTCAACAACCAGAGTATCCTCTGTTTGATAAGGGATAAACCCTCGCTCATAATTCTGGGCCTCCAACTCCTGCTGCTTCTTCAAGTCTGTTAATTCATTCCCCAACTTTAGGATAACTGCAGATTGATCTTGTATCTGCCCTTTCAACTCTGAGCCCTGCTCTTGCAAATTCTTCCTTATCTCAGAGCTCTGTTCTTGTAATTTTTTATCCAACCCTTGCATCAGGGTTTGCATCATAGTTTCTAAGGAACTCATCTCATTAGCAGATGTGGAAGGAAGAGAAGTGGCAGCCAGGGGCTGACTGGATGATGCAGCAGGGATAGGAGTAATAGAGGGTTGTTGATTTTGCATCTCTGGAAATAAAGGCATTGGAGGCCTAGGGGCTTGAAAAAACTGATGACCAACCCATTGAGCATTGCTCTCATCATAGGATGATGAATAACCTGACTATCCATAGTAACTTGACATGTCTACTCATATAACTAACTGGAATCTTTAAAATGGAAGCTTTGAAACATACCAGCAGTTTGATCTTTGAAACCACTAGACTTTCCAGAGTCACCAGATGTGCTTAGAACTTGCCTCCAAAGGCAAAGATTACTGCTGTCCACACCAAACAGCAGCAGAATGAAGCTTGAAAAGAACTGAAAATCAGCTCTTGGGGTCCCACCGGGCGTGCCAAAAACTGTTGGCACCAAGGTGGGGAATTCTTGAGCTCGGGTCTATACTGATATACCTTGTGTACTGAATCTCTTATGTAGATGAACCAACAGGGACACCTCTTTACTTTGATCTGAACTTCAGTGTAGTCCCACCGGGCGTGCCAAAAACTGTTGTCACTGAGGTTTGCACCCTTGCTGAAAGCTTCTCTAACAGCAACCTAGTGAAACATGGAATCAACCTCCAAGCTGTGGGACTTGAACTACGAGGTTGAATCTCCGGAGAAGGCCGGCTTCCTCTACTATCAGGATGCACCTAAAACTATCTCTTGCAAGGAAAAGGGAGAAGGAGATGCAAAAAACCAAATTACTTGAAAGGAAAGGGTGATACACCAAGATAGGGCCTACTTTCTTCTGCCTTGAAACTACACTACACATCCATATAACTCAACTAACACAAATTCTACCACATGATTCTTAGCAAAAATGTGAAGGTCAGAGACTAAAATTACTACAAGGGAAGAGAAAACTTCACAATACAGTAATCCAAGCAGAATAGACACAACACACCATGAACCAGAATCAGCTTGATCAATAAGGGGTAAAAAATCTACTCAGTTATTGATTACAAAAGAGGATAAACATGAATTACACAGAATGAGGCACAAGGTGATTACGATAACAGCAAGCTATCATAGAATCAGAAGAGAAGTAGATGGATGAAAGAAATATATACAGGAGCAAAATACTACAAATATCAAACTACCTTCCAACCCTTTGCAATTTCCACTTTTTTGCAATATATAGGGCTATGACCATCTTGGGATCCCTTAGGATGCAACAAGCTTCGGATGGTCCTGGAAACCCTAACCCTAAAACATAGGAGAGAGGAAAAGAGAGAGAAGAGACGGTCGAGAATGACTGAGTCAAAAGATATTCATGGATATTTTCCTGACCCTCTCGATCTGGCAACTGGAAATCAGATTTGGTAGACGGCGGCTAGCAACATTTATGTTCACTCTGAGTAGCCATGCACACCTGTTCACCTATACTTCTCTGTAATAACTGCCTCTCTTGTCCGTGAATAGTGCATAGCCAAGTGTTCTCCTCGTCATCGCCCAGGACTTCTTCCCCTTCCCCCTGGCACTTCTAGAAATTCAGTCATAACTCTGTTCCTTCCTCTGTGACTAGAACCTCCTCTGATCAAATCTAGAACACGAGCATAGAGAAACCATGGCTATCGAGCGTTCACAGTGCCAAATATACCGCCAAAATTTCAAATTCAAATCAGGTGACCACGCGACAATGGCTAGTCTCTAAGTCGCAGAACTCAGTCATTAATCATGGTTATATCTCACGACCTAGTGACACTGTGCTTTTCTTAACCCCTGGCCAACCTGAGTTACCTCTGGCAACAAGGCGACCATGTGAAATCAAAGTCGCGAGTCATTTTACTTAACTCATCATCTGTCTAGCGACCCAGCGCCTAACTGCTGCCTTTTAACTGTTACGGTTTGTCGCTTGATCGCCAGATGCTCATGTTTCCTTTCCAGATAACACGACAAGCCTCAGTCGCTGAGTCGGGTGATCCATAGTCTTTACCTTTAACTTGAAGCACGTGCCCATTTTCCTTTCTAGCGACAATCCGACTGCCCCAAGGCACTGAGTCGGGAGAACTTTCCCTTTAGGGAACTTTGATCACCCGACCATGCGACCACCATCAGATCATCTGTCCCTTGCATCAGACGGCTGTCTTTTAATCACCTTAGAATCTCATATGTCCTTAAAACATCAGGAGACTTCGCGACTGAGGGATGCATACCTTAGTCTTGTTATCGCGTGATCCTCCTTCTTCATCAAGCAATTAGGCAACAACCATTAGCCCTGTGACAGATGTCATCTTTTCTTTTGTCCATGTAACCCTTTCTGAACAACTGAGTCATCGCCCCTTTTCTTGCGACAACCCGACTGAGTATTTCTACTAACATCAAACAGTTAGTCGCATGGTCGGGAATGTTATCTCTTAACCACCATTTAATCACGAGACCACGCGACTGAAGAAAGAGCCTAACTGTTTGACTGAGCTGATCCAACGATCATGCGACATGAAGTAGGTGCAAGTTCGGAAGACATTTCTTTGACTTGCTAAATCTTCACGCAATCACCCGACTAAAGGTGGGCCCCGTTCCCCTTAAATCTTATAACATGGAAATCAAGCGACAACCCGACTAAAGAGAGATCGCCAAGTCTTGATAAGCTGAAGGAATATTCTATTTTGTAAAGAGACTACGCGACACAAGGCAAAAGCGAAGTCGGGAGATGATTTAGCATATTCGCTGAGGGTCACGCGATCAAGCGACCTGACTTAAAGCACATTTCCTAAGTAACTTGAAAAAGGTAACGATGAAATATAAGGACATGGCTTAGGGTTTAAAAATACATCGTTTAACACTTGAGAACTCGGGGTTTTTCAGGGTTTCTGAGCAAGGTGCACAAGGGTGGAAAAATTGGGCAACACTACCCTAAGCTCAGGGATCCTAATAGATCTAGCATAGGTCGCTACCCTAGTGTACCCTAAATCCAGTATCCCACACAATCAGGAACGGTCACATATAGATACACACACAGATACATAATCGAAAGGGTCATCATGGTCAGTTTAGGATAATAGCATAGAGCACACATGTCATAAAGTAACACAAATATAAATTACACCCTTCCAGCCTCTGTATACATCCTAGGTTGTCTAATGCCCCAAATAACCACATATACAAGCACAAGAGATCCATAAAATGCCTAGAACTGAAAACGTCCTAAAGGACTGAAAAACAAACGTAAATGAATAGCATTTCAACCAATTGAAAACCTTCTATATGCATAAATTAAATTTCCTTTATGAGTTAGGTTATAACAACAATAATCTCCTTTGACTAATCGACCACATTTATTAAAAAGCACATCCGAACTATTAGCCAAATTTGGTGATTATTATATATATTTATTTTAAATTAATAACCCCCTATTAATTCAAATTAATAATTAAATAACGATGCAATCTATCTAGCCCTCTAATATATTTTTGATTTAAGTTTCTTAATCGAAGAAAATATTAAATACCCATCTATCAATTAATACCAATTGTCTAAAAAAAATTAAATAAACTATTTAAACCAAATTAAAATTAAATTAGATTAAAATTAAATTAAGTTAATCTTAACCTAGGTTAAAATTAAATCTAATTTAAAATTAATTAAAATTAAAATTAACCTAGATTAAAAGTATTTTAAATCAAAATTTAAATTAAATAAATTTAATTAAACTAAAAAAAAAAATTAAATTAAAATTAAACGCATTATATTTTCTTAGGAAAAAACAAAATTAATATAAAAATGAAAATAAAGATTTAACATATTGGGGGGGGACCCACGCGGGTTCCCACCCCCTGCACTTAGCGCGCTGTTCCTATGGACAGTGGGGGGGCCCGCGGGGCACCCTCCCCTAGGGGACCGTGGGGGGTACTGCCACCCACCATGCATAGGTGGCGTAGTCCCCTCGGGGTCGGTGGGGATGGGGTCCCACCGCCCCCAATCCACTTTTTTTTTAAATTTCTTTTTTAATATATTTTTTTTTAAACCCATTTCGCCTTTTCACAAAAAGGTGTTTATTTATTTATTTATTCCAAAAACGGAAATTTAAGACTAAAGAAGGGAATTTTACTTTTTTTTTTCACCAGTCTGAGAAAAAATAGAGGAGTGTTTTTTTTCAATGATTTAATTTTTTTTCAAGCAAATGTAAGGGCAATATTAATTTTCTTTTTCCCTATAGTTTAAACTATAGGAGGATTTAATTTTTTTGATTTATAGGAGATCTAGGAGGGATCTTTTCACGAAATTTTTGACAGCATAAGGGTACTGTGCCAAGTTACATACAAACATGAAAATAACGGATCTAGGCTCCTCCTAAACTCGGAAGATATCAAAACATCAATCTACCACAATTTAATTTCCTTCTATAGTATAACTATATAGAGAGTTTAATTTTTCATTTTCTAAGAGATCTAAAGGGAATTCCTTCCTGAAATTTTGATAGCATAACCCTACTATGCTAAGATTATAGGAAATAGAGACCTAGGGTCTCTAGAAACACCTGAAAATATGGAAAACATCTATAAGCCATCTAACAACCAAATTTAAGAACAAGCGTTATAACAATCACAGAAAACCTCTGATCTACGAATTTGAATCCATGCAAGGCCAATGAAGCCTACCTTTAATCCAATGCAAGAAACAGAAGATTGTAGCTTGGAGAATGAAAGTAGATCTGAAACCCTCAAGCTCAATTCAACCACAGATCTGGCACAACGTAGACCCGAACAGACATACACACAAGCAATAGAAAACCTGAAACCTTGAAGCAACCCAAATCCACAACAATCCACTATTTCTCAAAAATCCCCAAATCACCAAGAGCTCTCCAATTCTCAAAAACCTGTTATGAGAGAATGAATTACCAATTCCCCCTAAAGAAATTTAAATTCCCCTAATCATGCAGAGGTGAATGACAACTCTCAAATAAATCCCTAATTTAACTCAACTTAAAAATTGAAAGTAAATCCAATTTAATTAAATAAAATGTGGTTTATTGCCACAACTCAAACTAGACTCTTAATTACAAGTTAAGATCTTTTAAATTTGAAATACTTTTTTCAACACAATTATGCACATGTAATTAATAAAATATTTAATTAAATAGATTAAATATTTATGTCACAATAATGCATGCAACCAAATTTTTAATTATTTAATTAATCATATAAGCACATACAATATAGTTTTCAATTAAATATTTAATTAAATCAAAATATTCAAATATTTCAATTTAATTAATTATTTAAAATAAACTTAGGATATAATTAAATCATTAATTCAACTATAATCCATTAATCATAGAATATGGAAAAACACTCATTACTCCAAAAATCACTTGAAAACATAATCAAGCAATACACACACAAACACAAGAGAGAGGGTATTCAAATTCTGTCTTCCTAGACAAATTCGGATAAGGTAGTCATACTGAAACTCATCCTATATTAGGACGATTAGGCTTAGGTTAGGGTTTTGGATCTGTATGTCACCTCCCCTCTTTACCATTGAGATGAATATCTATGGGCACGCTCACTCCTGCCAATTCAGGGAAGACAATGCCCTATACCTGAAATCCTGTCACCAAAAGAACACGCATGTACATGCATAATATAATATCACAATCAATGATAGGGATTGGTCGAACGTGTGGATCTCGCCGAAGCAAGTAAGTACGTCTCCATCCTCTACCACAACAACACATCAACAAGTACATTCACATATAAGACAACCATACACATGCTAGTATGGGGTAAGTATATCATAATCTGAAATCGACAGATAATAATCAACAAGATAACATCATCTATCTATGCATAAGGTAAAATCATGACATCATAAAACAAGTATCATCATCAAATGAAATAATATAAGCTCATATGAAATGTGGCCTAAAAGAATTCGGCCAAACAACTGAATCCAATGTCTAAAAGAGTACGACACCACAAACTAAAAGCAAAACATGGATGGGTATTACACACTAACTATGTCAGATACCTCACAGGGCAACTAACATATTCTCCAAACCATCTTAGCCTATACTAGCACTCAAGCATGGGTGAGGCCACATCTTATTAATTCATTTTAATATCCCAAATATGTCTTTAGTTATCACTTATTAAGAAACTCCACAATAAGCAGCCCAGTAGTCTCTTATGGACACAACTTAATGCAAGCCACCTCTTACTATGCATCTAGGTAACCTACCCTAGGCTCAGAAATCCCAATAGATCTAGCATAGGTCACAACCCTAGTGTACCACAAATTAGTATCCCATACAACAGGAATGGTCACACATAGGTACACACACTCAGGTACATAATCGAAAGGGTCATCATGGTTAGTTTAAGGTAATATCTAACAACACACACACCATGAAGTAACAGAAAAGATAAACACTTCCCCCCAGCCTCTGTATACATCCTAGGTCGTCTAATGCCCCCAAAGATAACAACAGTAATACATTCAAGCAAAAGAGATCCATTAAGATGCATAGAAATGAAAACGTCCTAAAAGATTGAAAAATGAACATAAATGGATAACAATATCACCTATTTAAATCATCTATATGCAAATGACAAACTCATCTCATTCACCAATAGATCCAGTTTTACAATTAAATTCAAATTAATAACATCAAAATTAAACCTATTTGGTCCACCCCTAGCACCTATACTATATATACATATCAGTCATTTAGTGATATTTCCCAATGCAAATTATTCGAAGGATTCACATCCATTAAAACAATGTAATTAATAATGATAGATCTATTAATTGGAACCAATATCTCTATATTAATTAGAATTAATAGTCATGTATTAATTAAAATATTAATAACCCTGTATCAAATAAAATCAACAATTACTTCCTTACTAAAGTAATTAATTAAACATATTAATAACTTAATTGCATATAATAATCAAAATATTATTTCAATTTAATAACTAATGTATTAAACTATATTTTAACAATTAATCATATTAAATTATACTAAAAATAAAACTATGTTTATTAAACCTAAAAAAAAAACTTTAAATATTAATAAAATTTTTAAATAAAACAAAATATTAACTAAAATAAAATAAAATAAAAAAACAAATTTGAAAGTGGGGAGGGGGAGCGGGCCCCCCTAAACCCCAGCGACACTTAAGTCCACCGCCCAAAGAGGGCCGTTGCACCTGCAGCAGACTACCCCTTGGGGTGGCCGTGCTGCCTATGGCAGCGCGGGCCCCTCTTGGGGTACGCCCAGCTGCCTAGGGTAGTGCGCGGGACATGGGGGGTGGGGATGGGGTCCCACCGTCCCATTCAACATTTAATTTAATTTAATTATTTTTAAAACAAAATATTTCCAAAACAAAATTTTCTAATTTAATAAACAAAATTTTATTAATTTATTCATTTTTTTTTTTTTAATATAATTTCCGAAAACGGAAACAAGAAAGGTAAAAAGGCATTTTTAACTTTTCCTCTTCTGGTAATTTTTTTTTAACCAGTCTGTGTATTTCTAGGGGGTTGTCTTTTCTAATTCATTTAATTTTTGACAAGAATATATTCTCATTCGTTATTTATTTTTCTTTTCTCCATAGTTAAAACTATATAGCAAATTGATTTATTGATTTCTAGGAGTTCTAGGACGAATCTATTAACTGTCATGCCCAAAAGTTGGGCAAAAACACACGAACAAAATTTTTAAATAATGCAATAAAAATGGGATACTAAAACTACACTAGGGTAACATGCGCACGCAAAGTGGAGCAAAGGTAAATGATAACCAGAATAGGTCACATGGAGAAGGATAGCTTTCACAGCTATCCTAAGAGATGTCTAGGGTTCCAACTGGAACTGCACGCAAATTGAGGGGGTTGACCGAAAGTCAACTAGAGTTGACCAAAAGTCAACATCCCTTGAAATACGTGAAGGGGGGGTCACTGGTGCCTACTAAGCATAGAGGAAGTCAAAGGTGCGCAAAGCGAGATAGTTGACCAAAAAGTCAACCCATGTTGACCAAAAAGTCAACCATCTCCAAAAGGCCTCGAAACTAGAATCTAAGGTTCCAGTGAGTACAGGGATCACCTGGCGCAAATATTAAATCAACGGCCAAGGTTTGACCATGGTTGACTTTAAAGTCAACTGTTCACAAGCCTGGCCAAAGGTGACGAAAAAGGCTAGGAACTAACAAAGAAAAACTAGATTACAAATTTAAACGTAAATAGGCTTAATACCTATACTTCTAAACATTTAAACTTTAATAAAAGCGTTTAAATAAAATCCCCTAGAGGAAACATTTATTAAATATATATATTGAAAACTATACTAATCTAATAACTAAATTATATCTTACTATTTATAAACTATTAATATTTCCACTATTAATTTTAACCACCCAAAAAGAAATACAATTATTCTTATTTAAATCACAAAACATTTTCTTTAAATAAAGAAAACAATCATGAAAATCTAATCTAGTAAATCAAATTTTGAGTAAATCTAATTTTAAATAAACATCTAATTTATCATTTAAATATCTCATCATATAAAACAAATCTAATTAAATCTTACATTTAAAATAATAAACCATTTAAAAAAAAAATCCTAAACTAAAATAAATTAAAATCCTAGCACTTAAAAAAAACAAATATATATATAATTCATATATATATAAATCAAATCCTTATAAACAATCTAATTTAAAAAAAAAATCTTTATATCTAAAACAAGTTAAATTTAAACTTATATATATAAAAAAAACATTTAATAATATTCTAAACCCTATGCCAAAAATAAATTCTTAAAGCATGAAACTAGGTTAAGGAGGGAGGCGGCGCCGAAAATCAGGCAGTGGCGAGAAGGGGCGGAGGAGAGGATACCGTGGGAGGCAGGTGGGGGAGCCAGCGGAGCGGCGCCCTCCACGCCGCTGTGCTCCCACAGTGGCGGGCGGCCGGCCACGGCCGATGCCGCATCACCCGCTGTGGTTGCACAACAGGGTGGGGGCTACGCCCGCGCGGCTGTACTGCAGCGGGGGTTGGGGAGGGGCTCGGCCCTCCCCGCCCCAACATAAATTAATTTTTTTTTTTTAAAACACAGTTAATAAAATAAACAGCGCTCAGCGCTATAAAGAATTTCCCCTTTTTTAAAAAAAATCATAATCACTGGTGAAAATCTCTGTATACCTAAAAACAGGGTGTATATGGAGGATTTTTTTAAAATCTAATTACACCAATATAATCTATATTTTCTAGCAAAGACATTGATGGAAAAAAAAATTTGAAATTTAGAGTATTTATAAATTTTACATAAATTTCAAAATTTCTTAAGTGTAAATATGTTCTTCCCAAACACAATCATTTTCTTAAATCCATAAATCTCCATATACCTATAAGAAGGAATACACTATTTTTTATTAATGTAAGTCATAGTCCAATACAAGGAATAATACATGTTACTAAATTCTGTCAAATAAACAATATTGCATTGTTACTTAACAATAGAGGTATATCTAATAGACTTGGCCTTAAATTTCAATGATATGCAGCTTGAAGACATATATAATTTAATTGCACTCAACCATAGTGATTCAAATTCTCTCTAACTTACTAACAACATACACTAAATGCCTTTCAAAGCCTTATTTCAGATTACATAATGACATAAGGTTTCATAGCCACTTGAAAGTTCATTAACAATATGGGTGAAAAAATCTCAAAATAATAAAAAGTTACAACTCAATGGTCTCAAATCCCCCTTTGAAATAATGAACTTCACAAAACTTTAAGATCATAATTTACAAATTTTCCAATAGTTCCCATCTTCCTCTTAAGGGTAATTTCATCCTTGTTATCCCATCAAGAACCTGATACACGTGAGGTTGACCATGGAGGCTCACCTCCCAACCTAGGCCTGTACAAGGCCACCCCCGAGCTTGGGGATCTAATCTAGAATGGCTACAAACATAACATTCAACAAGCATAACATAGAATAGAGACTTCTAGCACACGAAGACTTCCCAACAACAGGATGTACATGAGGAAGTATCTCCAAGAGATATTCCGGAAACAGGGGTAGTGATAGACCTCACTGAAGGAGAAATTCAAGATCACAATTAAAATACACAAGCCACACATGGACTTGCTAAGGACCATCTTTACAAGATGCTATCCTGAATGACCTCCTTATACCTCCTAAATGCCCTCAGGCCCATCTTGGCTTCATGGGTATCATGTTACCCCAAGTTTATCCCTCCACACATGGGANNNTCTACACTTAACAGGAATCATTTCCACTACCCCTCCAAGGCTACTCTGCCCTCCCAAGGGTGAGTGTACCTTGAAGACCCATTCGAAAATCAAACACATAGTAAACACATTGAGAAACAAAAAAGAAAATTTCTAACAAAATAAAAGCTTCAAGAAAACCATAAAACTCCATGAATGGAGTCCTTGAGCTCAAGAACACACATAACATAAACAAAAACTTTTAAAAGGATTCTAACCTTGATCCAAGCAATGGAATAAAGAGGACTGGTGTAGAGCTATCATTCCTAGGCTTCCTTCTCCAAAGGCTCCTTCAAACTGGATTCTGTCTCTAAGGGTAGAGAGTGGGTAAACACTCAACTCATCCTAAAATCTCCCCTAAATAGGAAAACCTCCAACATGAGCAAGGCTTAAACCAAGGGTAAAGTAACTCTAGCCAATCCTTAACCAAACCACTTCCTAACCCCCCAAAGGTAAAGTCAAATGAAACATGGGTAGAAGAGAGAGTGAGGTTAACCAAAGTCACACTTCTCTTTCGAATTCTCTCAAAGATGAAAATGACACTTAAAGGGAGTAATAAATGAGTTTAGAGGCTCATTAATGATAGAAAATGACCCCTAACCCATAGGGTACCAAGTTGGGTGACTAAAACTGACCCCGGTTACCCTCTA
>MU223254.1:895860-924945 GCA_018584345.1 Thuja plicata | reverse complement strand
CATTTTTAAATAAATTTCTAATTATGAGATTATATAAATATATATATATTATATATTATACATACTTAATGTATTATATATAATATAAATATATATTATATAACTTATTTAAAGAACCCATTAAGCTTATAGTATCATAAAATTATTTAATATGATATTATGTAATATGAACTGTACCATAAGTACAGAACATATTAAATACTTTCATATCAATAATATTTCCAATCATTAACAAAGATTAGCATATTACATAATATAATATATTTTATAGAGAGATGGATAGTATAAAATATACTATATTATAATAGAATATATTTAACAAAATTTTATGCGTTTATATTCTTTTGTAAGTATCGCATTACATAGTTGGATCCTATGTAATATAATATATATATTATACACTATACATTTTAAAATGTATAGTATATAACATACTATATTAAAATAACTATAACGATCTATCAAACTTGCGAACCAAATTAAACTTCATCTTTATTAAACATAATTTGTAGATATTATATAACATATCATATATTATTCATTTTGGAGGAATAATATATAACATGCTATATTATATCCGTAGTATCCAAATTTTACTTCACGCACTTTGTAAAGTCTAACATTTGTTACCTTGTGGCGCGGCTTTTGTTTTCTGTCAGCAGACTTTTCAATGCAATTTAATCATTACCTTTCTATGGCGCAGCCCCTTCTTTTTCCTGTTTTCACACTATAAACAGCGTTTAATAAAAGTCTTATGTAAAAACAGACTTTAGTGATTTCAGTGGGAGTTGGTACAAAGGCCGAGACCCTTTCCTTACTTGGCCGCGCGAGTTTAATATAATGTATCATATACTATACATCTGAAAAATGTATAGTATATAATATACTATATTATAGTATGGAATTACTCCACTAAACAGTAGGCGACACTCATCTGTTCCCTGCAAAAACTCTCTAACAGCTCATGCTGTACATTCTACCCATTGCCTCATTGGGTAGCGCAATTTTTTTTAAACAGCACACCCTGCTTTTACCTTTTTCTATTTGCTTGACGCTGCTTGCATGGGGAATCAGACCCCTCCCTGCCACGCTGAAACATGTATAATATCATATGTCATATTTGATACATCCACAATGATGTATTGAATATAATATATGATATTATATTCTTGTTCAAAGATATACATGAAAGTAAATAGGACAGACATACTAATTAAGCGCAGCACTATAAAATACATATATGAATCACACAAAAAAATAAACCCTCTCATTGTCGATGGAAAGGGGGCGGAATCCTGCATATGCTGTGCGCATGGACAGCGCTGCCTTGACACCAAGGCACGGGCATTTTTGTGATGGAACCTCTGCCCTAGAATCCGCCATTGTTTTAACAGTAAAACAATAAAAAATGACTTTAATAAAAAAAAACATTTCGAGCATTCATACTAACAGTCCCTCTTTCATGTTATAGAGGAAGAAGTTTATTATTATATCGCCATGTATGGAATTTCCATTTTACTGTTTTAGGCATTCTGTAGAAGCTCGGTTCTACCCAAGAATGGATAGAACCGGCTAGTATGCCATTTCCAACAGCCAGAATAATAGAAAATCAGATGTATGCTAACCCTGCAATGATATAGATGACGTTATGGAATAATAGCATAAAAGAAGCAAGAAGTGACAAAAGCATTACCCAGGATTGTAGAGCAAATGGATATGTTTCAGGGGCTTGACAGGAAAGGATCTCATATGGGTTATGAAGCCTCTTGCTGGTCAAAACCCCCATGATTTCTTGAGAGAATCCATGTTCTCTGCAATGCAACATTTCTCTCTTACCTGCAATAAAAAAAGCAAATGAGCTAAACTGAGTTCTAGGGTTTCTTTATGTTTTAAGAAGGCCCCCAAACCCTAATTTTGAATTAGGGTTTGGAGGGCAATTTCACTTATGTTTTTTTTTTATGTCTAAAACCCTATTCGGATTTATCCTCTTTACCATACTTATTCTTTTTGTTAAATCTTTTATTCTCTTCTTATTTGTAAAGCATGATTTAGTCCATTAGATAATTTTAGTACTTAAATAATTTGCATTATATGCATAGAAATAGATTTTGTCATATTTAATGACCTCTACATTAGGTATATTTGATGTCAACTAAACTTAAACACAAAGTTATTTAAATTGATAAATCATTATTTATGAGTTTAGTAACTTAAATAAATTATATATTTATGGTTGGGTTAAAAAGCTCTCAACTTCTAAAAAAAAAAAAAATAAGAAAAAAAAAATTAAATTAAATAAAATTAATTACATACATAAATGATTTAATAAATTATGTTTATTAGATTGGGATTTTGTATTTATTAGATCGGGATTAAAATCTCATAGCAAACTTAATTATTTTCGAATCTACATTGCGATAAGGGATTAATTTACCGAATTATTTTAGTAAAATTTTAATATTAGATTATTATGAATCATTAACTTAATGATGTAATTCACTCTAATTTTACCAATATGGATGATTCACAAGATTACTTTATCAGGGAAATTTTATTAAATTTCAAGGTGACCTAGTTTCTCGTATATATTTATTAATTGTTTAAGATTAAGATCATTCATTTATAAATTAATAAATTTTTAAATTTTCACCCTACTTATACTACAATTATTATAAAAACAAATGTGATTATGAAATAATGTTATGTTTCTTTTATGAAAGTTGTAGATTGTAAAATAGTTAATTAAGATAGAAATAATTTGTCAAGACACTCTTTAGGGAGTTTACCACTATGGTATTACATTTTTTTTATCAAGATTAAGTTAATTCAAATTTTAGATTTAATTTAAGTTCTGTATGGATATAACCATCCATATACCTCCTTTCCTTGTATATCTTCTAGTGAAGTAATTATATTAAAGTATTTCCGCCCAAGCGAGTATCCGTCCCTGGAACTTCGCATCATTAGGGTTGATTTAAAAACTTGCTGGTCATTCTCCGTTGTCATAATGGTTTTCAAAAAAAAAATTAGTTGTGTTTTTGCCTAGATTATTTTGGGCGTTACAAGTATGGAGTAGGGGTCCCATGCATTGCCTTGTGGTTGGTTGCTTGTTGGTTGTATGTCAGGTCCTAGGTCTCCAAAGTCCATGTCTTCATCTACATTTAGGTATTTTAGGGTTTAACCTACATCATGAGAGAAAAGGGGTGCTAGATCTAGTTGGATCTAAGCAATACATGGAACACAAACTTCATACAACCATTTTTTCTAAATTTTGCATATCAACCTGATGAAATCAATGTAACAAGAAAACATGCATCCACAATATCTGAAACATAGTATTAAAGGGATTTGTTCTAAACATGAAACCTTTTTCTATTTATAGTCACTTTGATGCATATTTTTCTTGTCTTTATAATCATATATCTGAATGAAAGGGATTTAATATTCCTCTCTGAGAAACCTTTTTTAGAATTTGATCAACCAGTTAATTCAATAAACACAAATAAATCAAACCAATATTCACGAATGGGTGTCATCCGGGATGACACTCACCCACAAGCAGTAATTAAGTCATCTAATCTACTGACCTAATAGATTGATTGGTGATATGTGTACAAATAGGTGGATGTGTAACTGGGTGCAATAAGAAAAAGGAAATATAGTGGATGTCACGAGCCCAAGCTTGAACTTCACATGAGCCATTACATGCAAGAAAGATTGTTTACATCTCAGGAGGTTACTGCTCACATGAATAAGGGAGAAAATATGCAAATACATGAAAGGATACAAGTGATGCTACAAGAGACACATGAGCAAAGAAAGATCTTTAACAAACTGGGAAAAATGCAAAATTGGAAGAGTGGGAGGTTCACTGTTATTTTACAAGTGAGAAATTACAAAAGATGCTATTACAGTAAGTATACCAAATGTAGAAGCGGTAGAAGAGTTCATTTCTGAAAATCCATGTTGAAACCATATGCCTAGAGATTGATCATATTTTCTATGATATGAGGTACTGCTGTTATGTTTATTTAATAGTTGGATTTGCAAAGTGAAAGATGCATAACAAGAAGTGTCAATTACTAAAAAAGAACCGAGATCAAGAGTTTCAATACCAACATGTTTTTATGCTTTCAATAAATGAACATACACAGAAGACAAATGATTATCCATCCAAAAGGTGCATCAGATGCTTTTATAATTAATGATTCTGAAAGAATACAGCTTCATGTCTTCAAACAAAGTTTCAAAAGGATATCTTTATGCAGGGTATTTAAACAAATATAGCTTATACTGTTGTATTAAAAGATAATGTTCATACATTGCAGGGTATAAAGTAATGATTAAATGCAGGGTTTACATTCATGATGATGAAACATACATGCCCGTTAGGGTTCACATTTTGAGTATGGCCCATGGGAGTCACAAGCCCGTGCTCGAACCCCATGGGTATTATTTCATATACATTTTTAAAAGAAACAGTGTGTTTTCTACAGTGAGAAAAATATAACATTTTTATAATGTTGTAAACATGTTGTGTTTCCTTTTATGGCCATATTGTTATCAGTAAAATTAAAATATGGTCATGTTTTTATAACATTACAAGCATACTGGAAAAGAAGATTTGGTGTTTTTTTTTTTCAGATAGTGGATGTTTGGCCTGGACAAAGGAGCATATTTATGCTTAATGTAATATTGTGTTTAGTGACAGCAAGAGGAGTAATTTTAAGCATTAAAGAATAGTCATGAAGGCCCGTGTTTAATTACAAAATCCAATTAAGATAGACATTAAACTTGTGCATTTTCAAAGATTTTCAACAAAAACCATGTGGGTATTCCAAGTAAATGACAATAGAACAACAAAATGACATCAAAGCCTAACATCAAGTAGTGTTTATAATGGAGGAGTCAACAGTAAACAAAGCACAAAAGAAACCTCATTACTATTGGATACAATAGTGCCTCTTTTTTACAATAAAAATATAGTAAATAAAGGAAGGATTACTTATCTAGAGAAGCCAAGTGTCACAAGGAAAGACCAAGTAGAGGAGTGAAGATCAATTTCCTTAAAGATGCAAGCAATGGTGGCCGCAGGTAAGTAGTGCATTTACTTCCAACATCATTCATGCACTATGAACTGGGGATGATCATGAAGCTGTGGCTGAGACATCCCTAGTTCAAATCCAAATCTCATGGGTATCTCTACACCTCAACCACGACTTCATTCATTCCAAGATTGCAGTGGTGGGTCAAACCAGCAAACCACAAAAACTGAGTTTGAAGAAGCAGGCCGCGCCATTTGGCATTTGAAACTTTCAAAGACCAAGTTGTTCCAACATCTATAAGGTTGGAGTTAACCCACTATTAAAGCCTAAGTTCGAGCAAATGAAAGACTGCAAAAAAGTCCAGCATTTTTTAAAAGGAAACCAACAAAAGATGCCATGTGTTATGGTGAAACAAAACTCAATCTCTTTTTCCTCATAAAAATCAAGAAATCCCAAGCTTCTTCAAAGAGTTGAAGTGGATACATTGAAAATAATCGTGATTTCCAGAATCAACATGGCGGCACCATAGAGAAGAAAATCCTAGACACAAATGAAATCGATAAACTATGCATTGTGTTTTATCCGAGTTTGAAGTCCACTGATAGATGGAGTAAATGCAGTTACAGTTCCCAGTGCATCGACATTCTCTCCATATTCCCACAATGGTACTTTTGGTGCCACAAAGTATAAAAAACTGTCTTCTCAATAGAAATGGTCATGTCGATAGTGGACTGTAGTCAAGCAACAAGCTACAGTTACATCAAGTGCTCTAGTATGGTGTCGACAGAGTTAGGGTTTTCTATGTTTTCTATTTTATTTATCAACTTTAGGGGTGCTAAAATTAGGGGGCTTGATTTAGGGCACTTATTAAGCCATATAGTTTAGTAGTTTTCTATTATGGAGGGCTTTTGGGGGGAAATATTTTCAAAAATTAAGCCATGTAGGCTATATAGTGGATTCCTAGCTTCATGTTTGGGATCCAAGATTGTAGAGAGAAGAGATTTTAGTGAACTTCTTGTTCCTATAGCTATCTGTTTTATGTTTTGTATCCATTGTTGGTTCATGTTTGTGAGATCAATTTTGTGCAAGAGGATGCTTGTATTCCTTGCCATTATTTTGAGATTCACTCATGTAACTACATACAAATTTTGAAAAGAATATAGTTTCCCCATTTTTCATACATCTTGTGGTGATCATATGTTCAAATCCTATTCAATTTTCTACATTCAAGTGTAATACATCTATAGCATGGATTAATGGATTGTATCATTTCCTATTCTAGATTACAGAATATAAGCCTTTTGCAGAATATGCTTGTTGTTGATAGTAAGATTTCTATTTGTGGTTAAACCCTAGTAGTGACCTTCTAATTAGCCTATCTATTGGGTAGTGAGTGACATTCCAATGATCATTAGGGTATGCTAAGTGAGTGTCAATTTGAAGCTTTGAGAGATCTGAATCTATTTGGTGTATCACCTTTTCAAGTTTTGTTCATGCAGTTTTAGTTAGAGTTTCTCTCTTACCCTCCCAAAATTAGGAGAAGATAGTATAAAATTGATACCCAAATTCAATAGGAACTTGTTTAGAATCTAGAGACTCCTTCTCAATCATAGTCCACCCATAGCTAGAGAAGGTTTCCATTGTTAGGATGGAATTTTCATGCAGCCCTAATGCCTGAGTTGGGGTGACATTTCTAAGCCTCAACAGTTTTTGGCACGCCCGGTGGGACCATGAACTGCTTCTCAGTTCTGATCTACTAGTTCTATGGTTGTTTTTAATTTCAGCTAAAACTCTTAGTGTGGATTTTAATGAGTAGAACTCCAACAAGATCAAACAAGGAGTGATTTGTGTATCAGGAATTACAGTCAAGCAGAAGGGGAGGAAGATCATCCAGAGGTGGAAGAGTATCACAAGATCCTAGAGGTACTATATTGAATTCAAATTTCTCATCATTTGATAACCCCATTTTTGAAAATCTAGTGGCAGATTCAGAGAAACTTGAGGTTATTATTGAATAAATCAGTCTTCTTAAAGATCTAAGTGTTCCTAATTTTTCAGAATTTCCAAGTGTTGAAAATTTATTTATAGATAATTCTATTCTTGGAGCCTCTAAAAGTGGTACTACAACAACTCTCCAGAATTTGAAGACTTACCAAAGGAAGGTAGTTCAACCTACCCAACCTCCTTCTATGTCTACTCTTCAGCAAAAAGTACCACCAGCTATAGGAATGGCAAGAAATCTACTATTTGTCCCTTTTGATCAAGGTAGTCCTCTCCGGATTGCAAATCACAACAATATACCTTTGGCTTCCTTGAAAGGTTTTCCATCATTCACCAGAGAAGGTCAAGTGACAACTATTGAACACATTAGAGATATTAAATCTCTTTTTAATGTCCATCATGTCATGGAGGAAGATGTGGCTTTGAATTTGTTGGCTACATCACTAAAAGGTAAAGCTCTTGACTAGTTCAGAACTCTTCCAGTAAATTCTATTTCTACTTGGGATGTTTTGGGGGAGAGGATTTCTAAGTTTTTTGAGGATAAGTCTAACAATTTGTCTTTGGTGGAGAAACTAACTACCATTAAAAGGGCTCTACAAGAAGAAATAAGTGATTTTAATCTCAGATTTCATAAGACATGGAATAGGATTCCTACCACGGTAAGACCCTCTGCTGAATATGCATTTTTGTATTTTCTCAAAAGCTTGAATAGTGATATTTCGGTAGTAATCCAATCAATGGGAGGGAATTCACTACCTCAAGCCTTTGATATTTCAATTAGGGTAGAGAATATCCTCATTTAGGTAGGAAAGATAGCTCCTAGGCCACCAATGCCTTTCTTCTCCAATATCCAATACAATATGTCATTAGTTACTCCACCATTAGCTCCATTGCCATCCTATAAAAGTGAAGAAATAATTCCTATTGTCCCTCCCAGTGAATTGCAAAGCATAAAAAATAGCCAATAAAAGATTGAGAGCTTGCTATAGACTTTTGGAAATGAAATAGTAAACCTAAAAAGGCAACAAAGCAATCCAATAGCCCATACTCAGAATTAGTTTTCTAGTTCTTCATCTCAGTAGCCTAATCAGCCCATTTATTAAGGTAACAAGCAGCAATATCAAGGAAATAGCACTGCACATAGGCAGAACTGGAACCAAATGCCTTATAGACCTTACAATCCTACACCCCTTAATGCTCTTAGGGATATTGTTCCTAGCCAAAATAACCTTGTTGCAGATTATGAATGTTGCTATCCTTGTAACGAACCTCACAATCAGTCCAAGTGTACTAATGGAGTGCTCAATCAAGCCCTAATGGTTCAAAGTGTGATGGATTCACAACCTACTGTATCCACTAAAGAGAATCAATAACACTCTGATGTGACTGCCCTTGACACTGTATTCCTCAATTGGCAAGAGGAGGAATTCTGTGGAGTGAATGGTGATTCATCTATATCAGCAAACACAAGAGCCAACAAGAGAGCCCTAGAATCATAGCATTCAACTGCTAGGATTGCTTCTATAAATCAACCATCACCCATTCCACCAGTTTCAATACTAATGGGGGACTCTACTCATGAAAACAAAGAGACACAGTATCAAAAATAGGTGGATCAGGCCATTAGTAAGTCACCTCAGAAGGTACAATTTTCTGTCCCCTATAACATTGTTGATAATATGAAGAAGATGAACGTTTCTATTTCTATGTGGGATTCTTTAGCTATTCCAGGGCAAACTAATTTATTGAAAGAAGATTTGTCTAAAGGAACAAAAATTTCACATCAAGTTGTGCATCATCCTCCTAGAGTGGTTATTGTTAATTTAGAGCCTTCAATAGTTCATGATGAAGTGGTTAAAGGAGAAAAGAAGATTGGTAAAGTGCAGCAGCTAGTAACACAAGTGGGTAAAAATAATGCAGATTTGAAGCAATCATCAATACCAGTTGAAAGAAAGTCAGAAAATATGCATAAGATGATAGAAAAGGAAGGTAAGAAATCTACAAATGTTAAGCCTCATCCTTTTTATGTCTCTTTAATTATTGGGAAAAAATTAGTGCATAATTGTATGGTGGACAGTGGGGCAACCAACACTGTCATGCCAAAGAACATAGCTGATTTGTTAGATTTGAAGTATGAACCCCTTGAGAAAGGAGTTGTCCAGCTTGATGGTTCTTTAGTTAAGACCATAGGTGTTGTTCAAAATGCAAGTTTGACCTTACATTCATGCCCAAAATTCTCCATTTCCTGAGATATTTTTGTCATAGATATGCCACCTTACTTTCCTTTATGTTTATCAAGAGACTTCACAGCCAAAATAGATGGATACTTCTCATTAGATTGGTCTCACATGTATTTCAGAACTAGATATGGTCCTAAGGTGACCATAAAATCAGAGTTATGGGCCAAATACCATATAGAGCCCTATAATCCTAGTCCCATAAATGCAAGTTGTGTGATCATGGATCCAATTGAAATCAATGAGAGTTCATCTTATAACACACAAACTGAAGAGTATCCTGATATTGTTCTAGATGAATGGGAAGCTAGAAATGATCAAGATGATGATGTGTTTGATGCTGGTTTTGGTAACTATGTAATGTTAGAATCTGAGTCAGTTGTGCCTAATTTGATTAAAGATTAATGTTATGAATCTGAGTCATCTAATGAGCTATGGGATCTATATTTTGATGGATCTAAGAATAAGGATGGAATTGGTGCAGGAGTTATGTTCGTTTCACCTCATGGTGATAAATTTTATAGCAGAGTATGAAAGTCTTATTCAAGGCTTCGAATGGGCTAGGAAAAGAGGAATAAAATGCTTGAGGGAATTTGAGGATAGTGAGATGATAGTAAGACAGGTGAGAGGTATTAATGTTGTTAAAAATGATCTATTGAAGCTGTATAAATCTAGAGTTTCTAATATTTTAGATAGTTTTGATGCATTTAACCTTATTTCCATACCTAGAAGGAAAAATATGCATGCTGATAGATTGGCTGGTATTGGTGCTCATGTTTCAATTACTAAAAATAAAGGACAAATCTCAGATCATTCACATGTTAAAATTGTTGTAAGGCCATCTATCCTAGAAAATAATATTAATTGGCAAGTGTTTAATACTGATGAACATATTTTGAGCTTTATGACTGAAACAAAAGACTTTTCATTTCCTAGAAATGAGCAGACCAATCAGAAAATGGAAAATCAGATCATTCAGTTGAAGACTAATAAGCTTCCAAGGGGATTAGTCAGCTTAGAGTCAACTTTTAACTTTGATGATCAATTCAGAAAGAGTAAAACTAACCTGCTGATCAAAGAAGATCACTATGAAGAGGTGGAGATATTCAGGGACAAATGCTTGAAGGTTTGTAACATTAATTCCCCTGAAGAAAAGAAAATGCTTATTGAGTTATTTAGGGAATATAATGATGTGTTTGCATGGGATTATACTAACTTAAAAGGATTTGATCCTTAATTAACTCAGCATACAATAGAATTAGAACCAAATTCTAAGCCCATTAGACAAAGGCAAAGGCCTATCAATCCTAAGATAGAACCTTTAATGCTGAAAGAACTGAATAAACTTATGAATGGTGGCATAGTATTCCCTATCAAGCATACATCTTGGATTTCAAATCTTGTTCCTGTAAGAAACAAGAATGAAGAGATAAGAATTTGTGTAGATTTTAGGGACCTCAATAGGGCATCTCTGAAAGATAGACACCCTCTTCCTTCTATGGAACAGAGCCTACAATACATATCTCTCTCTTCTTGATGGTTATTCTGGCTCTAACCAGGTATTAGTAAGAGATGAAGATCACTTCAAAACTGTCATCACTACTAAATGGGGTACAATGGCCTATAGGAGAATGTCATTTGGATTATCAAATATAGAGGATAGATTTCAGAAGGCAATGGACATGGCCTTCAGGAATTTAATGTATAAATTTGTTCTAGTATACCTTGATGATGTCACCATTTACAACAAAGTTGCTAACCAGCACATAAGCCACTTGAGACAAGTCTTCAAAGATGTAGGGAGTTTGGGATCTCCCTAAACCCCAAAAAATCTATTTTTGCAGTACATGAAGGTAAAATTTTAGGATACCAAGTGTCTAAAGAAGGAACAACAATTGATCCTAAAAGGATTTTTACAATTCTGGAACTATCATTGCCAAAACATAAGAAAGGATTGAAGAGTTTCATTGGAAGGATAAAATTTGTTAGACGTTTTATTCCTAATATTGCAAATTTGTTGAAACCTTTGACTGTTATGTTAAAAAAGGATGTAACTTTTAGTTGGACTACTGAAGGAAAGAAGATTTTTGAGCATATTAAATAGGCTTTGTCTTCAGCCCCTACTTTAACTAATCTTGATTTCTCTAAGGATTTTGTTTTGTATGCTTATGGTGGTATTGACATTGTTTCAGCAATGCTAGTGCAAAAGAATGAGGAAGGACAAGAGAAACCAGTAGCCTTTTTTAGCAAAGGTATGAATAATTATGAGGAAAAATACAGATTTGTAGAAAAACATGTACTAGCTATTATAAAAGCTTTGAAAATTTTTAATCATCTGGTTGCTAGGAATAGAATACATCTAATGCTTGCACACCCTAGCATTAAAGAATTTCTATTGAACAAGGATGTTAGTGAAAAAAGGGCAGGGTGGATAACTAAATTCATGGAGTATGATGTGCAAATCCATGTGACCAAGCTGGTTAGAGGCAAAGGCCTATGTGCTCAGATGGTTGAAGGAGAGGATCAAGTTAAAGCCACTGAAGAAATTGTCTTGCCCCAAGGTAATTCCGTACTAATTAATGATTCAATATCCTGGTTATCAGATATGACCATATTTCTGCATATTGGTCAATGCCCAATGAATCTTGATAGAGCCAAGAGAAGGTACTTTAGATTACAGTCTATTCCTTATGTTCTAATTGATGATACTCTTTATAGGAAGGATTTTTCTAGTATGCTTCTCAAATGCATAGATTATTTGGATCAAAGCAATATTTTATCTGAATTCCATGATGGATCTTGTGGAGGGCATTTCAGCCCCAAAACTAAAGCATGGAAAATTCTAAGAGTTGGCTATTATTGGCCAGATTTATTCAAAGATGCTCATTCATGGGCAAGAAGATGCCAAAATTGTGCTATGTTTGCAGGAAAACAAAGGTTGGCAGCATTTCCTTTAAGGCCAATCATTCTGGATCAACCATTCAACAAGTGGGGAGTAGACTTTATAGATCCAATAAACCCTAATTCTAGTACAGGGCATAAATGGATATTGACTGCCACATATTATTTTACCAGGTGGACTAAAGCCATTGCAATAAAGGAATCTTTTGGAAATGGTTTTCTAAATTTATATGATGATATTATAACAAGGTTTGGAGTCCCTCAATCAATAATATCAGATAATGCCTTAGATTTTGTTGGATCATCTATAATAGAATGGGCTATCAAGAATGGTATTTATTTAAATACTTCTTCTAATTACTATCCACAGGGTAATGGTCTTGTAGAATCTACCAATAAGAACCTAATTAGGATCATCAAAAAGACTTTACAAGGGAACAAGAGTGATTGGCACTCTAAATTGAAGGTAGCTTTGTGGCTGGATAGAATTACACCTAAATAGATTATTGGGAATTCACCTTATGTCCTGGTTTATGGTAAAGAGGCTAGATTTCCTATTTCTACAGAATTTCCAGCTTTACAGCTTGCTGATCAAATGTTATTGTTTGAAGAGGAGGACCCTCTTAAACTAAGATATGCTGAGTTGCTGCAATTGGAGGAAGAAAGGAAGAGGGCATTGGATACTATGGAATTAAAGCAAGAACATACTAAAAGGTCATTTGATAAGAAAGCTAAGTCCAGAGAATTTAAGGAAGGTGATCTAGTTCTTAGGTAGGATGTGCTAAAGAGCAGGCCAGGGCAACATGATAAGTTTGACAATTTTTGGTCAGGCCCCTTTGTTATAATAGCTTGCAAGGAGAACAATGCTTTTCAATAAACCACAACTGATGGAGAAGCTCTACAAATTCTAGTTAATGGAATTCACCTCAATATTTTCTTTGAGGGTTAGTTTTAGTTTAGTTTTTCATTTCAATAAGTGTTGTCCAAGCACTAGGTTTTTTGGTTGCATGAGTCTAGATTAGATGCATTTTCATTCCACTAAAGGATTGCATCCATGGTTCTAGTTTTATAACTCTATTTTCCTAGGATAAGGTCTAAGGTCATGTCTAGAAGGTAGACATCTAGCAGAAGTTGCCAAAATTATTACCCTAATTTACAACATTCTTCAAAGTAACCACAAATAGGGAAAAATTGCATTTTAGAAGAGTCTGATTAATAATATCCTTCAAATATTATTAATTAACATTTTATCATTACATTCATTGTCAAAAGTTATCATTTGTATTCTAAGAATTGATCACATTCCATAATTTCAAATTTACAATTGATCAATTACATTGTGCATTCAAACTAAATGTAATATACAAGTGTCTTTTCATATTTCTTTTCATGTCAAGTAAATAGTATATTGCAGAATAGAAAGCATGGTAGAAAGTATGGAGTAGGGGTCCCATGCATTGCCTTGTGGTTGGTTGCTTGTTGGTTGGATGTCAGGTCCTAGGTCTCCAAAGTCCATGTCTTCATCTGCATTTAGGTCTTTTAGGGTTCAACCTGTATCATGAGAGAAAAGGGGTGCTAGATCCAGTTGGATCTAAGCAATACATGGACCAAAAACTTCATACAATCATTTTTTCTAAATTCTGCATATCAACATGATGAAATCAATGTAACAAGAAAACATGCATCCACAATATCTGAAACATAGTATTAAAGGGATTTGTTCTAAACATGAAACCTTTTTCTATTTATAGTCACTTTGATGCATATTGTTCTTGTCTTTATAATCAGATATCTGAATGAAAGGGACTTAATATTCCTATCTGAGAAAGTTTTTCAGAATTTGATCAACCTGTTAATTCAATAAACACAAATAAATCAACCAATATTCATGAATGAGTGCCATCCTAGATGACACTCACCCAAAAGCATTAATTGAGTTAATTTATCTAATGACCTAATAGATTGATTGGTGATATGTGTGCAAATAGGTGGATGTGTAACTGAATGCAAGAAGAAAAAGGGAAGTACAGTGGATGTCACGAGTCCGAGCTCAAACTTCACATGAGCCATTACATGCAAGAAATATTGTTTACATCTTAGGAGGTTACTGCTCACATGCATAAGGGAGAAAAGATGCAAATACATGAAAGGATACAAGTGATTCTACAGGAGACACATGAGAAAAGAAAGATCTTTAATAAGCTGGAAAAAATGTAGAATTGGAAGAGTGGGAGGTTCACTGTTATTGTACAAGTGAGAAATTAAAAAAGATGTTGTTACAGTAAGTATACCAAATGCAGAAAAGGTACAAGAGTTCATTTATGAAAATCCATGTTGAAACCATATTCCTAGTGATTGATCATATTTTCTATGATATGAGGTACTGCTATTATGTTTATTAAATAGTTGGATTTGCAAAGTGAAAGAGGCATAACAAGAAGTGTCAATTACTAAAAAAGAACAGAGACCAAGAGTTTCAATACCAGCATGTTTTTATGCTTTCAATAAATGAACATACACAGAAGATAAATGATTATCCTTCCAAAAGGTTCATCAGATGCTATTATAATTAATGATTCTGAAAGAATACATCTTCATGTCTTCAAACAAAGTTTAAAAAGGATATCTTTATGCAGGGTATTTAAACAAATATATCTTATACTGTTGTATTAAAAGATAATGTTCATACATTGCAGGGTATAAAGTCATGATTAAATGTAGGGTTTACATTCATGATGATGAAACATAGATGCCAGTTAGGGTTCCCATTTTGAGTATGGCCCATGGGAGTCACGAGCCCGTGCTCGAACCCCATGGGTATTATTTCATATACATTTTTAAAAGAAACAGTGTGTTTTCTCCAATGAGAAAAAATAACATTTTTATAATGTTGTAAACATGTTGTGTTTCCTTTTATGCTCATACTATTATCAGTAAAATTAAAATATGGTCATGTTTTTATAACATTACAAGCATACTGCAAAATAATATTTTGTGTTTTTTTTCAGACAGTGGATGTTCGGCCTGGACAAAGAAGCATATTTATGCTTACTGTAGTATTGTGTTTAGTGACAACAAGAAGAGTGCTTTAAGCATTAAAGAACAGTCATGAAGGCCCATGTTTTATTACAAAATCCAATCAAGAGAGACATCAAACTTGTGCATTTTCAAATATTTTTGACAAAACCCATGTGGGTATTCCAAGTAAATGATAGAAGAACAACAAAGCAATAGCAAAGCCTAACATCAAGTAGTATTTACAATGGAGGATTCGACAACAAACAAAGCACAAAAGAAACCTAATTACCATAGGCTACAATAATGCCTCTTTTTCATAATAAAAATGTAGTAAATAAAGGAAGGATTACTTATCTAGAGAAGCCAAGTGTCACGAGGAAAGACCAAGCAGAGGAGTGAAGATCAAGTTCCTTAAAGATGCAAGCAGTGGTGGCCGCGGGTAAGCAGTGAATTTACTTCCAACATCATTCATGCACTGCAAACTGGGGATGATCATGAAGCTATGGCTAAGACATCCCCAGTTCAAAGCCGAATCTCATGGGTATCTCTACACCTCAACCATGGCTTCATTCATTCCAAGATTGTAGTGGTGGGTTAAACCAGCAAACCACAAAAATTGAGTTTGAAGAAGCAGGCCGAGCCATTTGGCATTTGAAACTTTCAAAGACCAAGTTGTTCCAACATTTATCAAGCTGGAGTTAACCCACTATTAAAGCCTAAGTTTGAGCAAATGAAATACTGCAAAAAAAACTAGCATTTTTGAAGAGGAAACCAACAGAAGAGGCCATGTGTTATGGTGAAAAAAAACTCAATCCCTTTTTCCTCATAAAACTCAAAAAATTTGAGCTTCTTTGCAGAGTTGAAGTAGATACATTTCCAATAATCATGGTTTCTAGAATCAACATGGCGGTACCATAGAGAAGAAAACCCTAGACACAAATGAAATCAATAAACTATGCATTGTGTTGCAGTTCCCAGTGCATCGACATTCTCTCCACATTGCCACAATGGTACTTTTAGTGCCACGAAGTATAACAAACTGTCTTCTCAATAGAAATGATCATGTCAATGGTTGACTATAGTCAAGCAACAAGATGCAGTTACATCAAGTGCTCTAGTATGGTGTCGGTAGAGTTAGGGTTTTCTATGTATTCAGGTTATGTTGAGATAGTATGCCTTTTGAGGTTATATATTTGGGTTTGTCTTTTTGAGGGTGAGATAATAAAGTTGATTAAGTGTATAATGAGATATATTTTATTTATCAACATTAGGGGTGCTAAACTTAGGGGGCTTGTTTTAGGGCACTTATTAAGCCATATAGTTTAGTAGTTTGCTATTATGGAGAGCTTTTGGGAGGAAATATTTTCAAAATTAAGCCATGTGGGCTATATAGTGGATCCTTGGCTTCATGTTTGGGATCCAAGATTGTAGAGAGAAGAGCTTTTAGTGAACTTCTTGTTCCTATAGCTACCTATTTTATGTTTTGTATCCATTGTTGGTTCATGTTTATGAGATCAATTTTGTGCAAGAGGATACTTGTATTCCTTGCCATTATTTTGAGATTCACTCATGTAGCTACATACACATTTTGAAAAGAATATAGTTGCCCCATTTTTCATACATCTTGTGGTGATGATATGTTCAAATTCTATTCAATTTTTTAAATTTCAAGTGTAATAAATCTATAGCATGGATTAGTGGATTGTATAATTTCCTATTTTAGATTACAAAATATAAGCCTTTTGCAGAATATGCATGTTGTTGATAGTAAGATTGTTATTTGTGGTTAAACCCTAGTAGTGACCTTCTAATTAGCCTATGTATTGGGTAGTGTGTGATATTGCAGAGATCATTAGGTTATTGTAAGTGAGTGTTAATTTGAAGCTTTGAGTGATCTGAATCTATTTGGTGTATCACCTTTTCAAGTTTTGTTCATGCAATTTTAGTTAGAGTTTCTCTCTTACCCTCCCAAAATCAGGAGAATATAGTATAAAATTGATACCCAAATTCAATAGGAACCGACCTAGAATCCAGAGACTCCTTCTCAATCATAGTCCACCCACAGCTAGAGAAGGTTTCCATTGTTAGGATGGAACTATCATGCAGCCCTAATGCCTGAGTTGGGGTGACAATTCTAAGCCTCAACAGTTTTTGGCATGCTCGATGGGACCACGAACTCCTTCTCAGTTCTGATCTACTAGTTCTATGGTTATTTTTAATTTCAGTTACAACTCTCAGTGTGGATTTTAATGAGTAGAACTCCAACAAGATCAAACAAGGAGGGATTTGTGTATCAAGAATTACAGTCAAGTAGAAGGGGAGGAAGATCATCCAGAGGTGGAAGAGCATCACAAGATCCTAGAGGTACTATATTGAATTCAAATTTCTCATCATTTGATAACCGCATTTTTAAAAATCTAGCGGTAGATTTAGAGGAACTTGAGGTTATTATTGAAGAAAGCAGTCTTCTTGAAGATCTAATTGTTCCTAATTTTTCAGAATTTCCAAGTGTTGAAAATTTATTTATAGATAATTCTGTTCTTGAAGCCTCTACAAGTGGTATTGCAGCAACTCTCTAGAATTTGAAGACTTACCAAAGGAAGGTAGTTCAGCCTACCCAACCTCCTTCTATATCTACTATTTAGCAACAAGTACCACCAGTTACAAGAATGGAAAGAAATCTGCCATTTGTCCCTTTTGATCAAGGTAGTCCTCTCCAGATTGCAAATCACAACAATATACCTTTGGCTGCCTTGAAATGTTTGCCATCATTCACCGGAGAAGGTCAAGTAACAACTATTGAACACATTAGAGATATTGAATCTCTTTTCAATTTCCATCATGTCATGGAGGAAGATGTGGCTTTGAAGCTATTGGCTACATCACTAAAAGGTAAAGCTCTTGACTAGTTCAGATTTCTTCCAGTAAATTCTATTGCTACTTGGGATGTTTTGGGGGAGAGGATTTCTAAGTTTTTTGAGGATAAGTCAGACAATTTGTCTTTGGTGGAGCAACTAACTACCATTAAAAGGGCTCCACAAGAAGAACTAAGTGATTTTAATCTCAGATTTCAGAAGACATGGAATAGGATTCCTGCCACGGTAAGACCCTCTGCTGAATATGCATTTTTGTATTTTCTCAAAAGCTTGAATAGTGATATTTCGGTAGTAATCCAATCCACGGGGGGGAATTCACTACCTCAAGCCTTTGATATTGAAATTAGGGCAGAGAATAGCCTCATTTAGGTAGGAAAGATATCTCCTAGGCCACCAATGCCTTTCTTCCCCAATATCCAATCTAATATGTCGTTAGTTACTCCACCATTAGCTCCATTTCCATCTTATAAAAGTGAAGAAACAATGCCTATTGTCCTTCCCAGTGAATTGCAAAGCATAAAAAATAGCCAGCAAAAGATTGAGAGCTTGTTGCAGACTTTTGGCAATGAACTAGTAAACCTGAAAAGGAAGCAAAGCAATCAAATAGCCCATACTCAAAATCAGTTTGCTAGTTCTTCATCTCAGTAGCCTAATCAGCCCATCTATCAAGGTAACAAGCAGCAATATCAAGGAAATAGCAATGCCAATAGGAAGAACTGGAACCAAAGGCCTTATAGACCTTACAATCCTACACCCCTTAATGTTGTTAGGGATATTTTTCCTAGCCAAAATAACCTTGCTGCAGATTATGAATGGTGCTATCCTTGTAACAAACCTCACAATCAGTCCAAGTGTACTAATGGAGTGCTCAATCAAGCCCTAATGGTTCAAAGTGTGATGGATTCACAACCTAATGTATCCACTAAAGAGTCTCAACAACACTCTGATGTGATTTCCCCTGACATTTCATTCCTCAATTGGCAAGAGGAGGAATTCTGTGGAGTGAATGGTGATTCATCTATATCAGCAAACACAAGAGCTTAGAAGAGAGCCCTAGAATCATAGCAGTCAGCTGCTAGGATTGTTGCTATAAATCAACCATCACCCATTCCACTATTTTCAATCCTAAAGGGGGCCTCTACTCATGAAAACAAAGAAACACAGTATCAAAAACAATCAGATCAGGCCATTAGTAAGTCACCTCAGAAGGTACAGTTTTCTGTCCCCTATAACATTGTTGATAATATGAAGAAGATGAATGTTTCTATTTCTATGTGGGATTCATTAGCTATTCCATGGAAAAATGATTTATTGAAAGAATAGTTGTCTAAGGGAACAAAATTTTTAGATCAAGCTATGCATCATCCTCCTAGAGTGGTTATGGCCAATTCAGAGCCTTCAATAGTTCATGATGAAGTGGTTAAAGGAGAAAAAAGATTGGTAAAGTGCAGCAATCGGCAATACCAGTTGAACTAAAGTCAGAAAATATGCATAAGATGACAAAAAAGTAAGGTAAGAAATCTACAAATGTTAAGCCTCCTCCTTTTTATGTCTCTTTAATTATTGGGAATAAATTAGTGCATAATTTTATGGTGGAAAGTGGGGCAACCAACACTGTCATGCCAAAGAACATAACTAATTTGTTCGATTTGAAGTATGAACCCCTTGAGAAAGGAGTTTTCCAGCTCGATGGTTCTTTAGTTAAGACCATAGGTGTTGTTAAAAATGCAATTTTTACCTTACATTCTTGCCCAAACTTCTCCATTTCCCAAGATATTTTTGTCATAGATATGCCACCTTACTTTGCTTTATGTTTATCAAGAGACTTCATAGCCAAATTAGATAGATACTTCTCATCAGATTGGTCTCACCTGTATTTAAGAACTAGATATGGTCCTAAGGTGACAATAAAATTAGAGTTATGGGCCAAAGACCATATAGAGAACTATAATCCTAGTCCCATAAATGCAGGTTGTGTGATCATGGATCTAGATGAAATCAATGAGAGTTCATCTTATAACACACAAACTGAAGAGTATCTTGATATTTTTCTAGATGAATGGGCAGCTAGAAATGATCAAGATGATGATGTGTTTGATGTTGGTTTTGGTAACTATGTAATGTTAGAATTTGATTTAGTTGTGCCTAATTTGATTAAAGATCAATGTTCTGAATATGAGTTATCTAATTAGCTATGGGATCTATTTTTTGATGGATCTAAGAATAAGGATGGCATTCATGCAGGAGTTATGTTTGTTTCACCTCATGGTGATAAATTTTATGCTTCTTACAAGTTATCCTTTCCATGTTCTAACAATATATCAGAGTATGAAAGTCTTATTCAAGGCTTGGAATGGGCTAGGAAAAGAGGAATCAAATGATTGAGGAAATTTAGGGACAGTGAGTTGATAGTAAGATAGGTGAGAGGTATTAATGTTAAAAATGATCTCTTGAAGCTGTATAAATCCAGAGTTTCTGATATTTTAGATAGTTTTGATTCTTTTAACCTTATTTCCATATATAGAAGGAAAAATATGCATGCTGATAGATTGGATGGTATTGGTGTTCATGTTTCAATTACTAAAAATAAAGGACAGATCTCAGATCATTCACATGTTAAAATTTTTGTAAGGCCATCTATCCTAGACAATAATATTAATTGGTAGGTGTTTAATACTAATGAACATATTTTGAGCTTTATGACTAAAATAGAAGACTTTTCATCTCCTAGAAATGAGTAGTCCAATTAGCAAATGGAAAATCAGATCATTCAGTTGAAGAATAATAATCTTCCAAGGGGATTAGTTAGCTTAGAGTTAGTTTTTAACTCTGATGATCAATTCTAAAATAGTAAAACTAGCCCGTTGAAAAGAAAATGCTTGAAGGTTGGTAACAATAATTCCCCCGAAGAAAATAAAATGCTTATTGAGTTATTTAGGGAATATAATGATGTGTTTGCATGGGATTATACTGACTTAAAAGGATTTGATCCTCAATTAACTCAGCATACAATAGAATTAGAACCAAATGCTAAGCCCATTAGACAAAGGCAAAGGCAAATCAATCCTAAGCTAGAACCTTTAATGCTGAAAGAACTAAATAAACTTCTGAATGGTGGCATAGTATTCCCTATCAAGCATACATCTTGGGTTTCAAATCTTGTTCCTGTAAGAAAGAAGAATGGAGTGATAAGACTTTGTGTATATTTTAGGGACCTCAATATGGCATCTTTGAAAGATAGACACCTTCTTCCTTCTATGGAATAGATCCTACAATACGTATTCGGTTCTGAGAGATTCTCTCTTCTTGATGGTTATTTTGGCTATAACTAGGTATTAGTAAGAGATGAAGATCAATTCAAAACTACCTTCACTACTAAATGGGGTACAGTGGCCTATAGGAGAATGCCATTTGGATTATCAAATGCAGGGGCTACATTTTAAAAGGCAATGGACATGGCCTTCAGGAATTTAATGTATAAATTTGTTCTAGTATACCTTGATGATGTCGCCATTTACAACAATGTTGCAAACCAGCACATAAGCCACTTGAGACAAGTCTTGCAAAGATGCAGGGAGTTTAGGATCTCCCTTAACCCCAAAAAATCTATTTTTGCAGTACATGAAGGTAAAATTTTAGGATGCCAAGTGTCTAAAGAAGGAACAACAATTGATCCCGAAAGGATTTTTGCAATTCTGGAACTATCATTGCCAAAACATAAGAAAGGATTGAAGAGTTTCATTGGAAGGATAAATTTTGTTAGACGTTTTATTCCTAATATTGCAGATTTGTTGAAACCTTTGACTACTATCTTAAAAATGGATGTACCTTTTAGCTAGACTACTGAAGGAAAGAAGAGTTTTTAGCATATTAAACAAGCTTTGTCTTCAGCCCCTACTTTAACTAATCCTGATTTCTCTAAGGATTTTGTTTTGTATGCTTATGGTGGTATTGACACTATTTCAGCAATGCTAGTGCAAAAGAATGAGGAAGGACAAGAGCAACCAATAGCCTTTTTTAGCAAAGGTATGAATGATTATGAGGAAAAATACAACTTTGTAGAAAAACATGTACTAGCTATTATAAAAGCTTTGGAAAATTTTAAGCATTTGGTTGCTGGGAATAGAATACATCTAATGATTGCACACCCTAGCATTAAAGAATTTCTATTGAATAAGGATGTCAGTGAAAAAAGGGTAGGGTGGATAACTAAATTCATGGAGTATGATGTGAAAATCCATGTGACCAAGCTGGTTAGAGGCAAAGGTTTATGTGCTCAGATGGCAGAAGGAGAGGATCAAGTTAAAGCCATTAAAGAGGTTGTCTTGCCCCAAGGTAATTATGTACTAATTAATGATTCAACATCCTGGTTATCAGATATGACCAGATTTTTGCATACTGGTCAATGCCCAATGAATCTTGATAGAGCCAAGAGAAGGTACTTTAGATTACACTCTATTCCTTATCTTCTAATTGATGATACTCTTTATAGGAAGGATTTTTCTGGTTGAAGGTTGGTAACAAAATTAGGAGAAGTTACCCTCTTACCCTTGTGGTGATCATATGCTATATAGTGGATCCTTGGCTTCATGTTTGGGATCCAAGATTGTAGAGAGAATAGATTTTAGTGAACTTCTTGTTCCTATAGCTATCTATTTTATGTTTTGTATCCATTGTTGGTTCATTTTTGTGAGATCGATTTTGTGTAAGAGGATGCTTGTATTCCTTGCCATTATTATTAGATTCACTCATGTAACTACATACAGATTTTGAAAAGAATATAGTTGCCCCATTTTTCATACATCTTGTGGTGATCATATGTTCAAATCCTATTCAATTTTTTGCATTGAAGTGTAATACATCTGTAGCATGGATTAGTGGATTGTATCATTTCCTATTCTAGATTACAGAATATAAGCCTTTTGCAGAATATGCATGTTGTTGATAGTAAGATTGCTATTTGTGGTTAAACCCTAGTAGTGACCTTCTAATTATACTATGTATTGGGTTGTGAGTGATATTGCAGAGATCATTAGGGTACGCTAAGTGAGTGTCAATTTGAAGCTTTGAGAGATCTAAATCTATTTGGTGTATCACCTTTTCAAGTTTTGTTCATGCAATTTTAGTTAGAGTTTCTCTCTTACCCTCCCAAAATCAGGAGAAGATAGTATAAAATTGATACCCAAATTCAATAGGAACCGGCCTAGAATCCAGAGACTCCTTCTCAATCATAGTCCACCCATAACTAGAGAAGGTTTCCATTGTTAGGATGGAATTGTCATGCAACCCTAATGCCTGAGTTGAGGTGACAATTCTAAGCCTCAACAATACCTCCACACACCCTAGGACCTATCTCATCCCATTACTCCACTAGTGGTTTGGCTAGGACCACTACAAGCCAAAAATAATTAAGAAGCCCTAGGTTACTCTTTAGTCCTACCTAGGTGCTCCTGCACCATAAAGGAGACATGACTAGAATTGGCTTCAATGAAGCTAAATGTTCAAAGACTTAGGAAGAAAAATCAAAAGCGAGTACTGATGGAGAAAGAACCACTCTTGAAGAACCTAAAGAACAACTCAGACCTTTTAGAGGTAGATGTTTTGGATGTAACAAGATTGGACACATGAAGCGAGACTGTAGAAGTAAATTCCCTTACAAATATTTTGATGGCTATTGCAAAAATTATCATGCATATGGACATAAAGAAGTAGAATGCAAGAAACCTGATCAGTCATAAATCAAACAAGATTACATTAGGGAAGAAACATCAACTAACATCACATGTTACAAATGCAATAAATTTGGGCACATTGCAAAGTATTGTAAGTTGCAGGTTAATCAGAACATACCACCTCCTACATGTTAAAAATGTCACAATCTAGGACATATTGCAAAGTTTTGTAGATACAATGGAGCTGATAACAAAAGAGTACCATTGCTTATGGTTATAAAGTAGAACATTGGTGATATTGGTAAGAGTCTTGCAGAATATATGGATGAATTCAAGAGTCATTTCAGAAAACCTAAAGATGAAAATAGTGGTAAGACTTGGAAGGTAAAAGAAAAAAGTGAGGTATTGGTTCAGGGAGAGTCAGTAGATGCTACTGTGCCTTCTTCTGATGCTAACATCGCTACATCAACCTAGATGACCAAGCATGGCCTTAGGGGAGCATTGGAAGAAAACATCAAAAATCTATTCAGCTCTTGATTATGCAGAGTGAGCTCCTATGACCTTAGGGAGAGTATGTGAAGATGTTGTGGAGCATATATCTATGATCACATTATTTTAAAAATCTATATGTTGTGATGTACAAATTAATAATTGACTGGATTATGTGCAAAGATGAATTTATTGGGAACTATTTCATTTGTTTACATAGAGAAGTATAAGGTCAATCAAAATAATTTGTTTATACATCATTCAAATAACAGAGCCTAAGGAGAAAAAATTTAAGAGAAAAAGAAGCATAGAAGCAAGTACATTGAGCATTTGATTGAAGCATAAATTCACATATTAACTGATAAAAGGTATTTAGACTTTCTTCAAAGCCTTGGTTATGGATACTCCATTGATTTTTGATGTCGCTGAAAGACCTAGGTATAAATTTAAGAAACACCCATACAAATCACCTAGGGATGATCCCAAAGGTGCATTTTCCTAAACACTACACAATGTTCTACATGTCAAATACATTAGGGCTTACATTCAATGTAAGTATGAGTCTCTGGGAGATTATGAGATCTTTAAAGAGATGGTAGACATGATTGGGGAACATGGTAAGATGAAAGATGAGTTCACACATCTTGAGAACCTCAATATCATTTGGATAAATGAACTTTATGAATTTTACAAAGAAGAATGGATTCTTTTGAATATAGTGCACGATCACTTTATTTGGCTTGGAGATCAGCCTCTGAAGATTTGTAGTGACCTAATTCATGGTATAACAAGATTGGATAATACTGGAGTCATTACTATTATAGAGAAGAACACAAAGAAAATTGTGGAAACCTTAACATAATTGAAATGGTATAAGAGAGTGATGATAGTAAATGATATATTTCAATAGGATGTCAGATTGATTTTAATGATTCTAGGATATAAACTTCATTACAATAGCCAACTTAACTCAGTATCAGTAGGTGTAATTTTGATGGCCTATAAGATGGTTAAAGAAAATATTAAGTATAACTTACGCAAAGTTCTTGCACAATAATTTCTAGAAAATGTGAGGCTAATTAATAAACATAGGACTAAGGCATTATGATTTGGATCTTTACTGGTACATATGTATATTCATATTGTGCATAAAATCCTTGGTATGCACCCTAGAGCCTGGAAAGACAATGAACCTACTGGAATTCAGATCACACAGAGCTACAAAAGATAGAATAGCACATGGGTAGATGGTGATATATTTACGATGATCAAAATCTTGCAGAGAAAAATGAAGGAAAGAGAGAGGATTCCTGAAGCATTGGTAGAGAAGTACAAAGACTCAATCTATTTCATGGTTGAAACTAATTTTGTTTTCTTTGAAGTAGTACAACCGAGGAATAAGTGATGTTATCCTCTAGGATATGAAGTCACTTCTGAGGTCTTGACTATGCAAGTTAAACACATTATATCCTTAGAGATTTATCCATCCAAATAAAGATGGGGAAGCTATGAAGAAAAGTCAGCAAAGATAAGGGAAGAACAGACTAGAGTTATAAGGAAGAGAAAAATAGAAAACTTAGCAGATGATCTAGTAGTAAAGGCTGGTATGAAAAAAGAGGAGATGAAAGAGATTAGAAGGAAGATGATAGAGAGATCTTCTAGGTTGGTGAGCACCACTCCTATAGCCCTACCACCACCTTAAGTTGAGAAGGTAATAAGTCCACCCTTTACTATGATTGATGTTTTTGAGACTACACCTACTCCACCAAAAAGAACATCGCAAAGACAGAAACTTGTGAAATTTCCTAGAAGGAATGCAAGGTCCACTAAACAAGACTCTCCACCTAAGAAATAGAGGACAAAAGTTGAAGTGAATCAAAAATAGAAGAAGGTAGAAAAGAAGGAAGTAGAATAGAAGAAGATAGAAGAGAAGAAAGAAGAAGAAATGAAAGAAGAAGAAAAGAGCACTGAGGTAAAACAACTCTGGAAACGTGACATGAAAATATTGGAGAAGAGAAAATTTTAGCAAGGAAATATTATTTCTTGGATTGGATACTATCAGAGGTATGAAACATCAGATAAAATTTTTATTGAGGACATGGTGATAAATCATTTTCTTGATTTTAAGAAGAACTTGCTAGAATTTGAAGGAAATATACCTGAAGAACTCTATAAGAACTTAGAAATAAGGAAATAGTTAGCACAAATAGAAGATGAAACAATCAGAATACAAGCAGTTGAGAACATGTTACCTATTGTTTCAGTTAAAGAAATGGAAAATATTTTAAAATATTTAAAACCTTTTCTAAGGACTAATTTGTAGATTGGTAAAGATAATGGGGAGAAGATACCATGAAGTGGTTGAGGAAACACATGAGGGTGTCAAAAAATTTCTAATGGATACTGAACTTGAGAAATTCTCACCACCAAAGGTTACTAAGCCTAAATCTATTGAAAGAGGTGATTCATCAAGGATGGCTAAAATAAGTCTTGAGAAGTCAATGGGTGAAGACACTAGTGAATTTGTGAGTACAATGAAACAATCAGATTTATTTGTTTTTAGTGTGCCTATATCTTTGGATACCTCACAGGATGAAAGTGACCCTTTTTGGAAGGATACCAACATAGAAGGAAACATTATTCCTAAAATGGAAGAGAAAGATGAACAAAAAATTAAAAAAGTTGAAGCAGAGAAGGAGACTGTGATCAAAGTTGAAGAGAAATAGGATATTCATACATGTATTTCTTCATCTTTGTTGTTGGTAAGTGGATATAAGACTATGAACACTAATGTTGAGAGTATGGATGAAGATGAGTTGATGAATCTATCCTTCATCACATTTGCTAAAGTGAAGGAGAGATCTGAGAAAAAAGGAGAGAAGAAGTCAAGGGTATTGGAAAGAGCAGTTCATACTTTCAACAAAATCCTACCTATACCTTTTTGTTTCCAATCAAAGGACAATGTAGAGAACTTGAGCAAAGTGTTGGATGACTTTGACATTCATTATGAGTCCTTGGAGAAGATCACTGAAGAAAAAGTAGAGAATAAGTACCTTGCGAAGAAGCTAGAGGAAATATGCAAGTCTATTTTATGGGAGTTGGGAATATTGAACAAAAATATATCAGAGGAAAGAAGCTATGTATCACATGGAAGGAAGTTATACAGTTATTGTACAAATCATGTTAGACATTTGAAAAACATTAAGGAGATTATAGAAAAGGACAGACTAACTTTGGACAAGATAATGGATAGTTGTGAGACCTCGTCACACTCTATATTGGAGTTAGATAGAGAAGTTTCTAGGATATTGGACAAGCTGAGTGTACTAGATATAGAGAAAGTGAGAGTTGTGGGAAGAATATGTATGTTGAAGAGTTTAATCACTCCTAAGCTATCAATTCTATAGACACATCTCTCTAACATGGAGAAGATAGGGCATGCCCTTATAGAACATATACCTATTGAGCTAAAGTCCATAAAGACATGTTTGTTTTCACTGAATGGGATAATTCATGTGAGTCAAATACTGGTGAATACTTGGTTAGAGGAAGTGAAGATCTTGGAGAGATCATTCCAAGATGTACTAAAGATGTTATAACTTTTTGGTAAGCAGTGGCACAATTTTGTATACCTTTTCCATTGATGTCAAATGGGGAGAAGAGAAGAAAAATGTATAGAGTAGACACATATGTATGGAGAAGAGAAGAAAATATATTGTGTATATCTTTTTGGTATTGACACTTAGTCATTTTTCACTAGGTGTTGCCATTAATGCCAAGGGGAGAGATTGTTGGCAAGTTATTCATTCAGGAGTGTTATGGAATACTTAAGGTTTTTCATTTATGGTTACACATATGGTATGGATGGTCGCTTGGAGTAGAACATAGTTCTGGAGTTTGGAATTGCAAAATGACTAAGTACAGAAAGAATATTTACAGAGTATGTAAGTACTATTTTGATCAACGAAGATAGTATATGATGAATGGAGACATGTGAGCTTAGAGAAAGCTATTTTGGGATGCGTATAAACTTTTGTTAAGGTCACTTGAGTTTTAGTGTTGATCGCGTTAAGATACAAATAGATGAAGATATGTGAAGACAGAGTAACAATGATACAAGGAAGATGAACAGTCACGATGATTGAGAGAGTATAATGCGAAGTACAAATGTGCTAGGTTGGATTTGGATTGTGGATTAAATATGTTTTGATAGTGTATGATCGCCGACATAGTAATTACTTTTTGTATAAGTGTTAATTCTATTTTGTGATGTAATTGGAAGCTGACTGGGAAATGAAATAAGATATATATGGAGAGCTTTTGAGAAGCAAAGTGTAGAAGTGAGAATATGTATGGATGAGAGATTATGTGGATGTGATGCATGAATGCATTATGATATCTGAATCAGACAGATAGCGATGTGAGCTACAAATGAAACTACTTAAGCATAGCAGATGCTTGTTTGTTCATTCTTGAGAAAAGAATTGTAATAGAATATTATTTCTAATTGTATGAGAAGTGTGCTCAGTATACCTTTAACAGGGTTTTGTATTCCCCTAACAAGGAAATGTACTAATATAATATTTTTCTCCTAATAGGGACACGATAATTTTAGTGCATATTTGTGGGTACCATCCCCACTGGGGTTTCACCTTGGCTAGGGTTTCCGCGACAAAAATTCATGGTGTTATGAGTTATGTGTTCTATGTTTATGTTATTTTCATTTCACTATTTATTTGGTCAAGTTGGAAATTAATTAATTCATGTAAAAAAGTTTTGTAATACTGATTCACCTCCCCTCTCAGTATTACCTAATCCTAACAATATATTTAGATAAACACACACA
>MU223254.1:861038-883950 GCA_018584345.1 Thuja plicata | reverse complement strand
AACTTACTAAAAATAGCAAGTTTCCATAAATAGCAGCTTTGCACAAGGTAGCCCTTATTGAAAAGAAAACAGAAATATTTTTGGGTGATGCAAGATTGCCCTTACACCCAGGATGCTCCTGCATCAATAGAGATTGTACACTTTGCTGCAATAAGTCCTAACAGAAGAAAAGATGACAGAAGTAATGATAGATCTTTTGAGAAGAAATCTAATAGAGGTGATAACAAAGATTACATAGGTTACTGAAAATCAAAAAGAAGAGATATCTGAGACTACAAGAACAAAGGCAAGAAGGCTAGCTACCTAGCTTCTGGCAAAGATGAAGATACTGACACTGAACCTGATGAAGACATCAATATGGTATTTGTAGTTGTGAAGGATGATTCAGATGAAGATGAAAGGTATGTAGAAACTACACTCATATCTAAGGTTAGCAAGAATGACATCTGGATTATAGATAGTGGCTGCACTCACCACACGATCAATGATAAAGAAAAGTTTAACACTTTTGAGTATTATAATGGTGGAATAGTAAGAATGGGTATTGATAAACCTTGTCCAGTTGAAGGTAAAAGAACTATAATGCTGAATAACCTGATTAAATGTGAAAATTCTAATTAGGTAAAAGGATTAAATTATAATCTATTGAGTGTTTCTTAGCTGAATAATTCAGGTAATAGAGTAGCATTTGAGAATAAGAAGGAAAATATCTTCAATGAATCAGGAAAATTGATTGGTACCGGTGAACAGACTAAAGGAAACTTATTTTATCTAAATTATACTAACACCACTTGCTTAATGACTAGAAATGAATACATATGGTTGTGGCACAAAATATTGTGTCATGTGAATTTTGACAACATGATGAAAATAAGAAAAAGGAGAAAAGTAAGAGGCTTACTGATGATGACAAAGCCAGACATCATGTGCAAGAATTGTCAAAAAGGTAAAATGACTAAGTCTAGTTTCAAAAGTAAAACCCACACATCTGATGACATTCTAGAATTATTCCATACTGATTTATGTGGACCAATGAGGATAAAGAGTTATTATGGAGATAGATATTTTATTCTCTTTGTTGATGATTACTCTAGAATGATGACAGTCATGTTTCTAAAAGATAAATCTGAAGCATTCAAGATGTTTAAATGGTATAAGGCTACGGTAGAGAAACAAAGTGGTAAAGATTTGAAATGTTTGAGATTAGATAGAGGAGGAGAATTTATATCAGATGATTTCACTAATTTTTGTAATGAGCATGGTATAAAAGGACAGGTTTCTACACCAAGAACACCACAACAAAATGGGATTGCTAAGAGAAGGAATAGATCAATAGTTGATTGTGCTAGAACACTAATGATAGAGAAAGGCATCACCCAAATCTTTTGGAGGGAAGCTGTCAATACTGCTGTCTACACACTAGATAGAGTACAATTGAAGAAAGACACAAAGAAGACACCTTATGAGCTATGGTATGGTAAAACACCCAATGTAAGTTACTTCAAAATATTTGGTAGTCAATGTTATGTCTTAAAGGATGATAGAAATGGAAAGCTTGATGCCAAAAGTGATGAAGATATTTTTCTAGGGTATTCCACCAAGATCAAAGCTTATAAATGTCTCCTCAAGGAATCTAAAAAAATTGTTGAAAGTGCAAATGTAAAGATAGATGAATTTGCAAAAAATAATGAGCTAGAAAGCACAAAATAACTGGAGGAATACAAAAAGTTTATATATTGTGAAGGACTCAACACTCTACCTGAGCAACAGTGCTTAATTCTAGAACAACAGAATGTTGTAACTGACGATTAGGCTTCTGTTACCGATGGTTAGGATAATAATCAAAATAATGTGCAAGGTGATGAAGAACATAATGAAGATCAAAATAATGATCAAGCTGATACACAAAGAGTTGTACCTATACTTGAAAGATATGTAAGAAGGAACCATCTAGAGATCCAGATCATAGGAGATAAGAAATATGGTACAAGAACAAGAAGTAAGTCTTTAACCTCAAATTGTTTAATTTGTAAGTTTGAGCCAAAATCTGGCAATGCTGAACTAGATAATAAGGAATGGATAAGTTCTATGAATGATGAGATTGAACTGATTGAGAAGAACAAGGCATGGTCACTTGTGCCAAGACTAGATGACAAGAATGTAATTGGTACAAAATGGATATACAAGAATAAGCTGAATGAGAATGGAGAAGTCACAAGGAACAAAGCAAGACTAGTATGCAAGTGGTATGCACAAGAAGGTATAGACTATGGAGAGACCTTTGCACCAGTTGCTAGGATAGAAGGAGTAAGAATACTACTTGCTTATGCTGTAGTCAAAGGATTCAAAGAATATCAAATGGATTTCAAGTCAACATTCCTAAATGAAATACTTGAAGAAGAGGTATACATTGAGCAACCAGAAGGGTTTGTCGATCCAAACAAGAGAAACATGGTATGTACACTTCATAAAGCCTTGTATGGATTGAAACAAGCCCTAGATCCTAGTATGAATGAAGTCATTCCTATCTTATAAGTATTGGATTTGTAAGGACTAGTGAAAATAGTAATCTTTATTTGAAGGAAGATACTGATGCTAACACTTTGATTGCTGAAATATTTGTTGATGACATCATATTTGGAGGCAATGATATGCTATGCAAATAATTTTCTAATGAGACGAGAAAAGAGTTTGAGATGTCTATGTTTGGAGAGATCAATTTCTTTCTTGGTCTATAGATCATTCAACAAAGTGAAGGTATTTTCATTACATAGTCCAAATACATCAAAGAGATACTAAAAAAATTCAAGATGGAAGATTCCAAACTAGTTGGAACACCGATGGCTACTAGATGTAAGTTAACAAATGAGGACAAGACAACAAAGGTAAATCAGACTTTGTACAGATTAATGATTAGAAAACTCATGTATGTTTTACACACTAGAACAGATATTGCACATGTAGTAGGAATTGTTGCTAGATTTTTTGCTAACTCTAGGGAATCACATATGACTGTTGTGAAAAGAATTCTAAGATATCTGAAGAACATTGAGGAATTTGGCTTATGGTATACAAGAGAAGGAAAATTTGAACTCAAGGTGTTTACCGACGCTGATTGGGCTGGAAATCTTGATGACCATAAGAGCACAACTAGAGGAGCATTCTTTTTAGGTGACAGACTTGTCACATGGATTAGCCAGAAGCAAGGATGCATTTCTCAGTCTATTGCAGAAGCAGAGTATGTTGTTGTTGCTACAAACTGCTCAAATATTGCATGGATCAAAAATTTGCTGGAAGGTATGCATATGAAGATCTCAGAACTAGTAATTATCTATTGTGATAACACTAGTGCAATAAACATTTCAAAGAATCCAGTCATGCATGCCAAGACTAAACACATTGCCATCAAGTATCATTATTTGAGAGAACAAGTTTAAGAAAAAGAGGTGATACTTGAGTATGTGCAATCAAAAGAACAATTAGATGATATCTTCATGAAGCCACTGCCCAAGGATACATTTGAGTACTTGAGAAAGAGACTAGGGGTCAAACCCTTGTACACCAGTCAGTAATATGGCTAAAGGCTACATCAGCCTACATATTATCAGAATAGCATTCATGTTGATGCAAGCAAAGAGATGAACTTCAAAGATACATCTATATACAGATAGGTATATATTAGAACCGAGCACCAGAGAATATTGATGTATTGCTGATGGATAAGGGAAATTTAAGGAATGTATTTTGGATGGAGAAAAAAATTGTTTGACATGAATGTCAGATATCTATGAGATATTTGTTTGGAATTATTTTCAAAGGGAGAGAGATTATCCATATTATCACATTCTTCTAAAAAAGGGAGAAAGATTATCCATTATCAGATTACTCCAACAAGGAGAGATTATATCCAAAAGCAGACAAAGGTGTATAAATGATTATATAAAGGGAGATTTTTTGAAAAGAGAAAAAGACATCACAAAAGAGAGAACAATCAAAGGAGATAAATTAACACAAGAAGAGGACTCAACACATCAGAAGATAAAGAGTTGCAAGAATCAAATCTAAGCTAAAACAAAGCTTACTAGAGATAAAAAAATTTATCAGTTATCAAACAAAAATTTGTAGTTTGATGAATCCAACTGTTATATTTCATATTGTATTAGAAATAGTATAGTGTGATAATATAGTATGTTTCCATCAATGCCAAAGGGAGGGATTGATGACATGTAACTGATTGAATATTTGATAATGTTAAGTTAAAGATAATGCAAGGCATTAAATCTGTTAATGATTTATATTTTCATTGATGTTAACTTGATATCATCTATACGGTCATGTACATAATGCCAAATAATTTAGAGAATCAATGGAACAAAGGTTATGCTTTCAACAATGCATAAAAGTCAAGTATTCACTAAGTGAAAGATAACACTGACAGAGTGCACACCATCGATAAAAGAAAATAAGAAAAGTCACAGTGATACCTGATGAGCATAAGATAGTGTTTTCTGATGAAGCAAAACCACAGAATACTTGACAAGCTGAAAATAGAGATGCCCAATGAGTAAAAACCCAATGATGCACGACGGACGAAGATCCTGAAGATAACTGGAGTCATACTAACGGAACTATCAGTTTTCACTGACAATTGACTGAAGAGTTGATCGACAGAATAGAGAGTTCAGAAAATGATAAAATATCTAGCTGGAAAGAGTGAAAGATAGACTTAACTGGTTGTTTTCTTTGTTTTATTCGACTAGATTTAAGTAATTGATTTAAATAAGATTTGTATAGTTGGCAAGAAGATAACTATGAGATAAATTAGGAGTTGTGCTTTAAATCATATTGGCTGGATTGTTTTTCACACCAAGAATCAAGAATCAAGAAATAGTGAATATCATGTCTATATAAGAGACAAGCTTAATTCATTTTTCATATCACATGAAAAGGGGATTGAGGGGAGTGAATAAAAAGAGGATGCTGAAGAGAAACTAATGAAAAATTACTTCATACAGTCCTGATCAATCAAATTGAAGGAGAGATAAAGAATTCTGTAGACACCGACAAATAGTGAAGCACAGTATCAAAGAGTAGAAAGTATGAAGCACAAAAAATTGAATTGATACATTGATCAGAGAGGTAATGTACTTAAATAGATCTGAAAATCTGCAATTCAAAGTTGCATTAGAAATAGGTCATAGTGTTTCAGTTTAACCATTGAAGAAAAAAGTCTCTTAACAGAACATGACTTAATAGTCTTCTATATATTGAGGTACATCCCAAGGAGTGCCAAAAAGGTTGATTCATGAAAGTAGCATTGGATTTTCCTGATACCTATTGACAGTCTAAGAAGGAGGCTGATTCAAGGATGGTAGCAATAGATGCATGATACTAAGTGACAACCTCTATGTATAAAATCCTCTAACAAGGTCACACTTAACAGTGTGTTTGTAACCTTTAATAGAGTTGGCTCCTAATAGGGCTCACTTTAGAAGAGTGAAAATTTGGGGTACTGGTCCCAGTTTTTTTTTCCCTTAATAGGGTTTCCATGTTAAAAATTCATGTGTTATGTGTGTATGATTCATTTCTTTATTATTTTTTATCTGACATAGTTAACACTGGGTTGATCAGTATACTCTGCTTATTTACTGAGTTTCAGTAAATAGTTATACTGCTTATCGCTAATCAAGGAGAATAAGGATAGACAAGGAAAACTGATAGACAATTAATCATTATAAGTATTTCATGGTATGCATCTTTTAAAGACTTAATAATCTGAGGTTTATTTGATTGGTTTTTAATGTTTGAAGGATAAATTTTTGAGGCCACTGATTCACCCCCCTCTTAGTTATTACTAACATTCTCTCCCTTTGACTATTCCTCTCTTTGATGGATATTTATTTTATTTTCTCCCTGTGGATGATCAAGATATATATTTCATTATTGGATCTCTCTCTCCCTTTGACAAAAATGCCAAAAAAAATCTCTTTTTCTAACATATTCCTTGAATTTCCTCTCCATCAGCAATTTAGGTCTATAGTAGCCAATAATTTCTCTAGTGTTCAGTGCAGATAAGTACCTTGCTATGTACTGATATATCTTTGCATTCCATCTCTTTTCTTGCATCAATATGAATGATCTTGTGGTAATGTGTAGGTCGATGCAGCTTCTTAGTCAGCTTAGTGACCAGTAGACAAGGGTCAGACCCCTAGTATCTTCCTTAGGTACTCAAATGTATCTTTTGGCAATGGTTTTGTGAATATGTCTGCTAATTATTCCTTGGATTGAACATATTCCAATATCACCTCTTTCTTTGCACTTGTTCCCTTAAGTAATGATACTTGATAGAAATATGTTGTCTTAGCATGCATGACAGGGTTCTTTGAAATGTTGATAGCACTAGTATTATCACAATATACAATTAATGGATCAAGGATTTCCATATTCATGCCTTTCATCAATTTCTTGATCCATACAATGTTAGATAAATTTGCAGCAGCAGCCAGATATTCTACTTCTGCAGTGGATTGTGAGATGCATCCTTGCTTTTTACTTATCCATGTGACAAGTATGTCACCCATAAATAATGATCTTCTTGTTGTGCTCTTTCTATCATCTAAGTTTCCATCCCAATAAACATATGTATAGACTTGAAGCTGAAATTTTCCCTTTTTATTATACCACAGACCATAATCTTCGATATTCTTTAGATATCTCAGAATTGTTTTTGACAGTAATCATGTGTGATTCTTTGGGATTAGCAAAGAATCTTGCAACTATTCCAACTGCATGTGCTATATTTGGTCTAGTATGTACAATGTACATGATTTTTCCAATCATAGATCTATATAAGGTCTAATTTACCTTAGTTGACTTGTCCTCCTTTGTCAGTTTGCATCCGGTTTCCATAGGTGTTCCAACTAGCTTGAAATCCTCCATCTTGAATATCTTTAGAACTTCCTTGATGTATTTGGATTGTATGATGTAGATGCCTGCATCTTGTTGAAGAATCTATAGACCAATAAATAATTTGATCTGTCCAAACATTGACATCTCAAACTCTTTTCTCATTTCATTAGAAAATGATTTGCATAATAAATCTTTACCTCCAAATATGATATCATCAACAAATATCTCAGCAATCAGAATGTTATCATCAGTATTTTTTTTTGAAATACAGATTATTGTTATCACTTGTTCATACAAATCCAATACTTATGAGATAAGAGTGAATTATTTCATATCATGCTCTCAGTGCTTGTTTCAATCCATACAAGGCTTTGTGTAGTCTACATACCATGTTTCTCTTGTTAGGATCAACAAACCCTTCTTGTTTTTCAATGTATACCTCTTCTTCTAGTATTCCATTTAGGAATGCAAATTTTACATCCATTTGGTATACTTTGAATCCTTTGTAGTTAACATAAGAAAGTATAATTCTTACTCTTTCTAGTCTAACAATGGGTACATTTTACTGTCGCTTAGTAGTGATACACTGTTGCTCGGGTGAGGTGTCAGGTTCTTCACTGTAGACAATCTATTGTAGTCTTCCGATTCTTTTCTGTTTTCCTCATCATTTTTCTCAGAAAATTTGTCCACTTTGACATTTGCACTTTAAATTATTTTTTTAGAGGATTTGTTAAGACATTTATAAGCCTTTCTTTTGCTAGAATAACCTAGAAATATTCCTCCTTCACCTTTGGAGTCAAGCTTTCCATTTCTATCATATTTCAAGATATTACATTAACTTCCAAAAATTATGAAGTAACTTACATTGGGTGTGTATCTGTACCATAGCTCATAAGGTGTCTTATGTTAGAATAAATGAGAGGGGGGTGAATCAATGGCCTCAAAAATATTCCAATAAATTAACCCAAAAACTTATTACCACAATTATAATCCTCTAGTTATCTTCAATCCTACAAGACGAATGCCTTGAAATAATCTAAAAAAAAACTACTACTCAGAGTTCATTGTTAAACATTATTCTTACTGTTTACCAATTAGCAGTCATTTATTTACTGAAATGCAGTAAATAACTTAGTGTATACTAATCAATCTAGATCAGTTATGTGTAATTCAAAACACTAAAGTAATGACTCATAAACACATTGACACGTGGATTTTTAATGTGGAAACCCTGTTAAGGGAAAAAACACTTGGGACCGGTAACCCAAATTTTTCACTCTTTTGAAGTGAGATCATTGAAGAGCCAACCCTATTAAAGCTTACAAACACACTGTTAGGTGTGACCTGTTAGAGGATTTAAATAGAATAGTTTTTCACTTGATATTTGGCATCTCTATGCTACCTTTTATGACCAAACCTAGTGTAATTTGTCAAATGGTATCCTACATCTCATGCTATCTTCATGACCAAACCTTTTGATACTCCTTAGGATGTATCTCAATATATAAAGGATTGTTAAGTCCTGCTCAGTTAAGAGAATTTCTGATCCAATGGTTAAATTGAAACAATAAATGATTTGTTCACATATGCAACTATACTTCGCAGATATTCAAATCTATTGTAAGCTCATAATACCTTTCTTATCAATGTATCTTTTCAATACCTTTTCTCTACTTCTTTCTGCTTGGTGTCTGTAGAATTAGCTTTGTTCTTCAGCTTGATTGATCAGGATTGTATGAAGTTGTTCTTCACTACTTTCTCTTTAGCATCCTTCTTCTCTATTTTCCCTTAATTCATAATGAATTATCTTGTCTCTTTATAGACATAAATTCGCCGTTTCTTAGTTCTTGACTTTATTGTTCTTTGCGCAATCTGCAATTCTACCCAATTTTGTTTTAAAGCTTTACTTCAGTTTTATCCCATAGATTTCTCTTTGATAACTGGAATAAAACAAATTTAAATCTTTTACTTATCTCTAGCTTTAACTTGTTGATGAAAATAGTATTAACAGCCAGTTAACTCCTTCTTTAGCTCTTGCCAACTAAGTCTTTTGTCATTTATGAACTTTGGTTTTTTTTGGTGTTTTAACTCTTTGTTAGCTTTGGTCAACACTTCAGTTCTCCTTGGGCATCTCCGTCGGGTTTGTCTGTCCGCCAGGCTATTAGTAGTAGCTGAGAGGGGGGGTGGTGAATTAGTGGCCTTAAATTAATCCTTAAATCAACCCTTAAAACTTATAACCACAAATTATGTCTCTAGTTATCTTCGGTCCTACAAGATGAATGCCTTGAAATACTTATATCAATTTACTATTTGTCATATTTCTTTGTAAATCTCTCTTCTATATTATTATTATCGATAAGCAGTCAACTATTTACCGAAACATAGTAAATATGCAGAGTATACCAATCAATCCAGAATTGCATATGTGAATGTAAAATAGTAAAGTAATAAAACATAAACACATAACACATAGCTTTTTTACGTGGAAACCCTATTAAGGAAAAAAACCACTGGTACTAGTACCCCAAATTTTCACTCTTCTGAAGTGAGCTTTGTTAGGAGCCAACCCTGTTAAAGGTTACAAACACATTGTTAGGTGTGACCTTGTTAGAGGATTTAAAAGATAGTTTGTCACCTAGTATCTGGCATCTAATGCTACCATCCTTATTCAAAAACTAACCATTTCTGTCAATAGGTATAGGGCATATCCAATTCTACTTTCATGATCAAAATTTTTGATACTCCTTGGGATGTATCTCAATTGTAGAAGAGTTTTAAGTCCTTCTCAGTTAAGATACTTGATGCTTCAATGGTTAAACTGAAACATTAATGATCTGTTCATACATACAACTCAATTGCATATTTTTAGATCTATTGTAAGTGCATTACCTCTCTAATCAATATAATCAATTCTATACCTTTGCTCCACACTGTTCTGCTCTGTGATGTTGTCTCACTATTTGTTGGTGTCTGCAGAATCTAGCTCTTTCATTAGCTTGATTGATCAGGACTGAATGAAGACTTTCTTCTCCTTCAAAATTTTTTTATCATCTTTCCTCTTCTCTTTTTCACCCCACACAATTCGTAATGAATTGGGTTTGTCTCTTTATAGACATGATTTACCTTTTCTTAGCTTTCTTTATTCTTAGCGTGACCCACAATTCTTGCCAATTAGATTTAAAGAAAACTCCAGTTTTATCTCAAAGAGATCTTCTTTCCAACTGGACAAATTAGCTTTAAATCAATTAGTTATCTCTGGCTTTATCTAGATGATTAAAACAATGATAAGTATCAGTTAAGTCTATCTTTTGCTCTCGATAGCTAATCTTTCTATCATTTTCTGAACTCTTTGTTTTGTCAGTCAACACTCTAGTTAGTCATCGATGATAACTAACTATTCCTTCGGTGTGACTTCAGTTTTCATTGGGATCTCCCTCGTCTTTTTCATCGGGCAACACTTTGACTTTGCTCGTCGGTAATGTTGTGCATTAGCTTTTCGAGTAACACTGTGACTTTTTCTCTTTTACTCTATCCATCGGCGTGCACTACGTCAGTGTATACAGTCACTTAGTGAATAATTTACTTATATGCATCACTGATAGCATAGCCTTTGATTCATTGGTTCTTTGAAGTCTTTGGAAGTATTTCCATGACCATACAGATTATATCAAGTTGATATCAATGACAACACAATGCATTAACTGATTTAATGCCTTGCATGATCATCAACTTAACATCTTCAAACATTCAATCAGTTACATGTCATCAATCTCTCCCTTTGGCATTGATGGAAACATACTACATTATCATACTATACTATTACTAATACAATATGAAATATACAGTTTCATCAAGCTTTCCTAATGTAACTATTACAAATGTCTGGCTTTCGGTAAGCTCAAATAGCTTTGATTTGATTCTTGCAACTTTCTGTCTGTCTTCAATCCCTTGACTAGATAAATGTAGAATATTTCTTTTTCTAATGTGATGTGTTTTTCTTCTATTTCAAACTCTTTCCCTTTGACTGTTCTAGTTTCTTTTGATGTCTCTTGCTAGCAATTCTTTCCCTTTGTGTGTACTCTCCCATTCTTTGTTACATCTCTCCCTGAGATGATAATGGATATAATATCTACCTTTATCAGTATGATAATGAGATATCTCTCTCCCTTTGACAACAATGCCAAACAAATATCTTTACCAAATAGATCTTTTCTATCTATAATATATTCCTTGAATTTCCCAATCCATCTATAATAACTCTGGTGTTTGGAGTAGATAAATACCTTGTTATGTATAGATGTATCTTTGAAGTCCGTCTCTCTACTTGCATCAACATGAATGATATTATAATAATATGTAGGCTGATGTAGCCTTCTAGGCATCTTACTAACCAGTAGACAAGGTTCTTACCCCTAGTCTCTTTCTCAAGTATTCAAATGCATCCTTGGGCAGTGGCTTGGTGAAGATATCGACCAATTGTTCCTTTGATTTCACATACTCAAGTATCACCTCCTTTTCTTGAACTTGTTCTCTCAAATAATGATACTTGATGGCAATGTGCTTTTTTTTAGCATACATGACTAGATTATTGGAAATGTTTATTGCACTTATATTATCACAGTAGATAATTACTGATTCAAGAATTTTCATATGCATACCTTCCAGTAACTGTTTGATCCATACAATATTTGAGAAATTTTCAGCAGCAACAACATACGTGGCTTCTGGAGTAGACTAAGAGATGCATCCTTTCTTCTTGTTGATCCATGTGACAAGTCTGTCACCCATAAAGAATGATCCTCCAGTTGTTCTCTTCCAATCATCAATATTTCTAGCCCAATCAGCGTCAGTAAATACCTTAAGTTCAAATTTTCCTTCTCTTCTATACCATAAGCCATATTCCTTAGTATTTTTCAGATTTGTTAGGATTCTTTTCACAGCAGTCATAGGTGATTCCCTGGGATAACAGAAAATCTAGCAACTATTCTTACTACATGTGCAATATCTGGTCTAGTATGTACAACATACATGATTTTTCCAATCATTGATTTGTACAAATTTTGATTTATCTCTCATGAATTGTCTTCCTTTTTTAGCTTGCATCCAGTTGCCATCGGTGTTCCAACTGGTTTGGACTCTTCCATCTTGAATATTTTCAATACTTCTTTGATGTATTTGGATTGTGTAATGAAAATACCTTCATCTTGTTGCATGATCTCTAGACCAAAAAAGAACTTGATCTCTCCAAACATAGACATCTCAAATTATTTTCTCATTTCATTTTCAAATGAATTGCATAGCATATCATTGCCTCTAAATATGATGTCATCAAAAAATATCTCAGTAATCAAAATGTTAGCATCAATATCTTCCTTCAAATAAAGATTACTATTTTCACTAGTCCTTACAAATCCAATACTTATAAGATATGAATGAAGTCTTTCATACTAGAATTGGGGTGCTTGTTTCAATCCATATAGTCCTTTGTGTAGTCTACATACTATGTCCCTCTTTTTTGGATCACAAAACCCTTCTGGTTTTTCAATGTATACCTCTTCTTTAAGTATTTTATTTAGGAATGAAGACTTGACATCCATTTGATATACCTTGAATCCTTTACATGTAGCATAAGCAAGTAATATTCTCACTCCTTCTAGCCTAGCAACGGGTGCAAAGGTCTCTCCATAGTCAATCCCTTCTTGTTCATACCTCTTGCATACTAGTCTGATGACATGTAACTGATTGAATGTTTGATAATGTTAAGTTGAAGATGATGCAAAATATTAAAACAGTTAATGGTTTGTATTGTCATTGATGTCAACTCGATATCATCTATATGGTCATATACATAATGCCAAAGACTTTAGAGAATTAATGGAACAAAGGTTATGCTTTTAGAAATACATAAAAGTCAAGTATTCACTAAGTGACAGACCATACCGACGGAGTGCACACCATCGGTAAAGACAAAGATAAAGTCACAGTGATGCCCGACAAGCAGAAGATAGTGTTGCTTGATGAAGCAAAATCACAAGATGCCCGACAAGCTGAAAATAGAGTTTCCCAACAAGTAAGATCCAATGATGCTCGATGAATGGAGATCTCGAAGCTAACTGAAGTTACAATGAAAGAAGTGGAAGTTGTCACCGACGATAAACTGTAGAATTGACCAACAGAACAGAGAGATCAGAAAATGACAAAATATCTAGCTGGCAGAGCTTAAGGATAGACTTGACTGGTTCTTTTATTTTTTTTATTTGACCACAGTTAAGTAATTGATTTAAAGAAGATTTATATAGTTGGCAAGAAGATAACTACGAGATAAATCAGGAGTTAAAGCCGTAAATCAATTTGGATAAAAAAAATTTCACACCAAGAATCAAGAATTAAGGAATATCATGTCTATATAAGAGACAAGCATAATTCATTTCCAAATGTAATCAGATACACAAGGGAGTGAATTGAAAGAAGATGCTAAAGAGAAATTGGTGAAGGATAAACTTTATACAGTCCTGATCAATCAAGCTAAGGGAGGGCTAAAGAATTCTGCAGACACTGACAAACAGTGAATCATAGCATCATAGAGTAGAAAGTGTGAAGTACAAAGGAATTGAATTGATACATTGATCAGAGAGGTATTGTACATAAATAGATATGAATATCTGCAATTCAAATTTGCATTAGAAACAAGTCATTATGTTTCAGTTTAACCATTGGAGCATTAAGTCTCTTAACAGAGCAGGACTTAATCATCTTCTATAATTGAGGTATATCCTAATAGATTACCAAAAAGGTTGACTCATGATAGTAGCATCGGTCTTACCTAAAGCCTATTGACAGTCTAAGAAGGAGGCTGATTCAAGGATGGTAGTAAGATTAGAATAAAGCCTATTGACAGTCTAAAGGCTGATTCAAGGATGGTAGTGTAGATGCCAGATACTAAGTGACAATCTATGTATAAAAATCCTCTAACAAGGTCACACTTAACCGTGTGTTTGTAACGTTTAATAGGGTTGGCTCCTAATAGGGCTCACTTCAAAAGAGTAAAAATTTGGGGTACCGGTCCTAGTGGTTTTTTCCCTTAATAGGGTTTCGACATTAAAATCCATGTGTTATGTGTGTATGGTCTATTGATTTATTATTTTACATTTCACATATGCATTTTTGGATTGATTGGTATACTCTACATATTTACCGAGTATCAGTAAATAAGTTTTACTACTTATCAGTAATCAAGGAGAATAAGGACAGACAAGGTAAACTGACAGACAATTAATTGTTTCAAAGTATTTTCAAGGCATACATCTTGTAGGGACTTAATAATCTGAGGTGTATTGATTGGTGGATTAAATTTTAAGAGGATAAATTTTTGAGGCCACTAATTCACCCCCCCTCTTAGTTATTACTAACAATTGGTATCAGAGTTTGTGTGCTTAGAAGTAAGGTTTCAAGACCTAAGTAAAGATCACAAGATGAATAGACAAGATGTGCCCAAGTTGAACAAAGACAACTTTGCTTCATGGCAAAGCAGAATAAAACTCCACTTATCAGGTATTGGCAATGATATTACTCAATACTTAGATACTGAATATGTGTTGCCTATAGGACCATTGACAGTAGATCAATTAAGAGTAAATCATGAACATAACTGCATGGTTATAGAGCTTTCTTCCTCACTCTCTGATGTTGAATTTGAGGATGTCAAGGATTGCAAAAATGCAAAGACAATGTGGGATAAGATAAAACTTGGACATGGAGGTGATGCAAATGTTCTAAGAGCCAAAGAAGAAAGCCTTAGAGGAAATTTTGATGATCTCAAAATGAAAGAAGGTGAAAACATCACTCAGTACAACAGAAGAATAAAAGAAGTAGTCAATGCTATACGAGGTGTTGGAGGTACACTTGAAGAGGAGAGAGTGGTGAGTAAAATATTAAGAACCTTATTGCCTATATATGTTATTAGAGTCTCTTCTATTCAATAAATGAGAGCAGTAGAAAACAATATAGTCACTCTTGATAGCCTAATTGGTAGACTGATTTCATTTGAGATGAATAATTTTGATAATAGTGTCTTACCAAGTTTGGAGTCTGCATTTAAGTCTTCTATGAGAATAAGCAAATCTAGTTAGAGACACTCATCTAGAAGAGATAGTGAAAGTGAAAGTGAAGAAGAAGATCTAGATGAAAATTGAAGCACTCATGGCAAGAAGAATGCTAAGAGGAAAAGGTAAATACAAAGGCAAGTTACCACTTGTATTTTTAATTGTAAAGAAATTGGACACTTTGCTGCAAGATGTCCTAACAAAAGAAAAGATGATAGAAGTGATAACAGATCTTTTGAGAAAAAACCTGATAGAGGTGATAACAAATATTACAGAGGTTACTGACGATCAGAAAGAAATGATACCTAAGATTACAAGGATAAAGGCAAGAAGGCTAGTTATCTAGCTGCTTGTAAAGATGAAGATACTAACACCGAACCAGATGATGATATTGAGATAGTATTTGTAGCTGTGAAGGATGATTCAGATGAAGATGAAAGGTATGAAGAAACTGCACTCATATCTAAGATTAGTAAGAATGATATCTGGATTGTAGATAATGGTTGCACTCACCATATGACCAGTGACAAAGAAAATTTTAATACTTTTGAATACTATAAAGGCGGTACAGTAGGAATGGGAAATGATACACCTTGTCAAATTGAAGGTAAAGGAACAGTAATGCTGAATAACCTGATTAAATGTAAAAATTCTTATTGGGTAAAAGGATTGAATTATAATCTATTGAGTGTTTCTCAGCTGAATAATTTAGGCCACTGAGTAAAATTTGAGAACAAGAAGGCAAAAATCTTCAATGAATCAGGAATACTGATTAGTACCAGTGAACAGACCAAAGGTAACTTATTCTATCTGAATGATACTAACCCCACTTGCCTGATTACCAGGAACAAATACATATGGTTGTGGCAAAAAAGGTTGTGTCATGTGAATTTTGACAACATGATAAAAATAAGTAGGAAAAGAATTGTAAGATTCTTACCGACGATGACAAAGCTAGACAACATCATGTGCAAAAATTGTCAAAAAGGTAAAATGACAAAGTCTACTTTCAAAATCAAAACCCATACATCTGATGATATTCTAGAATTAGTCCATACTGATTTATGTGGACCTATGAGGACAAAGAGTTATTATGGAGATAGATATTTTATTCTCTTTGTTGATGATTACTCTAGAATGATGATAGTCATGTTTCTAAAAGAAAAATCTGAAGCATTCAAGATGTTTAAATGGTACAAGGCTATGGTACAAAAATAGAGTAGTAAGGATCTAAAATGCTTAAGATCAGATAGAGGAGGAGAATTCATATCAGATGAATTCACTAATTTCTATAATGAGCATGGTATACTAAGATAGGTTTCTACACCAAGAACACCACAACAAAATGGGATTGCTGAAAGAAGGAACATATCAATAATTGATTGTGCAAGAACACTGATGATAGAGAAGGACATCACCCAGATCTTCTAGATGAAAGCTGTTAGCACTGCTGTCTATACACTTAACATAGTACAATTAAGAAAGGACTCAAAGAAGACTCCTTATGAGCTATGGTATGGTAAAACACCCAATATAAGTTACTTTAAAATATTTGGTAGTCAATGTTATGTCTTAAAAGACAATAGAAATGGAAAGCTCGATGCCAAAAGTGATGAAGGTATTTTTCTGGGGTATTCTACCAAAAGAAAAGATTTTAAATGTCTACTCAAGGCTTTTAAAAAAATAGTTGAAAGTGAAAATGTGAAGATTGATGAATTTGTAGAAAAGAATGAGCTGGAAAGCACAAAAGAACTAGAGGAGTACAAAAATTTTGAATACTATGAAGGACCCATAACTCTACCCGAGCAACATTGCTTAAATCCACAACAATAGAATGTTGCAACCAATGGTCAGAATGTTGTTACTGATGGTCAGGATAATGATCAAGATAACGTGCAAGGTAATGAAGATCAAATTGATACACAAAGAACTGTACCTATACTTGCAAGATATGTAAGAAGGAACTATCCAGAGGACCAGACCATAGGAGATAAGAAAGCTGGTACAAAAACAAGAAGTAAGTCTTTAAACTCAAATTGCTTAATTTGTGAGTTTGAACAAAATATGTCAATGCTACACTAGATAATGAAGAATGGATAAGTGCTATGAATGATGAGATTGAATAGATTCAAAAGAACAAGACATGGTCACTTGTGCCAAGAATAGATAACAAGAATGTCATTGGTACAAAATGGATATTTAGGAACAAACTAAACAAGAATGGAGAAGTCACAAGGAACAAAACAAGACTAGTATGCAAGGGGTATGCACAAGAAGAAGGTATAGATTATGGAGAAACCTTTGCACCCATTGCTAGGCTAGAAGGAGTAAGAATTCTACTTGCTTATGCTATGTACAAAGGATTCAAACTATATCAAATGGACGTCAAATCAACATTCCTAAATGGAATACTTGAAGAAGAGGTATACAATGAACAACCAGAAGGGTTTGTGGATCCAGACAAGAGGAACATGGTATGTAGACTTCACAAAGCCTTGTATGGATTGAAACAAGCTCTTTGAGCCTGGTATGAATGACTTCATTCCTATCTAATAAGTATTAGATTCATGAGGAATAGTGAGAATAGTAATCTTTATTTGAAAGAAGATACTAATGCTAATAGTTTTATTGCTAAAATATTTGTTAATGACATCATATTTGGAGGCAATGACATGTTTGGAGAGATCAAGTTCTTTCTTGGTCTATAGATCTGTTCAGGTTTAAAATTGTCACCCTAACTCAGGCATTAGGGCTATACGACAATTCCATCCTCACAATGGAAACCTCTCCTAGTTGTGGGTAGGCTATGAGTGAAGAGGAGTCTCTGGATTCTAGGCCGGTTCCTATAGAATATGGTATATCACTTCCTGATTGAAACTAAATTGGGAAAAGGGATAAGAGGTTTGTAACTAAAATTGCATAATGGAAAGGTGATACACCAAAGATATTTAGACTCTTATAAGAAGCTTCAAACTGACTTATACTTAACACACTCTGGTGGATCTTTGATATCACTCACTGATCAATACATAGGTTAATTAAAAATGGATAGCTAGGGTTTTCACCACAAGCAATACTCTTCTCATTAACAACATGCACTTTCCACAAAAGGCTTATATCTTTGCAATATATAATAGGAATTAATATAATTCACTAGTATATACTTGCAGAAGCATTACTCTTATATGCAGAAAATTGAAAATAGGAACTTCAAACAATGATCACAATCAGAAACATGTAGATGCAAAGCAATTATATTCTCCTTTAAAAGTCTATGAGAAAACTACATTCATGAATTCCAGAAATCATGTCAAGGAATGGTGAAATTCACTTGCATAACAATGGCACTCATAAAAGTAATTACAATGGAATACAAGGAAAGACTGATTTGAGTGGTAGGAACTCGAAAATTCACTAAACACCAAAAAACTCTCCTCCAATTGACCCCCCTTACAATGAAGAATCTAATTCCCTAAATAGCCAACATGGCTTATTTTAAAAAAAAATCCCTCCAAAACATAAGGTTTTTTTTTTAAAATACATTAAAACACTTAAGTTTTAAACTCCACCAAACTTAACTATGTTCAATTCAAAATCATCCCTCTTCGAATGATTTTAAACACTATTATGGAGGTTATACTTGATCGAACACATGGCATTTGAATATGAGGAAAACCCGATTTTCCACTACCAAGTTGTTGTTGCTTTTACTATCGGCATTTTATTTGACCATGGTTATGATCACCACTGCCAATTTTTAAGAGGTAACTATGGTTTAGTCGATGTGCTGTCGACATGACTGTTTTCAGTGTTCTGCATTTATCAAGGTATTCAAAGTACCAATGTGGCAATTTTTGAAAGAAACTCGATGTTCTGTAACTAACATTGCATTTACTTCTGATAGCGGAACTCAACAGATAGTAAAATGCATTGTATTTCATCTGTCGGCCTCATTTAGGGTTTTCATGTTCTTTCTATGTGGCCACCATGTAGAAAGAATGCATGCTATTTTGAAACCCGCCATATTAGCAAAGAAAACTTGAGTTTGATGAATGAATGCTAGCAAAACTCTGCTAATGTAACTGAAGTTTTTCTCCATATTGGAGACCGCGGCTTTTAAACTTGATTGAACTCGAGCCCAATCTGTAAGTTTGCATTTATGTTGTGCTTTGATATCGGGATTTTGTTGATGTCGTGCCATGAAATGTGGCTCTAAATAATGAACTTGCTGATCTTTAGGAACTTGTTTCCACCATGGGTTTTTTTAGTCTGTAGTCCATATGAAGGTTCATGATTCTTGGTCTGTCTGTCACACCATTGCATTTGTCAACTGACACCACAGCCACTTTGGAATGGTTTGGAGCTGTGGCAGAGGTGTCACACCCACGAGCTTCGACCATGAAATGGGGATAGCCTCTCCCACAACTTCAGACTCATCCCCAGCTGTCTGTGTAATATAGAGACACCACCATTGCATTGACTATGAACTGGGGAGTTCTCTGCCACATCTTCAGACTTATCCCCAGCTCGCTATGTAACTCGAGACACCACCACTGCATTTGTGATCTGGTCTTCTACTCGGCAACAACTGTCAAGTGGGTTTTTCATCAGCATTAAATGTGTGGGCTTATGACTGAAAGATGTAGTAGGTTTAAAAAACTTCAAGCTTTATGACATCTTTCCATCATAAGCTTCACATCCTTCATGTGAGTTGCAGTTATACTTCGAGTTTGTGAGGAAGAACAACATGCATTTGTAGATAAATTATTTTCTCTTTCATCTTGTTCATTCAATGCACTTCTCTATATGTTTCAAAAGCTGTTGTCTTATAACCCTCTGTTATGTCTTTGTCTGAACAATAAGCACCAAATGTGCAAAATATGTTAGAACAACTGCCTTCTTTCTGCAAAACATGTTTGAACAATTGTCTGAAAACACATAAATGTTAGAAACACATTTGCGGGTTCTTGAATAAAACAATGTGTTTCCCTTCTTTTAAATACTACACATAATGTAGATGCACTGATGCTTTTCTAAGATACCTGATATGCTGACAGAAGGTGTCATTCTTGTTTGCTTATTTGATGAACCACTCTGCATGTCTCATTATCTTCTTTATCTGCTTGATGTCGAGGTCATCACTCTGTCTTAATGTTTTAAAAAAAACATCACTACTGCTATATACCATAAGATATGGAGAGCAATAAACATGTCTCTGTAAGATGTTATCTTGCTATTTTAGAAACAGACAGGTTACATTATCTGGAATCATATGCATAACAATTTAAATCATGTTTTACAACTTGGAACATTACAACCAGAAAACCCACAGGGTTCGAGCACGGGCTCGTGACTCCCAAGGATTTCTAAATTGAAAACCCTAATTAATAAACAATGATTTAACATGAATTCATATTTTTTGTTCAAAACCCCAATCTGAGAATCTGAGATGTATACTCTGCATAACGATTGTCTATCATTTTTGTGTTCATATATTATTCAATGCTGTTGTTGGTTACCAAAATATAGTCAGTTATAACAGAATCTTATGTTGATTTGAAATGATTCCTATCCATTTTTGCAATTTCTCTCATTCTCTATTTCATGTTTAGTGTTTGTTAGCAATGCTTTCATTTTGCATAATCTTGTAGCAGCATCTTTTCAACTTAGACTTGTCAAGTGAACTTTGATCAGTGTATAACAGTCAATTGAATGTAAAGAAGTACTTACTGTAGCAACATTTTTTGAAGTTTGGGAACACTTGCATGACAGTGAAATCACATACTCTATTCCAGTCTTTTCTTGTAGTCTCTCTGATTTCTTCATGTGTCTGATTCCTTCATGTGTCCGAATAGTAACTCCTTTCAATCAGTAATCATGGCACTGCATAAAAAGTGAAGTTCGAGCACGGGCTCGTGACATCCACTCCTTTTCTTTTATTTCCTGCCTTCAGTCCTGCATGCTTGTTCATTTGCACACATAGTAACATCCAATTTGTTGGGTCATCAAATGACATGCATCAGTCAGTGTTTGTGGGTGAATGCCATCATACATTCAGTCAGGACTACTGGTTGACTTGTGATTTGATGGACTAATAAATTGAATTTCAAACATAAGAAAGGTTTCTTGAATGAAAATATTAATTCCCTTTCAATCAGATATCTGACCTGTTCAAAATTGAAAACATACACTACAATGAATATTAGAAGTGAAAGGTTTCATGTTTCAAAACACGTCCCTTTAACACTATCTTATAGTAAGTGCTGATTTATGTTTCCATATTACATTCATTACTTCAGATTGAGATGCAGATAGAAGTAGATAACTGATGTATGTAATTTTCCTTTGCATTGCTTAGATCCATCAGGATCTAACCATTTTCTTTTTCTTCTTTCATGCAGATATTTTCCCTAAGGACCTGAATGATGATGGAGACTCGGGATTGACCTAAATGCAAATGAAGACCTGGCAGAGACACTAGCATATACAAGACATAAACATAAGGCAATGCATGGGACCCTTATTCCATACCTCAGTTGTTTACTTTTATTTGCAATGTACTATGTTTATTGAAACATGAAATATGAATCAAAGGACATTTGTACTACATTCTTATGAATGCACAATATAATGATCAATGATGAATTTGAATATGTAATAATTTGATCAATACTTAGAGTACATAAAATGTAAATTTGGTAATAAATGTAGTAAGTGAATGCAAATCATCAAAAACTGTAAGATAGTTTTAACTGGGTAACATGAACATGCGAATTTCTCTTTTAGTGCCTATTTTGTTGGATGATTGGATTTTGGATAACAATTTTGGCGACTTCTGCTGGATGTCTGCCTACTAGACATGACCTGTAGACTTATCCAAGGGCCTACAAATTAGAAAAATAAACCATGAATGTAGTTTATTGAAATGAAAATGCATCTATAACTAGACTCAAATGCAACCTAGACCTAAACACAAAACAACCTAAACCTAGTGTTGGAACAACACTTATTGAAAGCAAAACTTGAAACAAACCTATCCCTCAAAGCAAAGCTTTAGGTGTATTTCATTAACTGGAATCGGAAGCTCTTCTCCTTTAGTTGTAGGCAATTGAAATGCATTATTCTTCTTGCAGGATGTTATGACAAATGGGCCTGCCCAAAAACTATCAAATTTATCATGCTGCCCTGGCCTGCTCTTCAGTACATCCCACTTAAGCACTAGATCCCCTTCCTTAAATTCTCTAAACTTAGCTTTTTTGTCAAAAGATCTCTTATTTTGTGCTTTCTTAAGTTCCATTGTAGCTAAGGCTTTTCTTCTCTCTTCTTCCAACTGTAATAAACTCACATACCTGAGCTTTAAAGGGTCCTCTTCCTCAAATAATAGCATTTGATCAGCAAGTTGTAATGCTAGGAACTCTGTAGATACTGGCAATCTGGCCTCTTTACCATAAACTAGGACATAAGGTGAATTGCCAATGACCTATTTAGGAGTTATTCTGTCAAGCCATAAGGCTGCCTTTAGTTTTGAATGCCAATCTCTTTTGTTTTCCTGCAAAATCTTCTTGATAATCCTTATGAGATTCTTGTTAGTAGATTCTGCAAGACCATTACCCTGAGGATAATAGTTTGAGGAAGTATTTAGGTATATTCCATTCTCAACAGCCCATTCTATGATAGATAAACCAATAAAAGCCATAGCATTATATGAAATTATTGATTGAGGAACCCCAAACCTGGTAATTATATCTTTGTAAAACTTCAAAATAGCAGGTCCAGTAGCTTCTTTTAATGCAATTGCCTCAGTCCATCTTGTGAAGTAGTCAGTAGCGGTCAGAATCCACTTATGACCTGCACTAGAATTAGGGTGAATAGGACCAATGAAGTCCATACCCCATTTAGCA
>MU223254.1:832984-848939 GCA_018584345.1 Thuja plicata | reverse complement strand
CCATTGGAGCATTAAGTCTCTTAACAGAGCAGGACTTAATCATCTTCTATAATTGAGGTATATCCTAATAGATTACCAAAAAGGTTGACTCATGATAGTAGCATCGGTCTTACCTAAAGCCTATTGAAAGTCTAAGAAGGAGGCTGATTCAAGAATGGTAGTAAGATTAGCATAAAGCCTATTGACAGTCTAAAGGCTGATTCAAGGATTGTAGTGTAGATGCCAGATACTAAGTGACAATCTATGTATAAAAATCCTCTAACAAGGTCACACTTAACCATGTGTTTGTAACCTTTAACAAGGTTGGCTCCTCACAGGGCTCACTTCAGAAGAGTGAAAATTTGGGGTACTGGTCCTAGTGGTTTTTCCCTTAACAGAGTTTCCATGTTAAAATCCATGTGTTATGCATGTATGGTCTATTGCTTTATTGTTTTACATTTCACATATAAATTTCTAGATTTATTGGTATACTCTTCATATTTACTAAGTATCGGTAAATAAGTTTTACTGCTTATCGGTAATCACAGAGAATAAGGACGGACAAGGTAAACTGACAGACAATTAATTATTTCAAAGTATTTTCAAGACATACATCTTGTAGGGACTTAATAATTTGAGGTGTATTGATTGGTGGATTAAATTTTAAGAGGATAAATTTTTGAGGCCACTGATTCACCCCCCCTCTCAGTTATTACTAACATAGTCTTGCTTTGTTTCTGATGACTTCTCCATTCTCATTTAGTTTATTCCTGAATATCCATTTTGTACCAATGAAATTCTTGTCATCTGGTCTTGGTACAAGTGTCCATGTATTATTTTTCTCTATCTACTCAATCTCTTCATTCATAGCACTTATCCATTCATCATTATCAAGTGCAGCATTATTAGATTTGGGCTCATAATCACAAATAAGACATCTTGTATTTAGAGACTTACTTCTAGTTCTCATATCAACATTTTTATCTCCTATGATCTGGTTCTATGGATGATTCCTTCTGACATATCTGGCAAGTACAGGTTCATCTCTTTGTCTATCAGCTTGATCATCATTTTTTCCTTCATTTTGTTCTCTGTCACTTTGTGCATCATCTTGAGAAATATCCTGATCATCGACATTTGCAGCCTAATGCTCGGGTGCAATGATCTGTTTCTTGGGAGCTCTACATAGTTGTTTGGGTAGAGTGTCAGGTTCTTCATTGTAAATAAACCTATTGTAGTCCTCTGGTTCTTGAGTGCTTTCCTTTTTATTCTTCTCTACAAATTCATCTATCTTTACATTTGCACTTTCAAAAATTTTGTTAGAGGCTTTATTTAGACATTTATAAGCCTTGCTCTTTATAGAATACCCTAGAAAGATTCATTCATCACTCTTGGAGTCAATTTTTCCATTTCTATCATCTTTTAAGATATAAAATTGACTGCCAACATTTTTGAAACAACTTAAATTGGGTGTGTATCCATACCAAAGCTCATAAGGTATCTTTTTGGTGTCTTTCTTTAATTGTACTATGTTCGATGTGTAAACAGGAGTACTGACAGCTTCTCTCTAGAAGATTTGGGTGATGCCTTTCTCTATCATCACTGTCCTTGCACAATCAACTATGGATCTATTCCTTCTTTCAACAATTCCATTTTGTTGTGGTGTTCTTAGTGCAGAGGCATATCTTTTGATTCCATACTCATTACAAAAGTTAGTGAATTCATCTAAAATAAATTCCCCTTCTCTATCTATCTTAAGAATTTTAATTATTTACCACTTTGTTTCTCAACCATTGCCTTATACCATTTAAACATCTTAAATGCTTCTGATTTATCTTTTAGAAACATGACTATCATCATTCTAGAGTAATCATCAACAAAGAGAATAAAATATCTATCTCCATAATAACTCTTTGTTCTCATAGGTCCACATAGGCCAGTATGAAATAAATCTAGAATGGCATCAGATGTATGGGTTTTGCTTTTAAAACTAGACTTTGCCATCTTACCTTTTTGACAATTATTACACATGATGTTTTCAGGCTTGGCCATCGTCTGTAAGCCTCTTACATTTATTTTTATGCTTATTTTTATCATGTTTTCAAAGTTCACATGACACAATCTTTTGTGCCACAACCATATGTCTTCATTTCTAGCCATTAAGCAAGTGGTGTCAGTATCATTCAAATAGAATAAGTTACCTTTTGTTTGCTCACCAGTACCAATTAGATTTTGTGATTTATTAAAGATCTTTGCCTTCTTATTGTAAAATGCTACTCTATGACCTAAATTATTCAACTAAGAAATACTCAATAGATTATAATTCAATCCATTTATCCAATAAGCATTTTCACATTTTATCTAGTTATTCAACATTATGGTTCCTGCACCTTCAAATGGACAAGGTGTGTCATTACCCATTCTTATTGAACCACCTTTATAGTATTCAAAAGTCTCAAAATTTTGCTTATCATCGGTCATATGGTGAGTGCAACCACTATCTATGATCCATACATCATTTTTACTAACTTTAGATATGAGTGCAGTTTCTACATACCTTTCTTCATCATCATCTGAATCATCTTTTACAGCCACAAACACCATCTCGATGTGTTCCTCAGATTCGGTGTCAGTATCATCATCTTTGCATTTTTCTAGGTAACTGGCCTTCTTTCCTTTTTCCTTGTAGTCTTAGGTATCTCTTCTTTTTGATTGTTGGTAGCTTCTGTAATCACCTCTGTCAGACTTATTTTCAAATGATCTGTCATTACTTCTGTCATCTTTTCTTCTATCAGGACATCTTGCAGAAAAGTGTCCAATCTCTTTACAATTAAAACAAACAAGTGGTAATTTACCCTTGTATTTACCTTTGTTTCTCTGCATTCTTCTATCCATAAGTGCTTTAATTTCATCAAGATCTTCTTCTTCACTTTCACTATATTTTCTCATAGTGTATTTATGACTTGATTTACTTATTCTCATAGAAGTTCTGAATGCAGACTCTATGTTTGGTAAGACACTATTATCAAATTTATTCATCTCAAATGAAATCAGTCTTCCAATCAAACTGTCTAGAGTAACATTTCTATTTGCTACTGCTCTCATTTCCTGAATGGTAGATACTCTAGTAGCATAAGTAGGAAGTAAGGTTCTTAGAATTCTACTTACCAATGTATCTTCTTCTAGTACACCTCCAACTCCTTGGATAGCATTGACTACCTCTTTGATTTGTGTGTTTTACTATGTGATTTTTTCACCTTCTTTCATTTTGAGATCATCAAAATTTCCTCTAAGCCTTTCTACCTTGGCTCTCAAAATATTCTTTTCACCACAATGTACAAGTATCAATTTGTCCCACATCCGCTTTGCAGTCTTGTAGGTTTTGGCATCTTCAAATTCAGCATCTGAGAGTGAGGAAGCAAGCTCTATCATCATGCAATTGTGATCATTCTTCTCTCTCATTTTTTTAATTGTTGGTTCTCCTGTGGGCAACACATATTCAGTATCTAAGTATTGGGTAATGTCATTTCCAATACTTGATAAGTGGAGTCTTACTATTCTCTTCCATGAAGCAAACTTGTCTTTGTTCAACTTGGGCACATCTTGTCTGTTCATCTTGTGATCTTTAGCTTAGGTCTTGAAACCTTCCTTCTAAGACAACAAGATCTGATACCAATTTTTAGTAATAACTAAGAGGGGGGGTGAATCAGTGGCCTCAAATTAATCCTTAAATCAACCCTTAAAACTTATAACCACAAATTATGTCTCTACTTATCTTCTGTTCTACAAGATGAATGCCTTGAAATACTTATATCAATTTACTACTTGTCAGATTTCTTTGTAGATCTCTCTTTTGTATGATTACTGATAAGCAGTTAACTATTCACCAAAACATAGTAAATATGCAATGTATACCAATCAATCCAGAATTCCATATGTGAAATATAAAATAGTAAAGTAATAAAACATAAACACATAACACATAGATTTTTAACGTGGAAACCCTGTTAAGGGAAAAAACCACTAGGACCGATACCTCAAATTTTCACTCTTCTGAAGTGAGCTTTGTTAGGAGCCAACCCTATTAAAGGTTACAAACACACTGTTAGGTGTGACCTTGTTAGAAGATTTAAAAGATAGTTTGTCAGCTAGTATCTGCCATCTAATGCTACCATCCTTGATCAAAAAATCACTTGGCCTATTAATAGGTATAGGGCATATCCAATGCTACTTTCATGATCAAACTTTTTGATACTCCTTGGGATGTATTTCAATTGTAGAAGACTTTTAAGTCCTGCTCAGTTAAGAGACTTGATGCTTCAATGGTTAAACTAAAACATTAATGATCTGTTCATACATACAACTTAATTATAGATTTTTAAATCTATTGCAAGTGCATTACCTCTCTGATCAAAATAATCAATTCTATACCTTTGCTGCACACTATTCTTCTTTGTGGTGATGTTTCAATATTCGTTGGTGTCTATAGAATCTAGCTCTTTCCTTAGCTTGATTGATCAGGACTAAATGAAGACTTTCTTCTCCTTCAAATTTTCTTTTTCATCTTTCCTCTTCTCTTTTTCACCCCACACAATTCGTAATGAATTGAGTTTGTCTCTTTATAGACATGATTTACCTTTTCTTGGCTTTCTTGATTCTTGGTGTGATCCACAATTCTCACCAATTAGTGTAACCACCTAGATTTGGTCTGCTCTAACCATATACCCTATTTTCCCTAAGTGTGATCATACCCCCAGTTATGTCCAGACAACTATTCAATCGGCTGGCATAACTCATTCAAATCAGATTTAATCTCCTAAGTAATCTAATCGCTAAATTTTTTTAATCATCTAAGCCAATCAAATCAAATCAATTTAATTCAAATTATTTCAAATCAAACATGGCAAAGGTAATTAATTTAAAAGGAATTAAATAAATCCCTATTATATCAAATCCCTTGCAAAAATTCTATCTTCTAGCCTAAATTAATCCAATTAATTGGCTATAGTCCTAATTAATTATCTAAAGCAATAAAAAACTTAAATAATTAATATTCCTATTTTTGAATGAATATATCTAATATATTTCATTTCATTAATATTCCCCTAAACCCCAACCTAACCTATCTCAACCATCTTGACCCTGGGTTCAAACCCATTCCAACCTATTCACCCCATGCTAAATCTAATCCTAATCCTAATCCCATTCTAACCCACCTCCTAATGATGTCACATTCTATTAAGTTGTGATTAGGAACTCAACCCATTTGAGAAAGTCAACTTTCTCAAGCTTGACTCTCTCTAAGTCCATCTTCTCAAGCTTGCCTCTTACACCCTTCCCATGCTTCTTAAAGGCTCTCATTAATGCCTTATTAATGGATATTCCTTAAGCCCATGCCTCTTCAATGTCTTTGGCATTTATTCCTCTTACACCCCATTAATGAGTTTTTCAACTCCATTAATGACCCTTGTTCCCCCTCTCTCTCCTCATTTCTTCTATAAATAGAAGGAGTTTTTGAGCACAAATAAGCCCTTAATTTTGGAATATAATATTGTTATGCCCATATTTTGAAGGAGTTTCAAGCATTTTTATGCTATCCATTTTTACATAGCTTCATATTGATTCATAGTTTCATTATCATGCATAGTTATAATATTCATTTTTAGAGTTAATATGCATTTCTTAATGATTAAATAGTTTGTTTTAACTTCAATATTTCATGCTAAGTCGTATATGTCACTGATAGTAGCATAATCTAAGGGTCGTTATGTTGCTTATCATACTCTTCTTAGTTAGAAATAAATAGGTCAATTTTAATGCTTTATATGCTCATCTAACCATGTTTTCCACTAATATAATGATCTATTAAAGTGTTGTGTCACAAGTAATAGGTGCACTATTTCACACACACATTTCTGGTGCACACTGTAGGGCATGATTCTGGATTTTTCCTCATTTTAACTTCATTTTTTACTAATCTATCTACCTATTTTTTAGGTCCAGATTCATTTCTGGTAGCAGAAGCTCGCATCCAGGATATGCCCTCGCACCGCAGAAAATGAGGCTCGCATCTGAGATTTCCTGGGTTGTTTCCAATACAAGATCACACCTGGTTAGAAATATGTCACATCTGGTAGCACAGGCTCACATTTGGTATATTGCATCGTATCCCATATTTATAGGATCATATTTGGTTGAAAACCTTGCATACTTCATTGCCTAACCTCTAATAGTTTGATCACTTTGGTTTTTGTCCTTTAAGCAGCCTAACTCATGTTTGCAGATTGTTGTCAGAGACTCTCTTGGGAGTAGAACAAAGAATACTAACTTTTAATTTTGCAAGTTTCCAAACCCCCATCTTGACTTCTCTTTTCATGATTTTCACACTAAATTACATTTTCTAATCTTCTACTAAACTGACTAGAGGAATATGCTCTTTTCCTTTTAAGGAAAATTAGAAACTCACAAATCAGTTTATGAGTTGAAAGGAATTTGGAGAGAATTGAACAAAGAAAACAAAACTAAATTTCTTTTGGATCAGTAAATGAACAACTCAAAGCACTAAATTTGTGAGATAAATGAACAAATACATCGTTTAATTCTTTTTGGGATAGAAATTGAACAACACAAAACACTTAAACATTGTGGAGTAATTGAACAAGTAAAGCTCCATTGTCTAATTTGGGATAGTAACTAAACAAGCAAGTCATTTAACATTGTGGATAAATGAACAAACAAAAACTTTGCTTACTCAGGCTTTCTTTAGTTTAAAAATCTTTGATTGATGTGTTTTGGGAGAAAATGGTAGGGACTAACCATCCTACACTTGCCAATCTTTTGCATGCTTATTTAACAGTAGAGGGCTTGACGGTTGAGGAAAAAATCTCCCGAGAATGACCCAAGTGAGGACAGGTTTTATGCCAACCCTTCCAACTCATTATAAATAACTACTTCCTCCTAGGCCAAAGCCTCAGAAGATAGCGCTAGTTTTGTTCTTGGAATTTTGACATCATTCCTTGAACATGCTTGGGTATGTGTAGAGTGGAGCCGCTTGAATCTTTCTTGCGAGACTACACATATTTAAGTACTCATAGGGCTATATGCCTCAATTTTTCCTTGTGCAATTCTATGGGAGAGGGTTTTAAACAGATTGCCCCATCATAAACAATGAACTTTATAGATGAATTACTCGATTCATCCCCGAAAGGGTGATAATCCTTGTGCAAGGCAAAAATTAATTGCCTCAAAATACTCATCATCTCGTGCCCTCACTTTCATTTGGAGTCAGCTAATACAACATCATGACTAGAACCATTGTGTGCTTAGTGATGGCCATATTTTGATTAGCATTTGAGTGTGTACCTAAGTCAACGAGCAAGGATTTTCATCCTCCACCTAGAAAATAGGGCATAAGGATGTGTTTGTTCCCCTAACAATGCAAATATGCTTGACATTTCTGAAAGATCAATAACAAGATAACACCTTCAAACAAGCAACAAACTTTAATCCTTTCTCTACACGTGTTTTTCACTCACCAACAGGTCTCAAAATGTAATTTGCAATCAAACAGACTTCACGCAAATTCAAGACAAATTTTTCAAAACTGACAAAATCTGACAAAGCCATCAAAAACTCGTATCCTAGATTTTTGGGTTTGTATCTGGTATCTTGGTTCGTATCCCAGATTTCCAGGCTCATATCTAGTATCTTGGCTTGTATCTAGGAAGAAATCTCACATCTTGGGCCATCAGAACCTTGCATACTATATTTACTAGCTTGCATCTAGGAGCTCACATTTAGGATAGTGGGCACTTGCATACTTGATTCTTAGAAGAATTCAGTACTTTTAGATACCCTTTTGGCTCTTTAGCCTGGTCCTATTGCTTTTTCTTGTACATCTGTCATTGTTTCACAACTTGTTTATAAGTATACCTTGCATGTCCTTCTAGATCTTCATAATTGGTCCTGAATCGTGTGGTCTTTACACTCAACTAAATAAACTTGATTCCCAACTCACTATTAGGGAATTCTAACCCTCTAACACTAGAGTCGCTTACTTCAAACAATCAACTCTCATTGGTTCCCATCTCACTATCAGGGCATTCTAACCCTTTGAAACTAGAATCAATTACTTTTAAACATCAAACCCAAACTCACACATTTGGAGACAATTCATAAATCCCTTTGGCACCCTTCCAAGACTTTGATCAAGACAATCTTATGATGAATGAAAAAAAATGGGATGAATCCTATGGTCTTAACAACAAGGAAGAATAAATTCTCATTAAGACCCTATCTAAGAAAATGTAGGCTTTGAAATATGAAATTCAAGACTTAAAGGAAGAAAAGGATATCTCATCAAGTGGGTCTTCACTAAGATCAATCTTTCCTCTTCTCTATGATCACAAGACACACATGTCTTCACATTATTCAAAGGAGAAACCTCCTCATGGTAATCCTATCTTTGATCAAAAGATTATTTCACAGGATCATGTCAATCCTATCTTCTATCAATGTCCTCATAATCTTGAATCCAACATCTCTTTGGAGAGTTCAAGTGGATCTACATGTCCAAGGGATAGAGCATTTACTCCTTTGAGATGATCTTATACAACAATGCTAGCATAGCTTCTTGAAACCAATCTCATCACATTTACTTAAACCACCTAGTGTGGAATGTCATTTGTGAGTACCTACTATGCCTATCATAAAAATAATGAGCATAAAACTTCACATTGCATGGAGTTAAAAAATAAAATCCAAGATCTAATTGATGATGCCATGATCAAAATTGAAGATACTAATGGATTATAAAATTAAGATACCAATCACAAGCATGATCAAAATCATGAACCTATGTCTAGAAATGAGCTACATACTACTTCTACTTCTTCCACTATCCCTCCATCTGACAAAGCTTCAAGGATATCCAAATATCCTCTATCACACAAAGATCCTAATGCTTTTCATGATAACTATGTCTACCCTCAAGGGATTCCTTTAAAAGAAATACAAGCTAATATATATCTTTTAGCAAGTACATTCCATGCTCCTAAGATCAAAGAACCTAAGCTTTCATGTACTTCAAGGCCTATTTTGGATAATTCCCGAGTAATCCTTCAAGAATCCCTCATGAATATTAAAACTCCTATCTTTTCCTTTGGATTGGGTCCATGTCAAGAGGATAATAAAAAGAACAAATAAAAAAGTCTTACTAATGATCAAGATCAAGACGTTATCCTATCCCCTCCAACATTTGATTAAGATCCCATATCCCTACAATCTGAAGATGATCCCCTCGTATCTTTTCATTTACTTCAAGAAGATATTCCTCCATCTCAAGACCTACATAGCCTTCCATCTCCTAAGCAAGATCTTAATACTTCTAAAAATTCTATTGAAAATCAAGAGCAAGGTACTCTTCATACATTATACAAAGACCCTTGTCAAGATCAACATGTTCCATCATATCTTTCATATAAACCTCCATATCCACCTAAAAAAGAAATTATTCCTCCAAATCCCTTACATGACAATAAGTTTCCTCAAGCATCAAGGGTTCTATTTAAAATGGCTCCTATCAAATTTACACATGAGCCTATTAGTATGAAGATGAAATTGAAACATAAGATCCTTGGTCGGGAAGCTCATTCTAAAGATGTTGATACTCATTTCACACCTTATATTCCTCTATTTGCATGCAAGAATCAGCCTTCTCCATCTTCCAAATCTATCCTTGGTCCATATGTTCAAAATTGGAAAGCTTCAAAAGTTCCATCTATATTGGGTCCATATATCCCTCCATCCACTTATCGTATCTCCTATCAAGATCAACAGAAACATGCATCTTCGAAACCTCCATATCAACACATCCATATGAACCATCCATATGAACCATCCATATCGGTCTTATTTATCCACACATCCCAATTCTTTTGGAAGCAATTTGTATGTCAAACAAAGAAATAATAAATTCAAGAATCCACTTACATATGAAGATCACTATGTCCAATCTAATCGACATGTAAATACAAAGAAAAAAGAAACATTCAAGAGACCACAAAGGTCCATGGAGAAGAACATAATATAAAAGAAAATATGGGTTCCTAAATCCATCATAGAAGAATTGCATTCTAAATCATCCAAAAGCAAAGGAAAATCAAGAGCTATGTGGATTCCCAAGTCTCTCTTTGAAGGCTTTAACAAAAAGGAAAAATCAGAATTGGCATCCAAGCTTCCAAAGGCTTCCACTTCATCTTCTTTCACACATTGTCCATCTTCTAACTCTATTTTTGGTCCTCATGTCCCAAAATCCATTGCCTTGAATACTTCCTCCATCTTGGGTCCTTCTGTACCAAGATCCCTACTAATTCATACATCAAAAACTCAATCTATACACTACCCTTCAAAGAGTGTGCTGATGTTGATCTTGTCACCTACTATCCTTCCATATTGGGTCCTTACATTCCTTTTTTTCCTCTCATCTAGTCCATTGCATAAAATCTTGGCTTCCATCTTCCTTATCCTCCATTTCATCACCCTATCAACATCTTTGAGCATACTTTCAGTGTTCTTGGCCTCTCATAGAATATCTTTCAAAAGATCACTATCCCAAGAGAAAGATGCATAAGTTCCTCCTTGAAATCTGAAAAAATAAAAAAATAAAAATTAAAAAAGTGCCTCAGTGAAAACCTGGTAAATAGGCACCTTGGTAGAAAAAGTGAAGAGAAAAATATTCATCCTATGGTGAAAACCACTTCTTGTGGCACCTTGGATAAGTACCATGATGAAAACCTAGCAAACAAGGGTTACGCGTAATTCCTCCTACTTGCACTCTTCACTTGGGGGCAAGTTTCTTCCATGACATCATATCCCTCATATCTTTCATCCATTTTCCATCTGGTGATCTTAACAAGGTTGGGCCTATTCATGAACAAATTGTATATCTCACTCACTTACTCTTGTGCATTTCTCACAATCATGATCTTTCTTATCCCAAGTCCAAATTCACTACCCTCGCACTAATCCTACATCATCCCTTATCTTCATGGTGTTATCCTATCAGTTTACCCCTTGATCTTGATCAAAAGGAAGAACAAAAAAATAAAATGAAAAAAAAAATTCTAAGAACTCTCTTGACATGTCCACTCTTCAGGGACTACATGATATCCTACATACTTTTCATGACATTAGGTCATTATCCTATCTGGCATTTAGCCTCGTTGTATGAGCCTACATTTCTATATTATTTTTTCCCTAGCTTGGGTAATCTTGAGGAGACTCTTTTTGAGGGTGAAATTCACCCACTTCATCCACTTTTTCTGCTCCAATTCTAGACATTAGGGGCACAAAAATGAGATCATGCTTGAGAATTGGTAATCTTTTACAAATATTCTACACACTGGTAATCAGGCGTCACTTGTGTTATGCACTCCATCTATCAATGCATTGCGGATACTGAGCCTTCACGATTACACCTGTGCTAAGAGTTCACTTTGTTTCCTTACAAGCAATCTTATCCTGGCTTGGGATTTGTTTGTATTTCTATCTTAGGTTAAAGTCATTTTGCACTGGGAGAATCTTTTCCATTATGATAAGTTGTGTCTGCTAGGTCATCATAGGATGTTTTGTCTCGTAACACAATGATACTCGATACTTGCAGCAAACTATCACTTTCCCAAAACAAGGATGGCACAAACATTGCACTAACATGAACGGTGTTCCTAAGACCTACATTGGATTGCAAACAAGAAGAAAGTTATACATAGATAGGGAACACATATTTCTTGAATTCCAACTTTTGATTAATGAATCTCTACTGTGTTTAAAAAATGAATCAATAGTATTTCTCAATACTACCTAAAAATAGTTTGATTTTGGTTTGATTGTGACTCTTTTATGTACCCATGATGTTTTTACTAGGGGCATCTAAGAAGTTATAAATTTTATTTGATTGATTCATGATTGATAGTTGTTATGTCTTCTGAGTTACTCAATGGTGTCTACACAAAGACAAAGAGTCATAAGGACAGGGGGCATAATGTTTTTTTGGTTTTCTGTGTATGGTGATTGTTCCAAATGATCCTATAAATTTCACCTAACTTGGATGTTTATGGTAAGAGCTTCCACAATGAGTGGATAGCCACATATATCTCAATCTTTGTTATGTGTAAACTATGGTGAGGTTGGAACAATTTCCTTGTCTATTTTCTAACCTCAGATTCTCACTAAGGTATACGAAGCATAATGTACCCAAAGATATGAATTTTCAAGGTCATTGCGGGTCCAATATCTTACCTTAAACAACTTCTGATATAGTAAAAGGAAAGTAAATATTTTGATTATCCTAGCTTCTATGCCTTGATGCCTAAGTCTATTTCTGACATTTAATCTAATAAAAATAATATTCATACTTTCATAATATCAGTGGGTATTAGTGATGGTTGTACTATCAGGTGGTATCCATTCCAAAAGTGCCCAATGATGATAAAAATGTCCAAAATTTGCCAATCAATGACAAATTCCTAAGAGTCTGCATATAGCTGCATTTAGAGATTACATGATACATTTGTGAAAGAAACAAAAGCATAAGGAATTTGTGCTCAAAATGATTTCTAATGCAAAATCCAAGTTAAAATACATAATCAATGATTCCCAAAATCTGTGATCAATCAGGAATGAAACCAAACTCACGTTTTAATATAATTGACTTGGTACCTGTGTGTTTACTCCTAACACACCCCCGTTTCTTCATTTGTTCTCATCCATTCTTCCTTGACCTACATGTTCCTGCAAGTGATACATAATTTCAAAAGAGGGATTTTATTCTTTTTCCTTCGATTTCATTTCTGAAGGGGCATGATCACACTATTATCAATCAAATTCTTGCTCAAAACAACACCAAAAATGACTTTGTTATCAAACAACTAGGGGCATGACAGTTTCTTTGACTAAGTCAGAACTTTTGGGTAGAAATCTTTGGTTCTCATAATCTGGATATCTTTTGTTTCCTCATTTCAAAAGATTCTTACTAAGCTCCTGGCAGCTTCATACTAACTCTTGGATGACAACCAAGTTCAGAATCAATATTATCAATCTTTGGACAACAACCAAGTTCAAAATTGATATCTCTAAGATCTTTTATTTGATCTTTGGATGAAAACCAAGTTCAAAATCAATACTATCAGTTTAGTTTGATCAAGTGTGAGACTGATCTCATCAGGCATTTTGTTCGATCATGAGTGAAATTCTCAATCTTTCTGAGTCAACATCAAAAAACTTCTTTGAATCAATGCACTACTCGCACATCTATTCAAAGAGGGGAAAATGTAACTACCTGGATTTGGTTTTCTCTGACCATAGACCCTATTTTCCCTAGGTATGATCATACCCCCAGTTATGTCCAGATAACTCCTCAATCGGCTGGCATAATTCATTCAAATCAAATTTAATCTCCTAAGTGATCTAATCACTAAATTTTATTAATCATCTAAGCCAATCAAATCAAATCAATTTAATTCAAATTATTTCAAATCAAACATGGCTAAGATAATTAATTTAAAACGAATTAAATAAATCCCTATTATATCAAATCACTTGCAAAAATCCTATCTTCTAGCCTAAATTAATCCAATTAAATGGCTATAGTCCTAATTAATTATCTAAAGAAATAAAAATATTAAATAATTAATATTCCTATTTTTGAATGAATATATCTAATATATTTAATTTCATTAATATTCCCCTAAATCCCAACCTAACCTATCTCAACCACCTTGACCCTGGGTTAAAACCCATCCCAACCTATTCACCCCATGCTAAATCTAATCCTAATCCTAATGCCATTCTAACCCTCCTCCTAATGATGTCACATTCCATTAAGGTGTGATTAGGAACTCAACCCATTTGAGAAAGTCAACTTTCTCAAGCTTGACTCTCTCTAAATCCACCTTCTCAAGCTTTCCTCTTACACCCTTCTTATGCTTCTTAAAGGCTCTCATTAATGCCTCATTACTGGAGATTCCTTAAGCCCGTGCCTCTTCAATGTCTTTGGCATTTATTCCTCTTACACCCCATTAATGAGTTTTGTAACTCCATTAATGACCCTTGTCCCCCCTCTCTCTCCTCATTTATTCTATAAATAGAAGGAATTTTTGAGCACAAATAAGCCCTTAATTTTGGAATGTAATATTGTTATGCCCATATTTTGAAGGAGTTTCAAGCATTGTTATGCTATCCATTTCTACATAGCTTCATATTGCTTCATAGTTTCATTATCATGCATAGTTATAATGTTCATTTTTAGAGTTAATATGTATTACTTAATGATTAAATAGTTTGTTTTAACTCAAATCTTTCATGCTAAGTCATTAATGTCACTAATAGTAGCATAATCTTAGGGTTGTTATGTTGCTTATCATACTCTTCTTAGTTAGAAAGAAATAGGTCAATTTTAGTGCTTTATATACTCATCTAACCATGTTTTCCACTAATATAATGATCTATTGAAGTGTTGTGTCATAGGTAACAGGTGCACTATTTCACACACACAGTTAGATTTAAAGAAAACTCTAGTTTTATCTCAAAGAGATCTTCTTGCCAACTGGACAAATCAGCTTTAAATCAATTACATATCTCTGGCTTTTTTTGGATGATTAAAAAAGTGATAAGTTTCAGTTAAGTCTATCTTTATCTCTTGACAGCTAAGCATTTTGTCATTTTCTAAACTCTCTATTCTATTGGTGAACACTCCAATTATTCATCAGTGATAACTGATTGTTACATCAGTGTGACTTCAGTTGTCATTGGGATCTCCATCCTTGTCTTTTTCATCAAGCAACACTATGACTTTGCTCATCGGTAATGTTGTGCATTAGCTCGTCAAGTAACACTGTAGATTTTTCTCTTTTACTTTGTCTGTCAGCATGCACTCTGTCAATGTATATAATCACTTATTGAATACTTTACTTATATGCATTACTAATAGCATAGCCTTTGATTCATTTGTTCTTTGAAGTATTTGGCATTATTTCTATGACCATATAGATTATATCAAGTTGACATCAATGACAATACAATGCATTAACTAATTTAATGCCTTGCATAATCATCAACTTAGCATCTTCAAACATTCAATCAGTTACATGTCATCAAAGGAATCACTATGAATTTCTTCTCATCAGTAATGCTTGTGATTCTACTCGTCGGTAATGCTTTCTCAGTTTTCTTTCTCGGGTATCACTGTGACTTTCTTCTTAGGTTTCTTTGTCCATCGAGGTGCATTGTCTGTTGGTGTTTGTAGTCATTTAGTGAATACTAATATTTTATGCATTACTGAAAGCATAACCTTAATTTTTTTGGTTCTTTGAAGTCTTTGACACTTTGTATATAACCAATCAGAATATATCAAATTGACATCAATGAAAATACAATACATTAACTGATTTAATGTCTTGGGTAAAAGTATGAAGTTGTGTCGCACTTGAGGACCATTTACGTAGTTCCGGCCGAAATTGTTTCAGCCAGAATTATTTCGGCTGAAACATTTTCGGCCGAACATACATGGCACAAACATGGCGTCGATGTCGCAAATTAGTTGCGGCCGAAACATGTTCGGCCGGACCATTTTCGGCCAAATTTTCATGAGTAAATATAAGCCAACTATGTTCTATCGATGAAGAATTGGCTTATATTTATATGGGGGGGTTCGGCCGGACCTGGTTCGGCCGAACCAGGTCCGGCCGAACCAGTTCCGGCCGAAACTGTCTGTGTGGCATCCTATGTGGCAGCCAAATAGGCAAAAATTTCAAAATTACAAAACTTCTCACTTTGACAACTAATAACTTCATCAAAAATCAACCATTTTAAAAATCTAAATATACCCTTTTGTAGAGATCAGAGTCTAGATTATGGTAATATAATTTTTATTGTGTTTTGATTACATATAATATATTATAATTTGAAAAAACTCCAAGTA
>MU223254.1:815010-827919 GCA_018584345.1 Thuja plicata | reverse complement strand
CCTCCACATGCAAAATCAGAACATTCCGAGATCGTATGGCCAACTTACTAAAAATAGCAAGTTTCCATAAATAGCAGCTCTGCACAAGGTAGCCCTTATTGAAAAGAAAACAGAAATATTTTTGGGTCATGCAAGATTGCCCTTACACCCAGGATGCTCCTACATCAATTTTTGAGGCCACTGATTCACCCCCCCTCTCAATTATTACTAATAGGAGAACCTAGGAAAACTCCCAATATCTAATCAATTTTGGCTTGCAACTTACTCTAGCCAAGTCAGTGATTTACTTTTGACCTTAGAAGGTCTCGCAAGGTGTGTGATTAGATGGACTAAGTAATTAGTACTAATCCAATCTCGTTTAGTTAGTTTTGATTTAATGCTTGTTTTGGCTTAGATTAGGGAAAATGGGTCTAAATATATCCTATACTTAGAGGAGAAATGTAAAGTGCCTAAAAAGGCTTTAATGATGTGTTTTCATCAAATGAAGAAGGGTCGAGGTCCTAAAAGTTAGTTATGAGATTGCAAATGTTGCATGAAACATAGACAAATTTTTGATTCCTTTCGAAAGGGAGGAAGGAAATCAATGCTAGTGGCCTAAAATGATGGGAAAAGAATATTAAGATACTCCATGGCTCATTTCCTGAGGTAGAATGATTGTAAGAAAGTTTTTGAATAGCAATAGAACTCTGGTTTTTTTTTTCTACAACAGTCAAAGTGTTTTGAGTTAATGAGTTTTCAGATGGATTGATGTGACAAATCTGATGTTGGATCCATGTTGAGTAGGAATTTTTAAGATATTTTCATTCAGTGATCAGGTTTCTTAGAGTAGATTAGATTTCTTTTGTAAATTATTTAGAAACTAGCACAGTTGTTGGGGTAGACATAGTAGTTTCCAATTTCATGGATCCCCCATAGAATCCAACCATGGGAAACTTCTAGTTGTGGTTAAATATGTTAGGAGGAGTTGTGAGGAGTTGAGTATCTATATTTAAAGTTATGCCCTACATGAGCAATGCGTGTTTGGCTAGGTGTGTAACAGAGAAAGAATTGAGTGCCATTGCAAGGGTATATTTGGGAGAAGAGAACCAAGTGTGGGTTTGGAAGAATTAGGGTCTAGTAGAACCCTGTCTATGAGATGAGGTCCTTACCAATCCATTTGGATATATTTCTAGATAGAAATTAGATGATTGTAACCAATGCATGAAAATAGCCTTATTTGACCTATATTTCAGGACAATAGTGTATGTAGGACTTAGGGAGCTAAAACCTTGAAAATATCTAAGGTCTTGGAAAGGGGTGTCTAAATCCTAAGTTTTTTTAGGTTTGTTTGTGATTTTTGAGAGACAATCCAGAAAAACTCTCTAGATAGGGCTAATTGGGCTACTAGGCCTAATAGGACCAAAAATAGTGTGAATTTGGAACTTGATTGTTTTGAGTTTGAAGACCCATTCAAATGGGATTGATAGGATTTGAATTGGATGTCTTAGTGATGGACATATCCCTTATAGCACTGGTGAGAAATTTATTATAAGTTTGAGCTTGGAATCATTAAAGAGAGCATAGTGACAAAGAGAAATTTTCAATGTTGGAAATCCTTCAAGGTTAAGCACAAAGGAACTAACTCCTAGAGTGGAGTTAGAATATTATTAGGCTTGGAGACTTGAGACTTTTGTGGTTCTATGAGAGGAAAAGGAATCCTAAGTAGACTATGACAAGTAGAGTCCTAAGTTGAGAAAGTGCAAAGCAAACCTTTGAGCACTTCCAATAGATTGGTATTAGAGCCAGGTTGATCAGGATTGTGGTTAATGTTCCAACCAACAAAATTAGTTGGAGAGTCAAAAATGGTGACCAATGTTAAGTTGGATAATGATCAAGAAGTGGAGAATAGGATACTCCAAGACAGATTGGCTCAATTGGAGCAAAAGGTAGATGGAGTTGATGTGAAAGCAGATGAAGTAAAGGATAAGGTTGAAGGGAAAGGCAAGGATATTTCCATTGATGATGAACTACCCAAAGCTGACCCTGTCCTTACTAAGGAACCATTCTTGAAAGATTTCAAGGCTATGAGTGGAAAAGCATGAGAAGGATTTCCAATATTTACTGGAAAGATGGAGCTAGAGATAATCCTAGAATGGATAGAAGGAATAGAAAACCATTTTGAGTGTGATGGAATCACTGAGGCTCAAAAGGTGAAGGTTGCTAAGGATAGACTGAGAGGTTCTGCACTCACATGGTGAAAATTCATCCAAGATGAGAGGGAGAAGGAAGGAAAGAGGCCCATTGCTTCTTGGAAGACTATGGTTGCAAAATTCAGAGATGCTTATATCCCCGAGGATTATAAAATCTAGTTGCATAAGAGAAGACAAGGTTTGAGACAGAAGGACCTAGATGTAAACTCCTATACTGAAGATTTTCAAAGAATTTGCATGAGATATAGAGTTACAAAGGATGAGAATGTTAAGGTAGAAAGATAACTTAATGGACTAAAGTGGAAAATAAAAGATGAGATGAGTCTTTTGACTCCAGATACCATTCAGAAGTTCCACCAAATTTCCATCAAAGTTTAAGAGAAGCTGAGGAAGAAACAAGACTCTATTACTACCATAGGAAGAGGTAGAGGAAAAGACACTAGAGGATAGAGAGGTGGATATGGTGGAAGGAGTTTTGAACCAAAGAATCAAGGGAAGAATAAATTTGTTGAACAATAAGAAGGAAACTACAATAGAGGGGGTTCAAATAGAGGAAGGAACTCTAGTGGTAGAGGAAGAAACAAGAACCAAGGTAGGGGTGACTACTTTGCTACTATGAAATGTTACCACTGCAACCAGATGGGACATCCTACATACAGATGTCCATAGAAGGGTACTGCTTCTCAAGGAAGTGATAAAAGGGTGAATTATGTCCAAGAAGAGACTAGTGGTGGAAAAAAACACCCTAAGGTTCCCTTAGAATATGAAGAAGGTGAGAATCTTATGATGAGAAGAACTTTGTTTAAGGAGCCAGTAAAAGAAGAGCCTAGTCAGAGGAGGTCACTATTTAGAGTGAAGTGTAAAATGATGGGGAAAGTGTGTAGAGTCATTATAGACTCAATTTATACTGAAAATATAGTATCAGAGGAAGTAGTCAGCAAGTTGAAGATGACAAGAATACCCCACACCAATCCTTACAAATTCACCTAGCTAAACAAAGGGCAACATGTCCTTGTTACTGAACAAGCTTGGGTGGAGTTTTCAATTGGGAGGTATAAGGACAAAGTATTGCATGTTGTGCTACCCATGGATGCATATCTCCTACTCCTAGGTAGACCATGGAAATTTGATAGAAAGGCAATGCATGATGTTGCAAAGAATTCATATTCTTTCAAGAAGGATAATGTGGCATTCAAAATATAGTCACTATTGGAGGATGCAAAAATGAAGTCATCTAGCCCCAATATTCTCATGGTGAGTGAGAAAGAGTTCTTAGAGGCCTTAGAAGAAGGAGGATTTGGTTTTTCACTGGTGTCAAAACTGAAGGAAGAAAGTACAGACAAAGCAGTCAAGAAGATAGAGTTACCAAAAGAAGTGCAAGAGCTACTGCATAAGTATGAAGGTATTGTCAATGATGGAAAACCATCATCCCTACCACCTAAGAGGTCTGTAAGCCACCAAATAGACCTAATTGTTAGATCTACCCTTCCCAATAAGAATGCATATAAGATGACTCCTTAAACAAATGATGAGATAGCTAGACAGATCCAAGAACTCCTAATCCAACCGTCTAGCCCCTAAAAAGGGAGGAACATGGAGGTTATGTAATGACTCTAGAGAAATAAATAGACTGGCCATTAGGTATAGGTTCCCTATCCCTAGGATATAAGAACTAATGGAATTTCTAGGAGGAGCAAGGTATTTTACCAAGATAGACCTAAAGAGTGGTTATCATCAAATCAGGGTAAATGAGGGGGATGAATGGAAAACAACCTTAAAGACCACAAAAGGACTATATGAGTGGCTTGTAATTTCATTTGGGCTATCCAATGCCCCATTAACATTCATGAGGTTGATTAATAAAGTCCTTAAAGATTGTATTGGAATATTTGTGGTAGTCTACTTGGATGATATACTCATCTACAGTAAGACAAGAGAAGAACATCTCAGACACCTAGAAATGGTTTGCAAGAAGCTAAATGAGGAGGAGCTGATGATAAACTTGGAGAACTGTCAATTCATCAAGAAAGAATTAGTGTATCTTGGATTTGTGTTATCTCAAGGCAACCTAAAGATGGATCCAAGAAAATTGGAAGCCATCATCAACTAGCCTACTCCAAGAACAAGCACAAAGGTAAGAAGTTTTCATGGCTTAGCACAATACTATAGAAATTTTATCAAACAATTCAGTGCAATTTGTCCTCCTATGCTTGATACTACCAAGGGTGGGATGAACACTAAATTTGTATGGAATGAACAAGCTAATAATGGTTTTGAGTTGTGAAAGAAAAATATTGCTACCCAACCAATCTTGATCTTGCCAATCTTTGAAAAACTATTCACAGTGGAATGTGATGCCAACAATGTAGCCATTGGTGCAGTATTGAATCAAGAGGGAAGATCAGTGGACTTTCACTCTGAGAAACTAAGTGAAGCTAAGAAGAAATACTCTTCTTATGAACTAGAGATGTATGATCTGGTCCAAGCACTGAGAAAGTGGAGGCATTATTTTCTTCCAAAGGAGTTCATATTCTATTCAGACAATCAAGCATTAAGTTTCTTGAACTCTCAAGATAAACTCAGTCACAAGCATATGAAGTGGGTTGAGTACCTACAAGCCTACACCTTTAACATCAAACAGAAGAAGGGGTTACATAATAAGGTAGCAGATTCCTTAAGTAGAAGAGCCCTGACCATTCAAGAGATACAACTATAGAGCATGGGGATAGACAACTTCAAAGACCTATATGGTGAAGATGAAGACATTGCATACATTTAGAAGGTATGCAAAGAATATAAGAATCAATTTCATAGTCAATTCTCTGAGTATACTTTATAGAATGGTCTATTGTTTAAAGGGAGTCAATTGTGTGTCCCTAGGGGGTCTATTAGGGAGAATATAATACCAAAGAAACATAATGGTGCACTTAGTGGCCATTTTTGTGTTAATAAGACACGAGAATTAGCTCAAAGATTTTACTTTTGGCCCAAGATGAATTTGTATGTTAAGAAATATGCAGAAGGTTGTCTTATCTATCAAAAGAAAAAAGTTACATCTATTAATGAACGCCTATATCAGCCTCTAACCATTCCAACCAGACCATGGGAATGTCTAAGCATGGATTTTGTAGTGGGATTTCCCAAGACAAAACAAGGAATGAATAACATTTATGTTATTGTGGACAGATTTAGTAAGATGACACACTTTGTAACCTGCAAGACAACAAATCATGCAAGTTAGATAGCTTCCCTATTCTTCAAGGAGGTAGTTAGAATACATGGTTTTCCATTAAGCATAGTGTCAGACATCGACACAAAGTTTATGAGTCATTTTTGGAAGACTCTCTGGCAGAAGTTAGGAACCAACTTATCTTTTAGATCTGCATACATCCTCAGTCTGATGGCCAGACAAAGGTAGTCAATAGGAGTCTTGGAAATCTCCTAAGGTGTCTAACTAAGGAGTATTGTCAAAATTAGGATCAACTCATTGGGCAAGAAGAATATGCCTAAAATGACACAGTGAATAGGACTACTGGTAAGAGTCCTTTTGAAATAGTTTATGGCCTTCATCCAAGAGGAATATATAAGATTAGAGATCTGAAGGATGGAGCCAAGGAAAGTGGCTATGTAGATGAATTTGCACATTCTATGAAAGAATTCCATGAGAAGGTGAGGAAGACACTCATTGAAAACATAGAGAAGCTTAAGAGAAAAGTGGATGAGAGGAAAAGAGATGTCCAATTCAAAGTTAGAGATCTAGTGATGGTTCACCTCAACAAGGCTAGATTAAAAAAAGGAACATTGCATAATCTTTAGATGAGAATAATTGGCCCATGTATCATACTGGCCAAATATGGAGTAAATGCATACAAGATGGAACTTCTAGAGGATATGGGTCTATCTCTGGTGTTTAATGTTGCAGACCTAGTTTTATACAAAATCCCAATCCTAGATGCAGATTAAAGTTTAATTGAAGTCATACAGGAGGTGGAAGAACTCAACTTGCCATCTGCACCAATCAAGAAGGCAGAACACATACTAGATTCCAAATTCTACAAGAAGAAAATAAAGAAGGAATAACTAGAAAACTTAGTGAAGTGGCATGGAAAAACATATGCAGATGTAGTTTTCATAAAGGAAACAGATTTCAAAAAGTTGGGCATTGACCTCAACTTACTCAATCCAAGGGTGGATTAAAAAATTTTCATTTGGGGAGGATGGTGTAGGAGCACCTAGGAAAACTCCCAATATCTAATTAATTTTGGCTTGTAACTGACTCTATCCAAGTCAGTGATTTACTTTTGACCTTATAAGGTCTAGCAAGGTGTGTGACTAGATGGATTGAGTAATTAGTACTAATCCAATCTAGTTTAGTTAGTTTTGCTTTAATGCTTGTTTTGGCTTAGATTAGGGAAAATCAGTCTAAATGTATCCTAGACTTAGAGGAGAAGTAGAAAGTGACTAAAAAGGCTTTAATGATGTGTATTCATCAAATGAAGAATGATTGAGGTCCTAAAAGTTAGTTATGAGCATTTATGCAAAATATGCTAAATATTGTCATGACAACATTTTGCAAGATTGCAAATGTTGCATGGAACATAGTCAAATTTTTTATTCCTTTCTAAATGGAGGAAGAAAGTAAATTATAGTGGCCTAAAATGATGGGAGAATCATATTAAGATACTCCATGGCTCATTCCTGAGGTAGAATGATTGTAAACAAGTTTTTGAATAGCAATAGAACTCTGGTTTTTTTTTTTGCAACAGTCAAAGTTTTTTTGAGTTAATGAGTGTTCTGATGGATTGATCTAACAAATATGATGTTGGATCTATGTTTATTAGGAATTTTTAAGATCTTTTCATTAAGTGATCAATTTTCTTAGAGTAGATTAGATTTCTGTTGTAAACTATTTAGGAACTAGCACAGTTGTTGAGGTAGACAGAGTAGTTTCCAATTTCATGGCTCCCCGACAGAATCCAACCATGGGAAACTTCTATTTTTGGTTAAATATTTTAGGGTAACCTATGTATAGTGCAAATTTTTTAGGAGGATTTATGAGGATTCAAGTATCTATTTTTAAAGTTATGCACTAGGCGAGCAATGCATGTCTGACTAGGTGTGTAATAGAGAAAGAATTGAGTGCCATTGCAAGGGCATATTTGGGAGAGAGAAAAAAGTGTAGTTTTGGAAGAATTAGGGCCTAATAGAACCTTATCTATGATCTAAAGCCATTACCAATCCATATGGATAGATTTCTAGATAGAAATCAGATGACTGTAACCAATGCATGAAAATAGCCCTGTTTGACCTATATTTCTAGACAATAATGTACAGAGGACTTAGGGAGCTAAAACCTTGAAAATATCTAAGGTCTTGGAAAATGGTGTCTAAATCCTAAGTTTTTTTTAGGGTTGTTTTTTATTTTTGAGAGAGAATTCAAAAAAACCCTCTAGATATGGCTAATTGGGCTACTAGGCCTAATAGGACAAAAATAGTGTGAATTTGGAACTCGATTGTTTTGAGTTTGAAGACCCATTAAAATGGGATTTATAGGATGTCAATTGGATTTATTAGTGATGGACATATCCCTTTTAGCACTGGTGAGAAATGTATGATAATTTTGAGCTTGGAATCATCCAAGAGAGCATAGTGACAGAAAAATTTTCAATGTTAGAAATCCTTCAATGTTAAGCACAAAGGAACTAACTCTTAGAGTGGAGTGAGAATAGTCTTAGGCTTGGAGACTTGAGACTATTGGGGTTCTAGGAGAGGAATAGGAATACTAAGTAAACTAGGACAAGAAGAGTCCTAATTTGAGCAAGTGCAAAGCAAACCTTGGAGCACTTCCATCATTCTAGTCTAACAACGGGTGCAAAGGTTTCACCATAGTCAATACCTTATTCTTGTGCATACCCCTTGCATACTAATATTTATTTATTCCTTGTGACTTCTCCTTTCTCATTCAGCTTGTTTCTGAATATCCATTTGGTACCAATGACATTCTTTTCATCTCGTCTCGGTACTAATGTCCATGTATTGTTCTTCTCAATCTATTCTATTTCTTCATTCATAACACTAATCCATTCTTCAATATCTAGTGCATTATTAACAGATTTAGGCTCAAAATAAAAAATTAAACATCTACTGTTCAGTGACTTACTTCTTGTTCTCATTCTATCCTTCTTGTCTCCTATGATTTGGTTCTGTGGATGATATATTTTGACATACTTGGCAAGTATCGGTTCAATTCTTTGTTCATCATTCTAATCATCATCTTGATCTTCATTATAATCTCCATCACTCAGAACATAATTTTCCTGATTTTTGGTATTTGTAGCTTGATGCTCAGGTGCAATGTTCTATTTCTTGAGAGAGATATACTATTTCTCAGGTAGAGTGTCAGGTTCTTCAGTGTAAAAAAACCTGTTGTAGTCTTCTGGTTCTTTTCTACTTTCCTTATCATTTTTCTCTACATATTCATCTATTTTGATATTTACACTTTTAATGATTTTGTTAGAGGACTTGTTAAGACATTTATAAGCCTTTCTCTTGGTAGAATACCCTAGAAAGATACCTTCATCACTTTTGGAGTCAAGCTTTCCATTTTTATCATCTTTCAAAATATAACATTGACTACCAAAGATTCTGAAGTAACTTTCATTGGGTGTGTAACCATACCATAGCTCATAGGGTGTCTTATTGGTGTCTTTCTTTAATTGTACTATGTTCAATGTGTAGACAACAGTACTAAAAAATTCCCTCTAGAATGTTTGAGTGATGCTTTTCTCAATCATTAGTGTTCTTGCACAATCAACAGTTGATCTGTTTCTCCTTTCAGCAATCCCATTTTACTCTAGTGTTCTTGGTGTAGAAACCTATCTTTTAATTCCATGCTCATTGAAAAAAATTGTGAATTCATCAGAAACAAATTCTCCTCTCAACTTGATCTTAAGCATTTCAATTATTTACCACTTTTTTTTTCTACCATATCTTTATACCATTTAAACATCTTGTATGCTTATGATTTTTCTTTTAAGAACATAACTGTCATCATTCTAGAATGATCATCTACAAAGAGAATAAAATATCTATCACCATAGTAAATCTTTGTTCTCATGGCTCCACATAGATCAGTATGGACTAATTATAGAATAACATTACATGTATGGGATTTTCTCTTGAAACTGGACTTTGTCATCTTACCTATTTGACAATTCTTACACATGATATGCTTAGGCTTTGACATGATCGGTAAGCTTCTTACTTTCCTTTTATTTCTTATCTTTATCATGTTGTCAAAATTCACATGACATAATATTTTATGCTACAACCATATGTCTTCATTTCTAGCCATTAAACAAGTAGTGTTTATATCATCAAGATAGAATAGGTTACCTTTTGTTTGTTCACCAGTTCTGATCAACTTTCCTAATTCATTAAAGATCTTTTCCTTTTTATTCTCAAATGCTACTTAGTGACCTATGTTATTCAGCTATGAAACACTCAACAAATTATAATTGAGTCCTTTTCCCAGTATGAATTTTCACATTTGATCAAGTTATTCAACATTATAGTTCCTTTACCTTCAACTAGACAAGGTGTGTCATTACCCATTCTTACTGATCCACCATTATAGTATTCAAAAGTTTCAAACTTTTGTTTAACACTAGTCATGTGGTGAGTGCAGCCACTATCTATAATCTAGACATCATTCTTACTAACCTTAGATATGATTGTAGTCTCTACATACCTTTCTTCTTTGTCTGAATCATCCTTCATGGCCACAAATACCATCTCAATGTCTTCATCAGATTCGGTGTCGGTATCTCCATCTCTGTTCTCAGCTAGGTAACAAGCTTTCTTCCCTTTTTCCTTGTAGTCTTGGGTATCTCTTCTATTAGATTTTCATTTTCTTTGGTAATCTCTATTGTCACTTCTATCAAAATCATTTTCATATGATCTGTCATCTTTTCTTCCATTAGGACATCTAGTAGCAAAATGTCCAACCTCTTTACAATTAAAACATATAATTTGTAATTTTCCTTTGTATCTACCTTTGCCTCTCTACAATCTTCTAGCCATTAGTGATTCAATCTCATCAAGATCTTGGTCATCACTATCACTTTCACTATCATTTCTAATAGTGTGTTTATGACTTGACTTACTTATTTTCAAAGAAGATTTGAATGTAGACTCAATAGATGGTAAGACACTATTATCAAAGTTATTCATCTCAAATGAAATCAGCCTACCAACCAAACTATCTAGAGTGACATTATTGTTTGCTACTTCTCTCATTTCTTGTATAGAAGATACTCTAATAGCATATACAGGTTCTTAGGATTTTACTTACCACTGTCTCTTCTTCAAGTATGCCTCCAAATCATTAGATAGCATTGACTACCTTTTTTATTCTGTAGCTATACTAAGTGATATTTTCTCCTTCTCTCATTCTTAGGTCATAAAATTTACCTATTAGACTTTTTGCCTTTTCTCTTAGTACATTAGCATCTCCTCCATGTACCAACTTAAATTTTTCCCACATTTTCTTTGCAGAGGTGCATGTTTTGACATCTTCAAATTTAGCATCAGAGAGTGAGGAAGCAAGTTATATCATCATAGAATTATGCTCATGCTTTTCTCTTAATTTCTCAAGTGTGTGAGGTCCTATAGGAAACACATATTCAGTATCCAAGTATTGAGTAACATCACTTTTAATACCTAATAGGTGGAGTCTTATCTTGGTTTGCCATGATGCAAAGTTGTCCTTGTTCAACTTGGGCACATCTCATTTTCTCATCTTGTGATCTTTTACTTGAGTTTTTATACTCCCTTTCTAAGCACACAAGCTCTGATACCAATTGTTAGAATAATTGAGAGTGGGGGCTGAATCAGTGGATTAAAAAATATTCCAATAAATTAACCCAAAAAATTATTACCACAATTATAAGCCTGCATTTATCTTCAGTCCTACAAGATGAATACCTTGAAATAATCTCAACAAATAACTACTGCTCAGAGTTCACTGTTAAACCTTATTCTTACTATTTATCGATTAGCAGTCTTTTATTTACCAAAATACAGTAATAACTTAGTGTATACTGATCAATCCAGATTAGTTATGTGTAATGAAAAACACTAAAGTAATGACTCATAAACACATTGACACATGGATTTTTAACATGTAAACCTTGTTAAGGGAAAAACCACTTGGGATCAGTAACCCAAAATTTTCACTCTTCTAAAGTTAGATTGGTGAAGAGCCAGCCCTGTTAAAGTTTATAAACATGTTGTTAGGTGTGACCTTGTTAGAGGATTTAAATAGAATAGTTTGTCACTTGATATATGGCATCTATATGCTACCTTTTATGACCAAACCCAATGTAGTTTTTCAAATGGTATATAGCATCTTATGCTATCTTCATGACCAAACCTGTTGATACTCCTTAGGATGTATCTCAATATATAAAGGATTATTAAGTCCTACTCAGTTCAGAGACTTTCTAATCTAATGGTTCAATTGAAATAGTAAATTATTTGTTCACATATACAACTATACTTTATAAATTTTTAGATCTATTTTAATCTCATAAACCTTTTTGATCAATGCATCTTTTCAATACCCTTGCTCCACTTCTTTCTTCTCGGTGATGTTGTGCTTCTCTGTTGCTTGGTGTTTTCAAAATTAGCTCCGTTCTTTAGCTTGATTAATCAGGACTGTATGAAGTTGTTCTTCACCAGTTTCTCTCTAGCATCCTTTTTCTCTATTGACCCTTAATTCATAATGAATTAGCTTTTATCTTTATAGACATAAATTTACCGTTTCTCAGTTCTTGACCTTTTTTTCTTGGCGTGATCTCCAATTCTAGCAAATCTTACTTTAAAGATTTACTTTAGTTTTATCCCGTAGATTTATATTTGACAACTGGAATAAAAAAACTTTAAATATTTTACTTATCTCTGGCTTTAACTTGTGTAAGATATAAATTTGGATGGTCTCCTAAATAGGGTTTGCACAATAGAGATTTGTATATAAAAGAGACCATATGCCATATTCAACCATTTACATTTAATTGTTATTATAGGGAATATAAAGCTTGAAAATACTTGCAAAGAATAATGGAGTAAAATACCTACCTCACAACATAGTAGATCTAGAAATACCATTTTTATGAAGCATGTGTTGAGTTTCTAGAAAATATGAGACCGGATCTGGAACAGAAATGCAGAGGCAGACAAAACTCAGAAATCTTTTTTTGATTCGACACAGTTTCGATTTTGACCCTCAAGTCAATGTCACCATTGACCCAGAATTTTTGATTCTGACCTAGGGAAGAATCGACCTAAAATGTCTCCGATAGGAAATCTATTTTTGGATCCCAAAATTTTTCTGAAAAGGGTATCTGAATCTGCACTCTGCTCCATTATTCTAAACCTGTACCTCCCGAAACAACACCTGCAAATATCTAAAAAAGAGGGATTTTGGGGTGGCTATATAGGGTTTTGCCTTGGTCAAACTCCCATTTTGGTGATCTCCATGTCCATGAATAGCCAAATATATTAGAATGTATGTGTGTGTGTTTCTCTTGGAAGGATCTTTGAATGTGTAATGTCAAGATCTAATCCTCTAGATTAAAACCCTAACATGAATTGAAAATGAGAAAGCAATGCATAGATTTGAATATGATAAAGAAAGCATACCAAGCCCCCAAGGCTAAAG
>MU223254.1:759709-814934 GCA_018584345.1 Thuja plicata | reverse complement strand
GTGGATCCAAGAAGAAGGAAGGAAGGAAGAACTCTCTCTTGCTCCAAAGAAGATCCATAATAGCTTGTCCACAAAAATGCTTGTATGTATCAATGCATCATCATATCTTATCCTTCTATATCATCCTATTATTTCTTTCATCATCATCATGTCATAATAATAATTGCATCATATCATATTATGATTTTCTCTCATCCAGAAATGAAGGCAAAAGAGAGTGTTTATATAAAGATCTCAATATAGACCTCCTAGGGAAATGCAAGGGATCCAAATTAAAATTTCACCTTGAATTATGGTCTAATTAAAATCACCAACCAAGGAGGGGATGTATTAATTCTAATATCAGGGAAAACACTTTTGTATTTAGACTCGGGGCCCTATTTTTAAGTTTAGAACCCCGATAAGCTCTAGATTTGAAAGCGGGGACCAATACCTGACAGAGGTCAAGGTTGACCTCGACCTTGACCTAGGTCAATGAAGACCTCAAACTTGACCTACGTCAAGGTTGACCTTGATTTTGACCTAGGTCTGAATTGACATCAACCCTAACCTGAGGTTTCAGGCAAGTCTCCTTGGGAAATCTGTAGGATTCCCAGGTCAGTCAGGGACCTAGGAAGGTGAGAGAACACACCAAAATGATGGATAGAGGCATAGAGGAAAAAGAGGAGGTATGATGAAGATTAGGAGGGCCACTACATAGGTTATACCTAAAAATGGAGCCACAAAAAGGGAAATTAAGGAGGATCCAAAGGATCCTAACCCTAGTTTCACCTAGAAATGCAGAATCAAGTGCATATGCATCCTACATGCAAATCTAATATGCAAGTGTACTAAAAGAGGGTGCTAAACCTACCAAAATGGAAGTGCTTCCATTTTAAGAAGATAAATTTATCCCCCACTTTATCTTAGATATGACACTACATGAATATGCAAGCTAAAGTAAGAAAACATCATAAAGTAAAAAGGATATAGCCAAGTCCTCACTGTGGAGATCCTGCAAGAAAACGTTAGTACCTGCAACCTACAACACACAATCTTAATGAAAATCCATTGAGTACCTAAGCCTTACTAATATTATTTTGATAATTTCATAGAGCCCCTTATGCCCCCCTCTATTTCGGCTTACTAATTCTGAAAGGTGAAACAGGGTGATAAGGTTAGATCTATACACTAGATATGAAGTTTATTGAAAATTCCTTTCCTAAACCAGTTAGGATGATTCAAAATATTACTAAACCAATTCAAGAGGTTAGGTATCTGAATCAAAATTCCAACACCACTGACGACATTGAAAATGGAGCTACCAAACTCAAGTTATGATGAAAAGAGTGAATATCTATCTAAATGCATGTAAAGGGAAATTTGAATTTAACCTAGGTAAATTCAAATGAAAACCCTAATTTTCTATTATAAATAAGATGAGGAAACACTTACCTTCTCATTCTTACCATTTTTAGAGCTTGGAAAAAGAAGTAGAATGCCGAAGAGAGAAGAACTTCGAGCGAGTCGCATGGAGGTCCTAAAAGAGCGCCTAGCCACCTGACGGCCATTGCCTAAGGTAGGTTCCTTGTTTTGATATTTGTGATCAAAATATTCCTATTTTTATAGGGGAGGTTGACCTTGACCTAAAAAGGTTGACCTTGACCCAGTTATGTTGACCTTGACCCTTTAAGGTTGACCATAACTTGGAAGGTCCAATCCTTTCTGGGGATAAGGTCAACCCTAACCCAAAAAGGTTGACCCTAACCCAAAAAAGGTCAACCTTGACTCAAAAAGGTTGACCTTGACCCAAAAAGGTTGACCTTGACCAAGTAAAGTGGGTATTGTATTTGTTTTATGCTAGAGTACTGATATGATACTATTTGTGCTCACAGGATCTTGTCCATCTCTGAGAGCACCCCTTTGGAGGGTTGTTACTGACTATCGAAGAGAACTTGTCTGAGTTACAAAAGGATGAGATACAACTATTGAGAGATGTGGGATTGTAGTGGGTAGCATTCCTACCATAGATGAGGTTCCATTGATCCATGATATTAGCCATGATAGAGAGATGGGATGAGGACACTTGTTCCTTCCATCTTCCATCAGGAGAGATTACGATCACATTAGAGGATGTATATAGGATCCTAAAAATTACAGTCTGAGGTGAGCATGTCAGACCAAGAGTGTAGCAGGGTCCTCCCAAGGTTTTTTTAGATGGGGAGTATTGTTTGGGATGAGTACCACAGATGAGTACCCAATCAGATCAAATCACTCTATCATCCATACTAGTAGGCCCGAGACCTTTGGTACGAAGAGTGATGCTATGTATACTCTCTTTGGTTGTAATACCCAACACAAAGGGTACAGTCTTCTTAGAAACATTTACCCATATCATACATAGGATGGAGAGTGAAAGGATTGTTGTCTCATGGGGACAAAACATGTTAGCCCATCTTTACCATGAGTTGAGTCAGTTAGTGAGATTCTAGCGGGAGAGTCATACAGTATGCACCTTGCTACAGGTTTGGATGTTTGCGCATTACACATGTACACGACCACAGGGTAACTAATGATGATAGATATGAGCACACCAAGAGCTTTTGAATATCTGCTAGCAGATGTCTAGCAGTATGGGGATATCATCTTTTGGAGGGTACGCTTTGCCTATATACCAGGTATTGATGTGATATGGAGACTGTACTATCAAATGACAGAATGGCCAGAAACTCGACACCAGTTGAGACACTCCCAATAGCGGAAGCTGCTAGAGGGTCCTACCAGTCATGAAGTGATGTCATATTACTATGATAGAGTGATGAGATAGTTTGTTATGATACAAGGGGTTCCCTAGATAGTACCTTGGTATGTATATCTGACGAGATACTATCAGAGACCCGATGCCATATGCCAACCCACAATAGTAGATATTGTAGATGGTGAGATAGATGAGACCAAGGATACAGAGGTAGCTCCCAATGTATCCTATTCAAGTGTCAGTAGAGACTATATCAGATATTGAATTCTATAGGGGACCCACCCCATCTTCCCCGATGACCACCCCATAAGTGATCCAATTCTTTCGGAGAGGACCACCAAGGTGTTGACATACCAGTGGAGGATGAGGAGGATCAGAGAGATGAGGAGGAGCCCATCTTGAAGGAATATCATATGGAGGAGGAGAGATAAGAGGAGAGAGCATAGGAGAGAGAAGATGAGGGAGCAGATGAGAGAGTAGAGGAGACTCCCCCAGGTGGTAGTACAGGTGTAGATGATTAGGAAATCTGTGCTATACCATTGAGATCATGATGACCTCCCTGTGTGCATACATAGACACCACCACCTAAACCTAGACATAGTGAGTGGGGAGAGGGTATTCACTCCATGCCCCCACCATCTAGATCCTTTGGTGACACCTAGGATGGAGATCCACATATGATATATGTGATTGATTAGAATATTTTAAGTAAATGTTTTCTAGAAGAATTGCTAAAAGATAAATATGTTTGAATTCTTCAGCTAGCGTAGAGAGGTGGAGGAGATTTGTGTTCGAGGTCCTAAAGGATACATGTATATCCTACCAACTACCAACTAATGAGTGAGAGTCACTTATTGGATAGAGGGATCTTGACAGACATGCAGATATTTTTGCATGCATCTAGCAAGAGCTGAGGTTATGCAGAGAGAGAGAAGAGAAATTGATGGTTGATCTACAAAGAGACCAAGAGTGTAACTATGAGATGAGCATGTCAAGGAGCCACACATGAACTACCATTCTGAGATCCTCAACCTCACACCATAGATTAGAAAGAGTCAGGAGCCACCAACCCTCAGAGCATAGAGATAGAGATTGATAAACATGGAATATGTGCCATATATGTACCAAACTCAAAGAAGTTTATATATATGAAAAAAAAATTGTTTGCCCAGTTTGTTCTATGATTGATTACTTGTAATTTTCATCAATACACAAAAACTTAACATAAAGAAAGAATGAAATTATGTATGAATGCATTCAAATTACATAACCTATAAAAAAAACCTAACTATTCTATAAGGAATACATAAATAAATAATGATGTATTTAGGGATAATAACATTTAAGATGCATAATATTAATAGGCTCCTTAAGAGGGACACTATTCATATCAAAAATCTTATAAGAACCTAAAGTAAAATCCTTAATTACTATGAAATCTCTGAGCTAATTAGGGCTAAACTTCCCTTTTTTAGCGGGTAAAGAATTCACATTCCTTTGATTTTTATATAAGACTAAATCACCTACCAAGAATGATCGTTCAATCACCTTATGATTGTCCTTTTTCTAAAGTGATTTATGATAAGACTTAATATGTTCCAAAGCATTTATCCATTGTTCATCCAACATTTCTAATTCTTGTAATCGTTGTTCCCACCAAAAAGTATCCTTGTCAATTATCCCATGAAATGAAACACACAAATAATTTATTTCTAATTCTAAGGGCATAATAGCATCAATACCATAAACAAGATTATAAGGAGAATTACCTATGGTCATACGGACACTAGTCTTATATTCCCATAAAGCATAAGTAAGTTGGGTATGCCAATCTTTCACATGCTTGTTAACCATTTTTCTTAAGATTTTTCAATAACTTTATTCGATGCTTCAGCTTGACCATTAGATTGAAGGTAGTAGGGAGTAGAAAATCTATGTTGAATATGATATTTCTCCAAGAATTTCATGACTTCTTTATTCTTGAAATAAGTATCATTATCCAAAACTATCATTGAAGGAATACCAAATCGTGCTATAATATGATTAAGGAAAAAATCAAAAATAACATCTGCAGTAGTAGAATAGAGAGGAATAGCTTCTACACACTTCATAAAATAATTTGTAGCCCTCAAGATGTACATATGTCCTTGAGAAGAAGCTAGTGAGATTTTTCCAATAAGATCAAAACCCCAAATACTAAAAGGCCATGGAGCAACTTGATTATGAAGTTCATGAGCAGGAGCATGAATTAAATTACCATGTTACTTACACTGAGGAAACTTCTTAACAAATGTGAAAAAATATTGTTCCATTGTTTTCCAATAGTATCCCATTCTAAGAAGTTTATTAACTAAAGATTTCTCACCAAACTTGTTAGTAATAACTGAGAGGGGGGGGTGAATTAGTGGCCTCAAAAATTTATCTAATTAAAATTTAATCCACCAATCAATACTCCTTTGTTTATTAATTCCCTACAAGATGTATGCCTTTGAAATACTTGAAATAAATAATTGTTTGTCGGTTTACCTTGTCTGTCCTTATTCTCCTTGATTACCGATAAGCAGTAAAACTTATTTACCGATACTCAGTAAATATACTGAGTATACCAATCAATCCATAAATGCATATGTGAAGTGTAAAACAATAAAGTAATAAACCATACACATATAACACAAGGATTTTAATGTGGAAACCCTGTTAGGGGAAAAACCACTGGGACCGGTACCCCAAATTTTCACTCTTCTAAAGTGAGCCATGTTAGGAGCCAACCCTGTTAAAGGTTACAAACACATGGTTAAGTGTGACCTTTTTAGAGGATTTTTATACATAGGTTGTCACTATCTGGCATCTATGCTACCATCCTTGAATCAGTCTCTAGACTGTCAATAGGCTTTATGCTAATCTTACTACCATCCTTGAATTAGCCTCCTTCTTAGACTGTCAATAGGCTTTAGGTAAGACCGATGCTAGTAACATGATTCAACCTTTTGGTAATCTGTTAGGATATACCTCAATTACAAAATACTATTAAGTCCTACTTTGTTAAGAGACTTAATGCTTCAATGGTTAAACTGAAACACAATGACCTGTTTCTAATGCAACTTTGAATTGTAGATATTTAGATCTATTTACTTACAATACCTTTCTGATCAATGTATCAATTCAATTCCTTTGTACTTCATTCTTTCTGCTATGTGATGTTGTGCTTCATTGTGTGTCAATGTCTATAGAATTTTTTAGCTCTCCCTTAGCTTGATTGATCAGGACTGCATGAAGTTTAACCTTCCCATGTTGCTTACACTGAGGACACTTCTTAACAAATGTGAAAAAATCTTGTTTCATTATTTTCCAATAGTATCCCATCCTAAGAAGTTTATTAACTAAAGATTTCCCACCAAAATATCCCCCACAAGAACCAGAATGAGCTTCTGCTAAAGCTATCAGAATTTTGGTTTTACCAAGACATCTTAATAGTAAACCATTATAATAATGTTTGTAAAGTGTATCTCACAAAATGATATAATGTGATGAAAGCTCCCTAATACAATTACGCATGTTCCTTGTTTCCGATTCCAGAAAGGTATTATCTTTCAAAAAATGAAAGATATGCGAATACCATTCATCCAAATGCAAGTTAAAACAATCAGCAGTAACCTTATTAGAAAATGTAGGGTTTTTAAGAGTGTTTATAGTAAATTGAAAGTCTTTGGCATTATTCTTGAGAAAAACCAAGGAAGCTATGCTTTCCATGGTGTATGCGTGTCGATTATCTTTCCTAGGTAAGGTCTGAATTGTATAAGAAGAAAATTGTGAAAGAATATCAAGAGCCAAATCTCTATATTGCATCATTTTATCATTCTTAGTCTGATAACCTCCTTTGATTTGTTCAACAATCAATTTTGAATCCCCATAGATTTCCAAGTTTTTAATATGAAGGGATGAAGTTGCCCATAAGCCAGCTATAAGAGCTTCATACTCTACAATATTGTTGGTAAAAGGAAAGGTCAAGTTATATGACATAGGAATTGGTTTCTTTGTAGGAGGGACCAAGATAATGCTTATACCAGAACCTATCTTACATCTAGAACCATCAAAATATAATTCCCAAACATCTTCTTGCTTAATAGCTAAAATGTTCTCATCAGGGAATTATATCGAGGTAATGCTTGTATCAGAATGAGGAAAAGGAGCTTCAGCTAAATAATCAATTAAATCTTTTCCTTTAATTGACTTTTGAAGAATGAAATTAACATCAAATTTTGTAAGTAACATCACCCATTTTTCCAAACAGCTAGAGAGATTAGTTTTTGAGAAAAGGTGTTTTAGAGGATCAAATTTAACAATCACTTTGACCTCAACATTCAAAAGGTAATGCCTAAGTTTTTGACAAGCATAAACTAAAGCCAAGAATTTTATTTCTAAATTGGTATATCTTGTTTCGTAATAAAGTAAGGTCTGACTAATGTAGTACACTGGTCTTTCCTTACCTTCACTATCATGTTGAGCCAACAACACACTCACAACATGGGAAGCAGTAGAAGTATATAGATAGAAGGGTTTATTAAATTGAGAAGGTTTCAAAATAGGAGGATTAGCAAGATATTCCTTAAATTTCTCAAATGATTGTTTACATTCCTGGTTCCAAGAAAAAGTAGTATCTTTTCTAAGCAAGGAGGTGAAAGGAATAGTTCTATCGGCTAAGTTAGAAACAAAGCAACGAATATCTTGTATTTTTCCTTGTAAACTGCATAACTGATAAATATTCTTAGGAGGAGGCATGTTAACAATAGCATCAATCTTTTCAGTATCGACCTCTATGCCTCGCTTAGAGATTATAAATCCTAATAATTTACCAGAATCAACTCCAAAAGCACATTTCTTAGGATTTGATCTCATATTATAAGTCATAATTCTTTCAAATATTTGTGTTAAAATAAATACACGATCCTCTCTTTTTATATATTTCACCAAGATTTCATCAACATAATCTTCCAGAATCTTATGAATGTAATCATGAAAAATCAAGATCATAACACGTTGATAATTTTCTCCTACATTTCTTAATCCAAAGGGCATCATGACCCAACAAAATTTTCCCCAAGGTGTTATAAATGAGGTCTTAAGTTGATCTTCAATAGGAATAAATATTTTATTATAACCCAAAAAACCATCCATAAAAGATAATAAAGCATGACCCACTGTCAAATCCATAATCATATCAATATTAGGTAATGGGAAATCATATTTTAAGGATGCCTTATTTCAATCTTGAAAATCTGTTCACATCCTTATCTTATTTTCTCCTTTAGAAACAACCACAATATTAGAACTCCATTCAAAGTAATCAATAGAGCAGATGAACCCAGCACCTAATAATTTTTCAATTTCAGCTTTAACTAACAAGGAAATGCCTGGATTCATCTTTCATATTTTTTGTCTCACAGGTTTAGCATTAGGTTTGAGAATAATATTGTGAGTAACAATCTTAGGATCTATACCTGGCATATGCAAATATGTCCAATAAAATATATCTTTATATTCAAGTAAGAGGGAAACCAACTGATCATGTTCATCTTGATTCAAGCATTTCCCAATTTTGATTATTTTTTCAGACTCATTCACATCTACCTGAACTTCATTAGTCTCGGTTATTAATAAATTACTTTGCATGGGAGAATCCTTTGGCAAAGGAGAAATATCATGTTCATCATGTTCTCCAAAATAGGCTTCATTATTCAGACAATAAGGCTTTCTTCTTTTATGATGAAACGTAGGTAGATCTTGATAAGCCCCTAAAAAATTGGCTAGGGCTTCATCCTCAGCAAAATATCCAAACTAGGTTTTTGATCCATGTCAAGGAGAAGAAAATTAACCAAATTCAAATGTCCACCATAGATATTATTGAAATTAAGAGGAAAATCTGATGGTTTCTTATAAGGATTGAATCCTAACCCATAAGTATAATCATAAAATTCATTGTCCAAGGGCACTTGTATACCTTGTTCATATTTACCACATCCTTTCTCATTGAATCTTGATTTCCTAAGTAGATGATAACCAAAACCATTTCTATCAGCCATATCAGATTGAGTTAAAGGAGCAACATATGTCACAATGTCATAGCAATCTAGTTTTATTGTCGCAATTGTTTCTGTAAGTGAAGCAACAACAAAGTTAATTTTTAATTCCTTAGAAAGTGGAGAAGGAATAAAAATTTGTTTTTCAAACCCACTTTGTTCTTTCATAAACTCTAAATCAGAAACTTTATATTCTCCCATAAAAGAAGGATTAAAATCCAATGTTCCCCAATCATCTCCTATTAAAGATGAAGATGGAGTTTCATCTTGTTTAACTTTAGGTGATTTCTCAGGTTCTTTACTTGGTTGTATAGGTTCAGGAACCTTAGCATATTCCGCATTTAGGAAAGGATTTGGTGCATCATCCACATGTAGTGTATACATCAGATTGTTATAAATGAACCTAACCTTACGATGAAGAGTAGAAGGAATTGCATGCATAGTATGTAACCAAGGTCTTCCTAACAAAAGGTTATAATTGAGAGGTCCAGGAATAACATGAATAGGTGTGTTAAGAAGAACTGGACCAACCTTAATAGGTAGCGTAATAATAACCAAAGTTTTCTTTGCAATGTTATCAAATCCATGAATAGGGATATTATTCGGTTGAATGGTTGTAAGATCGGCCTTGATTTCCTTAAGCATATCCATACTACAAACATTAAGCCTAGATCCATTGTCAATTAATGTTCTACGAATGATACTTTGATTGATAGAAACAACAACCATAAGAGCATCATATTGATTCTGCACCTCAATAGAAGGTAAATCATCATCGGTAAACACAACAGGAGGTACAAAAGGCATAGTATGCTTGTACTCCAAGAATGAATTAATATTCTCTTGATTAGGAGGTAGAGCAGGAAGAGTAGATAAAGCTTTTTGTAATGCATCATTATATGTAGGAGAAGTTTGAAGTAATTCCCATAAAGATATCTTAGCTGGAGTAGTGTGTAATTGCTCAACTAAGTCATATTATTTAAAGGAAGAAGGTAACCTAGGTGCTTCAGGAAGCACAGGTTGAGAAGGAGGTAAAGAGGCTGGGACGGTAGGTTGAGGATTATTCATTGTGCGATAAGCATGTGAAATGAAATCCGTGTTATCAAAGAAATCCAAAGGATCTTTAGATTTACCCTTAATAATTATTCAAGGGCATCCTTTTACTTTCATCAAAGGTTTAGGGAATAACATTCTAGGTGCCTCAATGTTGCAAATAGTGGAACATGAAGGTAACCATGCACACACCCTATGGTAAAGGTCAATTGGAGAAGTTGTGGAGGAGGATGAAATAGGAATAGGATCCATGGAGACCTCATTTGAACCATTTTCATGCTCACTTCCATGTACCTCATTAAGGGATATACTCTCTTGTACAATAAAATCCTCATAAAATTATTCAAAAAAAAAGTCATACATGTTGAACAAAAAAAATTAAAATTACAAGCATGTAAATGTTTTTGTATTTTTAAAGAAATTTTGTAATTTTTATGTATTTTTGGAATATAAATACAAGAGCATAAAAGAATAACTAATTCTATATGCATGAAAGATCTAACATATAATTTAAATCTAACACCAGAGAGAAAGAGTTGTCTATCGCGGGTTCACCAAAATGTAAGATATAAATTTGGATGGTCTTCTAAATAGGGTTTGCACAATAGAGATTTGCATATAAAAGAGACCCTATGCCATATTCAACCATTTACATTTAATTTTTATGATAGGGAATGTAAAGCTTGAAAATACTTGCAAAGAATAATGGAGTAAAATACCTACCTCACATCATAGCATATATGGAAATACCATTTTTCTAAATCCCGTGTTGAGTTTCTAGAAAATTTGAGACCAGATCTAGAACATAAACGTAGAGGTGGACAAAACACAGAAATCTTTTTCCAATCTGACACAGTTTTGATTTTGACCCTCAAGTCAATGTCACCATTGACCCAAAATTTCCAATTCTGACCTAGGGTAGAATTGACCTAAAAAGTATCTGAAAGGAAATATTTTTTTGAATCCCAAATTTTTTCCAAAAAGGGTATTTGAATCTGCACTCTGATATGTTGTTCTGAACCTATACCTCCTGAAACAACACCTGCAAATATCTAAAAAAGAGGGGTTTTGGGGTGGCTATATAGGGTTTTGCCTTAGTCAAACCCCCATTTTGGTGATATCCACCTCCATAAATAGCTGAATATAGTAGAATGTATGTATGTGTGTTTCTCTTGGAAAGAGCTTTGAATGTGTAATGTCAAGATATAATCCTCTAGATTAAAACCCTAACATGAATTGAAAATGAGAAAGCAATGCATAGATTTGAATATGATAAAGAAATCATACTAAGCCCCCAAGGAAAAAGTATTCCTACCAAACTCACAATCCATAGTTTCTACCCCATAGTAGTATCTTTTGAATGCTTGAATGTAATTGAAAATGGTGGATCCAAGAAGAAGGAAGGAAGGAAGAACTCTCTCTTGCTCCAAAGAAGATCCATAATAGCTTGTCCACAAAAATGCTTGTATGTATCAATGCATCATCATATCTTATCCTTCTATATCATCCTCTTTCTTTCTTGTATCATCATCATGTCATAATCTTAATTGCATCATATCATCTTACGATTTTATCTCATCCAGAAATGAAGGCAAAAGAGAGTGTTTATATAGAGATCTCAATATAAACCTCCCAGAGAAATGCAAGGGATCCAAATTCAAATTTTACCTTGAATTATGGTCCAATTACAATCACCAACTAAGAAATGGATGTATTAATTCTAATATCAGGGAAAATACTTCTGCATCCAGAACTGAGGACCAATTTTTAGTTTAGAACCGTGATAAGCTCCAGATTTGAAAACGGGGACCAACACTCGACAGAGGTCAAGGTTGACCTCAAACTTGACCTAGGTCAAGGTCAATCTAGATTCTAACCTAGGTCAGAATCAACTTCAACCCTAACATGAGGTTTCAGGTAGGTCTCCTTGGGAAATCTGCAGGATTCACAGGTCAGCCAGGGACCTAGGAAGGTGAGAGAACACACCAGAATGCTGGATAGAGGCACATAGGCCAAAGAGTAGGTATGATGAAGATTAGGAGAGCCAATACATATGTTCTACCAAAAATTGGATCCATAGAAAGGGAAATTAAGGAGGATCCAAAGGATCCTAACCCTAGTTTCACCTAGAAATGCAGAATCAAGTGCATATGCATCCTAAATGCAAATCTAAAATGCAAGTGTACTAAACGAGGGTGCTAAAAATACCAAAATGGAAGTTCTTCCATTTTAAGATGATACAAGTTGTTGATGAAAATAATATTAACAACCAGTTAACTCCTTTAGCTCTTGCCAACTAAGTCTTTTGTCATTTCTGAACTTCATTTCTTTTCAGTGTTTTAACTCTCTGCTAGCTTCGGTCAACACTTCAATTCTCCTTAGGCATCTTCATTAGGGTTTTCTATCTATTGGGAATCATTGTGAAGTTATTCTCATCAATAATTCTTGTTATTATTCTCCTCGATAATGCTTTCTTGGGTTTCTTGCTCGGGTATCACTGTGACTTTCTTCTTGGGTTTCTCTGTCCATCGGGGTGCACTTCCCATCGGTTTTTGTAATCATTTAGTGAATACTGATCTTTTATGCATTAATGAAAGCATAAAATTAATATTTCTGGTTCTCTAAAGTCTTTGACACTTTGTATATAACCAATCAGATTATATCAAGTCGAGATCATTGAAAATACAATACATTAAATGATTTAATGTCTTGCATTCACTTTTTGTATCTTGGTGATCATCAACTTAACATTTTCAAAAATTCAATCAGTTATAGTTCATCATCTTATTGGTGTCTTTATTAAATTGAACTTTGTTTAATGTATATATAGAAGTACTCATAGCTTCTCTCCAGAATGTTTGAGTGATGACCTTCTCAATCATCAGTGTTCTGGCACAATCAATAATTGATATGTTTCTTCTCTCAGCAATCCCATTATGTTGTGGTATTCTCGGTGCAGAAACCTATCTTTTTATTCCATGCTCATTACAAAATTTAGTGAATTCATTAGAAATAAATTATTTACCTCTATCTAAACTTAGACATTTTAGTTCCTTTCCACTTTGTTTTTCCACTATAGCTTTATACCATTTAAACATCTTAAATGCTTCAGATTTCTCTTTTAAGAACATAACAGTCATCATTCTAGAATAATCATCAAAAAAGAGAATGAAGTATCTGTCACCATAGTAGCTCTTTATTCTCACTGGTCCACATAAGTCAGTATGGACTAATTCTAGAATAGCATTAGATGTGTAGGTTTTTCTCTTGAAACTAGAATTTTTCATTTTACCTTTTTGACAATTATTACACATGACATGGTTAAGTTTTGACATGCTAAGCCTCTTACTTTTCTTTTATTGCTTATCCTAACCATGTTTTCAAAATTCACATGACATAACCTTTTATGCCACAACCATATGTCTTTGTTTCTAGTCATTAAACAAGTGGTCTTAATATCATCAAGATAGAATAGCTTACCTTTTGTTTGTTCACCAGTACCAATCAACCTTCCTGATTCATTAAAGATCTTTGCCTTTTTGTTCTCAAATGAAACTCGGTGACCTATGTTATTTAGTTGTGAAATACTCAATAGATTATAGTTAATTCCTTTCACCCAATATGCATTTTCACATCTAACCAGATTTTTTAACATTATGGTTCCTTTACCTTCAACCAGACAAGGTGAGTCATTACCCATTCTTACTAATCCACCATTATAGTATTCAAAAGTTTCAAAATTTTCCTTATCTCTATTCATGTGGTGAGCATGGCCACTATCAATAATCTAGACATCATTCTTACTAACCTTAGATATGAGTGTAGTTTCAACATACCTTTCTTCTTCGTCTATATCATCCTTCATAGAAACAAGTACCACCTCAATATCTTCATCAAATTTGGTGCTAGGATTTTCAGCTTTGTTCTCAGCCAAGTAACAAGCCTTCTTTCCTTTGTCCTTTTAATCTTGGTTATCTCTTCTATCAGATTGTTGGTTTCTTTGGTAATCTTAGTTATCACCTCTGTCAAACTTCTTTTCCTAAGTTTTGTCATTGGTTTTTTCATCTTTTCTTTTGTTAGGACATTTAGTAGCAAAGTGTCCAATCTCTTTACAATTAAAACATACCAATGGTAATTTACCTTTGTATCTACCTTTGCCTCTCTGCAATCTTCTAGCCATTAGTGCTTCAATCTCATCAAGTTCTTGGTCATCACTATCATTTCTCATAGTGTGTTTATGACTTGATTTATTTATTTTTAAAGAAGATTTGAATGCAAACTCAATAGTTGGTAAGACACGACTATCAAAGTTATTAATCTCAAATGAAATAAGTCTACCAATCAAACTATCTAGAGTAACATTTTTATTTTATAATGCTCTCATTTCTTGTATAGAAGATACTCTAATAGCAGAAACATGTAGTAAGGTTCTTAGAATTTTACTTATCATTGTTTCTTCTTCAAGTACACTTCCTACTCCTTGGATAGCATTAAAAACCTCTTTGATTTTGCAACTGTACTGAGTGATATTTTTTCCTTCTTTCATTCTTAGGTCATCAAACTTTCCTCTTAGGCTTTCAACCTTATCTCTCAACACATTCTTATCTCCTCCATGTACTAGCATCAATGTGTCCCACATTTGCTTTGCAGTGGTGCATGATTTGACATCTTCAAATTCAGCATGAGAGAGTGAGGAAGCAAGTTCTATCATCATAGAATTGTGTTCATGTTTTTCTCTTAATTGATCAAAAGTCAGAGGTCCAAAATATAAAAAAAATTTAGTATCCAAGTACTATGTGACATCATTTCCAATACTTGATAGGTGGAGTCTTATCCTTCTTTACCATGATGCAAATTTGTCCTTGTTCAACTTAGGCACATCCCTTTTTCTCATCTTGTTATCTTTAGCTTGAGTCTTAAAACTCTCTTCCAAGCACACAAGATCTGATACCAATTGTTAGAATAATTGAGAGGGGGGAGGGTGAATTAGTGGCCTCAAAAATTAATCCAATGTTCAACCAAAACTTTATACCACAAACATAAAACCTCTAGTTATCTTCAGTACTACAAGATGTATGCCTTTATCAAATATATGATGCTCAGTGAATATACTATTTATCTTTTCCTTAAGCTTTAATGAATATCAATTTATCTTTTCTTAACCTTTACCGAAATACAATAAATAACTTAGTGTTTACCGATCAACCTTGTTTTAGTAATGTGTAAAGAAAAATATCAAAGAAATGAACCATATACACATTTAACACATGGATTTTTAATGTGGAAACCCTGTTAAGGGAAAAACCAGTTGGGACCCGTAACCCAAAATTTTCACTCTTCTGAAGTGAGCTCAGTGAAGAGCCAACCCTATTTATGGTTACAAACACACTATTAAGTGCGACCTTGTTAGAGGATTTAAAACTAATAGATTATCACTTGACCTCACACTTTGTTAAGAGATTTTTTGAATAAATGGTTAAAATGAATCAGTAGATGATCTATTCATTAATACAACTTTGAATTGTAGATTTTTAGATATTCCTTTTTCTCCACTTCTTTCTGCTCGGTGAATGCTATTGCTTCTCTGTTTCTCAGTGTCCACAGAATTCTCAACTCTATTCTTCATCTTGTATGATCATATCTGTATGAAGACTTCTTATCTTCAATATTCCTCTCTTTTTCATAATGAATTACTTGTCTCTTTACATAGACACAATTTCACCATTTCTTGTCCTTGTTTTCTTCATTGATCACTTCTTGATCTGTAAATCTCCCCATGCTTTCTTTATTTTTATCTCATAAATGTCTCCTTGTTTTCTGGAATAGAACATGCTTTAATTCTCCTTCTTATATTTATATTTTAACTAATCAATGAAAGTAAAGTAAACAATCAGTTAACTCTAAATATAGCTCATGCCAGTTAAGTTGTTTTGTCATTTTCCTAACTTCTGTTCTTGTCAATCAACACTTCAGTTGTTCTCGGTGGCTACTATAGATAGCTTAGGCATAAACTTTAGTTCTCGTCAGTGACAACTATAGTTAGCTCAGTAATTCTTTCTCAGGTATCACTTGCTCAGGTAACACTATCCATCGGGTAACACTATAAACTTTTGTGCTCGGGATTCACTGTCCATTGGGGTTTACTATCACTCAGTGTATATGATTACCAATGACAAAAACTTTGTCTCTCCATATCTTTAAGCATTGTGATAATGTGTATGAGAAATCATACTATAAGCTATGAAAATTAGGTGTAAAGGAGCATAATAATGAATTAAAACACTCTACAACTAATAATCTAAACTACACACATGTTAAGACATAAATCAAACTTAAAATAAGAGATTGTAAACCTCCTACAAAATCATTCCAACTCCATTTGATATTTTTATGTGTCCATGCTTAAGGGATGTATGCTCAAGATTTTTTCAATACTTCAAAATGTATGATTATAGACTAAAAATGGAATTATAACTCTACATGGAAGGTGGATGAAATTGTGAAGGAATGAGGTTTATTTTTTAGAAATGGGTGAGGAATAAAGGGTAAGGATGCAATCCTGAGGAGAGATCCAGATGCACTTAGAAGAGAGCACATGGATTGTGCTTCTTCAAGTGCATCATATGATGACAAGTGTCACAATATGATTGGGTTGAAAATAGGAAGGAATGTGACCATTTAGGGAAGTGAGCCAACGGGATTAGAGGAGACTTTAGGAGATAAGGCTATTAATGAGGGTGTAAGAGCCTTAATGAGGGGTGTAAGAAGCATTAATGAGGCATAGGTGAGGGGATAAGATAGAGCTAGATAAAGTTGACTTTGGGGAAGGTATTGAATTCCTAATCTAAAGATTAGGAGTGTGACATCATTAGGGAGAATTTAGGATAGGATTAGGATTAGGATTAGGATTAGCATGGGTGAAGACATTGGGATTAGTTTGAACTCTGAGTTAGGGGGTTGAGATGGGTTAGGTTAGGGATTAAAGAGAATATTAATGAATTGAATTACATAAATAACATATTCATTCAATAATAGGGGAATAGGGTTTTAATTAATTGTTAAGCTATTGGTTGCTTTTAATAATAAACCAAGACTATAGCCAATTAATTAAATTAATTAGGGCTAGGAGATGACATAGGTCAATTAGGTGATGCTTAATTACTTAGCTGATATGTCCTAGAAGCCACTGAATATGATTGAATTAGGTTAATCAGATTTAGGTGTCTACATTTTTCCCCTCTTCGATATAGTGTTAGAATAACGCTATTTCAAAGATGTTTAAAAGAATAGACAACACGAAGATGTGGACATAGGCAACAAAGTTGCCCCAAAGTAATGATTAGGATAGAATTAGAATAAGATGACCATGATGGATGACTAGGATGATGACCCCTCAAGAGGGAGACAAGGAGAAAAGGTGAAGCCCTTTTGGAATCTCAAAAAGATAGACAGGAGAGATAGGATAAAAGAAAAAGGAAGGGGGGTAGAAGAATGAGGGATGGGATAGCCAGGTTTGCATCAAGGATGAAGGGTTAGGTTTGAGATGGGATTTGATTAGAGTAAAAGGGATGACTTTGCTGGGGATGGGATTTTATTGGACTGAAAAATATTGCTTTTCTGGGGATTTGATGGGGGGGATTCTCTTGAAGCTTGAGCGAGGGGTATTCCAGGATGGAATACCACCATGTAGTTGAGCACTTATTATGATATAGCAACACTAGAGACTATGCCAAGGTTACTATGAACACGATGCCTTGTCACTAGTATTGTAGAGGACTGACACAATAGACACACATGGGTTTCCCCAACATCACACATGAGTCCTAACAGAGCCATGGTGAAATGATGCTAGGAAAGCCCACAAGAAAATGACATTTCCCAAGTGTAGCATACAAATTCAAATAGATTACATACATGCAAGGGTCATATCCGACTAACTCACAAGTAGAAAAAAAAGATCAAGTTTCGTATCCCAGGTGCATCCATTCACATTATACCATGATATAAAGAATCATGGCAACCTTGAGGAGGAGAACAACCGAAAAGAATCAGGAATGATAATGAAGAACCAAAATCAAATTTCAAGATCAAAAATTCAATAACAAGATGCCTTTTTCTAGAGAGATCAGTGATATGGGATGATGATTGGATTGAGATTAGGTCAAGAGGAAAAATACATCCTACAAGAACCCAGTGATGATGATGATCTAGATTTAGGTCAATGAGAGGAAGGGTACATCCTCAAGGACCTATTTCCAAAAAGATGATTAGATTGAGGTCAATGAGAGGAAGGATACATCCCTAAGGACCCATTTCCATGAAGATGTCAATTGTGAATCTGATTGGCCAAAGATGTGATGATGATCAAATTGCTGAAATGGGATTTTGTCATAAGGAACTTGCTAAAGCACAAGATTCAGGATCTGAAATTGGATCACTTTCTGCAAGGAGACCAACCAAGGATGCAAAAGATGTACAAGCAGGACCAGGCACAAGACTAGACTGACACAGACAAGATATTTGCAAGACCAAAGCTTAGGGATTATGATAGGATGACAAAGATATACTACTTGGATAGATGAGTATATACAGGATGATATGTACAAAAGCTCACGATGTAGGATAAGAGGACCAATGCTGACTGATCCGAGCAATAATAGAACATCTAGGAAATATAGGTAATGATTAGGCCAAATTGGAGTGGAATGAATGAGATGGAGGAGAATGAGATTTTGATAGATAATGATACGAACCACTATGTGTGATGCCTGATTGCCAGGTTTTTACCACACATACTTTTCCAAGGTGCTTGATTGCCAAGTTTTCACCATTGGACGATTGATTTCTCTTGATTTTTTTTATTTTTTTTTATTTTTTTCTCTTTTTGATTTTTTTCTATCATTAAGGTGTTTGTTTACCATATTTTTACCAAGACTTGATTTCTTCAGGACTTTTTTCAATGTTTTTGGATTTTTTAGATAACTGAGATAAGAATTTGTCAGGCATAGAAGCGCCTGAGATGAATGATGTTGATTGGATCATTGAGAGGTTCTCCTTCAGGAGTGGATAACTGATATGCCCCAGATCCAAATCATGTACTGACGATTTATGGGCCTTGCCAAGTAACCTTGAACTTGCCTTTCTTTTCTCTATTAGTGCCTACTTTTCTATTCTCTTTGAGTGCAAAGTCCCCTACCTAGAACTCGCATGGGTGGATCTTCTTATTATAGCTTCGCTTTAATCTATTCTGATATATGACTAGGTGGTCATATGATTTCTAGTGTTTTTCATCAAGTAGATCAAGCTGTGTGAGTCTTGCTACTTTGTAGTCTTCATCTGTGATTAGGTCATTGAGAGATACCTGTAAGGATGGTAGTTTGACCTCGATTGGTTAGATAACCTTCACACCATAGAAAAAGGAATATGGAGTGGTGCCTGTGGGAGTGTGGAATGGAGTGTGATAGGCCTAAAGGGAGGGATTAATTTGGAGGTGCTAGTCATGACCAATATCATTGACAACCTTCTTTAGGATTTTTAGAAGTGTTTTATTGGTTTCTTTAGCTTGGCCGTTACCTTGTGGGAAATAAGGGCTAGAGAAGCGATGATGGATATGGAGGCATGCGCATAGATCAACCATATGTAGATTTTCAAATGGTGAGTCATGATCTATGAAAATGGTAAATGGAATGTCAAAGCAGAAAATGATGTGGTATAGGATAAACTTGGATATTTAGATGGCTATCATGAGGGTAAGTGGGATTTCTTCAACCCACTTAGTAAAGTATTCAGTTGTTGTGATGATAAATTTGTGTCCCTCAGAAGAATTAGGGGTGATCTTACCAACAAGGTCAAAACCCCAACATGAGAATGGCCAAGAAGGTGAAATAGGATGTAGCTCTTGTGCTGGTGCATGGATCAAATTTGCATGCTGTAGACATGGTAAGCATTTCTTTACAAATTCACAAGCATCATGATCCATGGTAGGCCAATAGTACCCAATTCTAAGAAGTTGTTTAGCTAGGACCATGCCACTCATGTGGGTACCGTAGATTCTAGCGTTCACTTCTCGCAATGCCTGAGCAACTTCAGTTTCATCTAGACACCTAGAGAGAACATTGTGATAACCACAATGATATAAGGTGTTGGCTACAATGGTTTAGCAGGAAGCTCTTTGAATAAGGTTTTGGAATTGGGTGTTGGTTATATGGGGGATATGATACCATTCTTTAGATAAGCATGGATGCCATGGTACCATGGGGACTAAGGACTGACCAAGACACAAACCCAATTAATGTCATTGCTCTCATAAGTTGGCATGTGAAGTTGCTCAACTAAGAATTCATATTGTGTTGCATCATGTGGTATTTCTAGAAGAGATCCAATTGTATCCATTGCATCAACAGTTTTGTTTTGTAGATGTGGTACTTGGGTGATTTGTAGATTGATGAAACGCTCCTTCATTTTGCCTACCATCTCTTTATAAGGTAGAAACTTATCATATTTCATTTGGAATTCATATAACACTTGCTTTATGATGAGTTGAGAATTTCCAAAGACTTGGAGATCTATTATGTTCCACTGAATGGCCATGCTAAGCCCTGCAACCAATGCTTCATATTCTACTATATTATTAGTGCAAGGAAATCCCAGTTTGAATGATTTCAAGATGTAGTCACCTTGTGGGGTAGAAAATAGGATTCCTGCCCCAGAACCATGGGATGTGTAGGAGCCGTCAAAGAATATCTTCCAGGATGGTTGTGCTTCTACCATGCATAGATGTTCATTAGGAGATTCCATGACTAAAGGATATGCGTTAATCAATGGTGCCTCTACTAACTGATCTGTGATGACTTGATCTTTGATGGTTTTTTTGTCGACATACTAGATGTCAAAATTTCTTAGAAGCATTATCCATTTAGCCATGAGGCCTATGAGAGTTTTTTTGGATAGAGGATACTTGAGCGGGTCTACTTTTGATATAAGCTTGACTGTATAATTTTGAATGTAGTGACAGAGATTTTGAGTGGAAAAAATCACTACTATGCATGCTTTTTCCATTGGTGTATAATTTATCTCATAGCCCACCAAAGTGTGGATGATTTAGTAAATAGCATGCTCTTTTCCATTGTCATCTAACTAGGCTAGGAGTGCCCCCAGTGTTGTTGTTGTTGTAGATATATACAAAATGAGAGGATTTCCTGGTGTAGGTGGCACTAAGATAGGTGAATTCTTCAGATATTCCTTGATTTTTTCAAAGCTTCATTGGCATATAGGATCCTATTTGAAACTATCATCTTTCCTTAGCAGATGCGTGAAAGGTTGACATTTGTCCACAAGCTATGATATGAAGCAACATACTAATTGAAGATTTACTTGTAAACTGAGCAGCTATCTGAGTGTCTTTGGTGAAGGCATTTACATGATTTATTTAACTTTTTAGGATCTATCTTGATGCCATGCCTTGATACGATGAATACAAGGATCTTTCTTGATGTAACTCCGAAGTCACATTTCTTTGGATTAAGTTTGAGACCATAATGTCAAAGTCGATCAAACACTACCTCTAGATCATTTAGGTGATCCATTTTGTTTTGTGACTTAGCCAATATATCATCCACATATCTTCAAGGATCTTATGGATCATTTCATGAAAGATGACGGTAATGGCCCTCTAATATGTTTCTCCAGTGTTCTTGAGTCCAAATGACATCATATTGTTGCCAAAGGTACCCCATGGGGTTGTAAATGTTGTCTTATGAAAATCTTCTTTTGCTATACAGATCTGATTATATCATAAAAAATCTATCCATGAGAGACAACATCTCATGTATGACGGTGAGGTCCACTATCATGTTGATTTTAGGCAATGGAAAGTCATCTTTTGGACATGCTTTATTTAGATCTTAGAAGTCGATGTAGATTCTAATGGAGTTATCTAGCTTAGAGACTAGGACCATATTTGAAATCCAATCTAATTAGTCTATTGCTCTGATGATTCTAGCTGCTAAGATCTTTTCAAGTTCTATTTTGACCATTATTGCAACTTTGGGATGCATTTTTGACTGGTTTAATGTTAGGATCCATAGATAGATGATGTACTACAAGTTCTGGATCCAAGCCATGCATGTGAGAGTAGGACCATGTAAATATGTCTGAATATTCTCTTAAAAGAGATGTGAAGGCCATTTCTTCTGCTTCTATCAAGGATGCTACAATGTGAGTGAGTCAAGGTTGTTCCTCTGTACCTAGATTAACAAGTTTGGTTTCCTCAATGAGAATAGATGACTGTTCTAACCTGTAATCGTGGATGATAGGGATTTTGAAAAGTAATCAATTTTGTGTAATTGTGATTTAATTTTTGGTTTTCATTTATGGAAACACATTTGGTTTTCAGATCAATTCCTGCAAAGATAAGTTTTGATGATTCAGAAATCATCTAAGTGTAGAAGCAGAGATACAGAAGTGTTTTGGATGTTGAAGATTGAGATTGATTATTTAGTGCAATCAAGCTTAGAGGAAGATAGTATGGGGTATTTATGACCTCCACCTAAGATCGATTTGGTTTTGGTTGAGTCTATGTTGAGTTATAAATAATTGAAGACAGATAGACTGCAACAGAATAGTGAAACATAGCAGTTTGATAGTAGCGAAGATTGAGGGAGTATGGTTTGGACTCCAGACAATCAAAGTTGTATTTTGGTTGTTGATAACCTCCACATTGACTATGCAACAGTGCTAACTATGCATTTGGTATTTACTATATTAAATGTATTTTGTATTGAAGGCTGACTTAGTAATATTTGTAATATTCATATTGAGAGCCGACTTTGTAAAGTTGTGAGATATATATGTAAGATCTTTTTGATAAAGATAGATGTTGGTTATGGTGGTTAGTTGGACAGTTGGATGATTTTTTGAGTGAATAAAAGAGCAGAGAATGATAGAGATCATTGAAGAATAATAAAGGAACTATCTAAGCAGAAATGTTTCTTGTTTTTTCTCATGACTGAGAACACTTTGTAACCTAAATTATATTGTAAGCGTTGTAGGCTCACTTGGCCCCTAACAGGGTGCTGTGAACCTTTAATAGGGTTGTAATTCCTTTAACAAGGAAACATGCTATGTAATATTTAGCTCCTAACAGGGCTAGGTCTCCTTATAGGGACATTATACTTTAGTACATTCTTCTAGGTACCATCCCTACTGGGGTTTTCCCTTGGCCAAGGTTTCATCAAAAACAAAATATGGTGTTATGAGTACTGTGTCATTTGCTTATGTTTTTTTCTTTGCTGTAAATTTAAGGTTAATATTTAAATGGTTGAAAATTTTAATTAAGTGCTATAACATTGATTCACCCCCCTCTCAGTATTATCCAATCCTAACAATTGGTATCATATATTTTGGCCCTTGGAGAGAAATTCTAACAGCTTGAGGGAGATCAGAATGGATTTGGACATTTTGCAAGAAAAATTTGATGCTGCACTTGAAGACCTCAACAAAGAAAAAGCACAAAATGGAGAGTTGAGATTCAACATGCAAAGAGCTAAGAAATTCATAAAGAAACTCAAAGATCAACTTGAGCTTTCCAGAAATCAAAGACAAGATCTTGTGGTTCAAATAAAACAGGATTCAGATGAAGACAATTCAGATCAAGTGAAGCAACTAAAAGAATAAAATGAAACTCTGAAACTTGAAAATGAGACCATGGCTAAAAAAATACAGGTACAGAAGGATTCTAAGAATAAAGTTGAAGAAAATTTAAATAGTGCATTAGATCAAATGAAGAATGAGGCTGACAACTACAAGAACAAGTATATAGAAATGGAAAAATACAATCAGATTATAAAAGGTGAACTTGTTGAAGCAAAGAAACACATTGAGAAACTTCACACCCGCAGTGATTTGATTGATGAATAGAGAGAAAAATAGAAACCTAAAGGTGATATAACTGGTATTGGCTTCAATGAAGCTGAGTGTTCAAAGAATCAGGAAGAGAAATCAAATGAGAAGATTGATGCTGAGAAACCTTCTATTAAAGAACCTAAAGAGAAGATCAGACCCTTCAGGGGTAGATGCTTTGGCTGCAACAAATTTGGACACATGAAGAGAGACTGCAGAGGTAATGCCCCTTTCAAAAAAAATTCTAGTTATTCTTTTAACTGTAATGGGTATGGGCAGAAGAAAGAAAAATGCAGAAAACCTAATCAATCAGGATATAGAAAAGACAATAGAAGAGAATCTACAATGAAACCTACATGCTACAAATGTAATAACATTAGACACATTGCAAAGTACTATAAGTTGCAAATTAATCAGGAAAGAAGACATCTTATATGTTACAAATGTAATAAGCTAGGACATATATTGAAATTTTGCAGGTATAATGGATCAGACAACAAAAGAGTACCACCTCCTATGAATTCACAGAAGAATGGAAATGATATTGGTAAGAGTGTTGTAGATTTGAAAAGTGATTTTGAAAGTTGTTTTAAGAAGGAAGAAGATAGCAATAGTGGTAAGATATGGAAGATCAAAGAAATAAGTGAGACATCAGTTTAGGGAGAGTCAGTAGAGGCTATTGGATCTTTTCCTGATGGTAGCAAAATAGAAGCGACCTAATTGATCGATCATGGCCTTAGGGGGAGCATTGGATATAAACATCAGAATATATCCTACCCCTAAATTTGTGGATTGAGGTTGAGTGAGCTTGGGTATAAGCTTGGCCGACATCATGAAATATACATCTAAGATCACAACATCAGCTGACACATATATTGTGTTCACGAGATCTAATAACTGACTGGATAGCTTTAAATAAAAGTGAAATTCATGACTTAAACTTGTATAAAGAACCTCTTGATGACCTATCTCTTTATCATTTGACGAAGAGCAAGCTAAGGAGATCAGAGAGAAGAGAAGTTCATATTATTCTACATTGGTCATGCATGATCAATTGAAGGATAAACTCAGAATTTAGTGGAAGAAAGGTATTTACATCATCTAGCCATGGATGCACCTATTAATTTTGATGTTACAGATTAACCTAGGTATAATTTTAAGAAACATCCATTCAAATCATGTGAAGAGGATCCAGAGGGAGCATTTTCCCAAACCTCATATGGAATGTTACATGTAGAAGATATTAGGGCTTACATACATTGTAAATATGACATATTGGTAATTGATGATATATCAACTAAGATGGAGTATATGATTGATAATGGAGTCATGAGAGAAGAATACAAAAACATTAATCAACTGAGCATGGTGAAAATTCTAGATTTATGTAAATTTGATGAAGATGAATGGCTCAAAATACTATTAAGTAGGGTTCATGATCAGTTTATCTAGATTGGTGATCAACCTGTGAAGATTTGTAGTGACCTAATCCATGAAATCATTGGATTGGACAACATCAGAGTCATCCCTATTATGGAGACACATGTGAAAAAATAATTTGAAACCCTAACTCATTCTAAATGGGATAGATGGGCAATGATAGTAAACAACATCTTTCAACAAGATGTAAGATTGATTGTGATGATACTTGGGTACAAGTTCTACTACAGTAGCATACCTAAATCAGTATCTGCTGGGGTAATCATGATGGAATGGAGAATGGTGAAGGAGAATGTAAATTATAACCTATGTGAAGTTCTAGCACAAAAATTCCTTGAGAATGTGAAGCTAGTGAAGAAGGACAGAATGAAAACCTTCAAATTTGGTTCATTATTGATGCATATGTTCATTCATATTGAGCACAAATTTCCTAGCTTACATCCTAGTGGTTGGAAATCTGGAGTACCTACTGGCATATTGATTTCACAGAGCTACAAGAGACAGAATACTACTTGGGTTGATGGTGAACTATTTGGTATGATCAAGATCCTACAGATAGATGCAAACTAGATATAGAATACATGAAGACATTGTTGAAAAGTACAAAGATACAATTTGTTTCATGGTTGAAAATGATTGTGTATGCTTTGAAGTAGTCATACCCAGAAATAAATGCTGTTATCCCATGGAGTATGAAGTATGTTCTGAGGTACTTACCATGCAAGTAGAACATGTCCTTGCATCAGAAATTGATACAACAGAGGAAAGATGGGGAACATGTGAGGAAAAGTTAGCAAAGGTGAGAGAAGAACATACTAGAGGTCTGAGGAAGAGAAAGATTGAGAATCTTTTACATGAATGTGGATTAAAAGCTAGATTGATAGAAGAGGAACTAAAAGAAGGCAAAAGAAGATGATAGAAAGATCACTTTGACCAGCAAGTGGAAGTACTACAGCCTCTCCCACTCCTGAGGTAATTATGGTAGAAATTCCACCTCCTCCTCAACAACAAACAACACAACCTGAAAACATTACTTCAAGAGTAACAAGATCAAGCATGCAAACATCACCTAAAGAGAAGAGAATAATAGGAGAAGAGAAGAAAGTAGAAAAACACATTTGGAAACCTGACCTGAAGATGCTAGAGAAGAGAGCATTAGAACAAGGTAAAGTGGTCACAATTGATAAATAGTATAACAGGTATGAAGAAGTAGACAAACTTAAAATTGAGGACATTGTGAATGAACACTTACTTACTTTCAAGAAGACACTTTTAGAAATTTAAGGAAGTATACCCATAGATTTATATGGGAGATTGGAGATAAGAAAATATGTAGCATAGATTGAAGATGATACAATCAAGAACCAATAAATTGATAACATGATGCATGTAGTACAAGAAAGGGACAAAATATACAAAGAATTAAAACCTCTGTTAAGGACCAAGGTGAGCTTTTTGAAAATCATGGCGAGGAAGTATGATGAAGTCACTGAGGAAACTTAGAAGGCACTTGAGAAGATATTGATGAGTGCTACTTCTAACAGGCCCTCACCTCCTAAGACCACTTCACCCACACAATTGGGAATGGGTGAAAGATCAAAAGAAATAGATACAACTACTAAGAAGAGCAAAGTAGATCCACCACCAGATTTCTATCTTTCTGGTGTAGCAGTAACTCTTGACACCTCTCAAGATGAAAAAGACCTTTTTTCAGGGAATATGGACACTTCTATAGTGAATGAGGCTGAACAGAAGAAGGAAGATGATTAGAAAAAGGAAGAAGAGAAGAAAGAAGAAGAATAGAAGACAGATCAGAAAGAGGATGAAAAGAAAGAGGTAAACATGTCATCTGTTTCATTTTTGGCAAGCAGTGATGTAAATGTTGACAGCATGGATGAAGTTGAATTAGTAAAATTGGCATTTACTGCTTTGAACAAAGCCAAGGAAAGATCAAAATAGAAAGGAGACAAGAAGGCAAAAGTAATTACTAGAGAAATTGATACTGTAAACAAATTGCTTCCAGTACCTATTATTTTCCAGAACAAAGATGACATTAAAAATATGAGAATTACACTTGATGAATTTGATGGGCACTATGAGAACTTATTGAAGATAGCAGAGGAAAAGGTCAAGAAGACATACTCAGAGAAGAAGCTAAAAACACTTTGCAAATCTATCACATGGGACTTACACATTGTGAAAAATTTCTTGACAAATGCAAGGAGCTGCATTGGACATGGGAGAAAATTGTTTAGTTATTGCATGAATCCAATAAGGCATGTTCAGAATGTAGAAGACATTATTTCCAAAGAGAGGGAAACTTTGAACAGTATGGTGGATGGTTGTGAAACATCTTCACAATCCACAATAGAGTTAGACAAAGAAGTCACAAGGATTTTGTCTAAACTCAGTGTATTAGAAAATGAGAAAGGGAGAGTACTAACAATATTTAAATTGTTGAAGAGCTTTATCACTCCTAAGTTTTCAATACTTGAGGTTCATCTCTTAGACTTGGAGAAAGTAACAGATTCACTAGATAAATATATACCCACGAACTTGAAAGAAGATGAGATCACATCATTTGCAATGGATGGCTTCATTCACATTAGCCAAATTTTGTTCAAAACATGGACTGCAGAAGTGAAGATCTTGGAAGATTCCTTTCAGGATATTTTGAAACTGGTGAGCAAGAGCTAAAACCTATTGTTTTATATGCACCTTTGTCATTGTTGTAAAAGGGGGAGAAGGGAATAAAAAAAATATAAACACATATATAATAAAAAATTATATAGAAGAAGAAAAGAAAAGAGAAAAGAAAAATAAAGGAAGATTATAGAGGAGACAAATTTGTTTGAACACTTATTCATTTTTTTGTTAAGTGTTTCCATCAATGCCAATGGGAGATATTGTTGGAAATTAAACAATTTTGTGTAAATGTGATTTAATTTTTGGTTGTCATTTATGGCAACACATATGGGTTTCAGATCAATTCCAGCAAAGATAAGTTTTGATGATTCAAAAATCATCTAAGTGTAGAAGCAAAGATACAAAAGTGTTTTGGATGTTGAAGATCGAGATCGATGATTTAGGGAAAGAGAGCTTAGAGGAAGACAATATGGGGTATGTATGACCTCCACCTAAGATTGATTTAGTTTTGGTTGAGTCTACGGTGACTTAGAAAGAATTGAAGGTAGACAGACTGTAGAAGAATAGTGAAACAGAGTAGTTTGACAATAGCGAAGATTGAGGGAGTATGGTTTGGACTCCAGATAATCAAAGTTGTATTTTGGTTGTTGATAGCCTCCACATTGACTATGTAAGAGCATTTATGATGCATTTGGTATTTACTATATTAAATGTATTTTGTATTGAAGGTCGACTTAGTAATATTTGTAATACATATTGAGAGACGACTTTGTAAAGTTGTGAGATATATATGTAAGATCTTTTTGATAAAGATAGATGTTGGTTATGGTGGTTTAGGAGCGTGGCCATGCTTTCAAACTCATCAATCAGGATGATTCTTGGTTGGTCCTAGTTAATGAGCTTGGGATGGAGGAGTGGAAGGTCAATGAAATGGAGGGATGATTGGTGAAGGATAGAGTTACCGAGGAAGATGACATCATCAATATCATCATAGGATCTCACAATTTTCTCTTCTGAGATGTTTTCAAATTTGCATATGTTACCTAGGGGGATGTGATAAGTAAGACTGGTTTTATTAGTGCCCCCAATCGTGTTATGGCCAATGTCAGATGTATTATTTTCAAAGCCTAGACCAATGTGTCTTTGTAATTTAGTTGCCTTAATGGGAACTCTCATGCCTTGTTCTTCAGGGCCTAGTCTGCCTCCTTGATAGTTCCACTTTTCAGTGACCAATTTGTGGGTAGAGGGATATTTACATTTGAAATGATTTAGGAGGCCACTATCAGGAGGTGAGATCTTTGTAGACCCATTTATTGATATTAGGTGTCATTTCCTGGCTATTCAGAATGTCATGAGAAAGAAAGGTGGTAGGACCCAATTGTGTTGGTTCGGGTGTCTTTTTCTCAATGTAACTAGATGGACGCCCATGTGTATGTGGATCAGTTGGAAGGGCCCCAAAAGTGAAAGCATCAGTTAGACTGTAATCACCACAACCTTGGTGGTCAATCTTGATAGTGGACAGAGTGGATGCAAGGATGGTGTTTGGATCTGGAAGGGTTGTAGAGGAATTGGTGATAGATGTGCCAATGTTAGTCCCAGGACAATGATTTGAATCTAGACAGGGGGATTTCAACATATGGTTGTATGTGAAGGGCTTGGAATCTACATGGATAGTGATTTCAACTCTGTTGTGTGGAAACTTGATACACTGATGATAGGTGGAAGGGATGTCCTGCATAGAGTGAATCCACGGGCATCCAAGGAGGATGTTGTATGGAAGGTCAAGATCGACCACATGGTAATTTGTCTCTTGTACTATCGAGCCCAGTTGAATGTGCAAGGAGATTGTACCTTCTAATGTTTGTTATAGTTTTTCATAGGCCTTGATTGTGATGAAATAATTCATGATATCATCCTTGGTGTATCCCAGTTTCTTTACAAATTTTAAAGTACATAGATTGAGGGTCAAATCATTATCTATCATGACCCGCTTAACGATAAAGTTTCAGACCATGACAACGATGTGAAGAGGGAGGATGTGATCAAGCTCAATAGAGGGCATGTCTATGGGTTTAAAAGGTATAGCATAAGATGTGGATAAGTGACCCACAAGGTTTTGAAACTCACCGGGATCCATGTTGTTGGGAACGCATAACTCTTACAAAGAATTATTCAAGATCTCTTGTTGGACAGGTGATGTGCACAAGAGATCCAAGATGGATATTTGGGTGAGCATATTCCCTAGATGTTCCAATAAGTTATATTGTACCCTAGAGGATGAGTCAGTGCTAGCACCTACAACAGTTATGCATCTGTGGCGCATGGTAACAACACAATTAGTATCGACACCCTTCACATGAATGACATTGATAGATGGCTTGACTTGGGATATACAACCGATGAGGCTATCATACTCAACATGAGCAGTGGTGTTATTACTAGTATGAGTGCTTTTTTTTCCTTTGTTTTGATTGAATGTTGAAGCAGTGTGTGCATTGGTAGGTCCCATGTTATTGGCATGGTTTGGGAATGCATTTTGGTAGATCTTCATATTACTATCAGGTGAGGCTTTATTTGTAGAATCTACTTCAATCTCCTTGCGATCAATTAGGTCTTGGATGTACTGCTTTAAATTCATGCATTTGATCATGGTGTGTCCCTTAACATGTTGGTAATCACAATATTCCTTGTCATTGAACCATTGCGGTTTTGGAGTAGAGTCCTCAAAAGGTTGTGTTGGTGGAGGATATACTACCAGGTTTGTTGTCACCATTCTTAAAAAAATGAGATTGATGGGTTCACCCAAAGGGGTGAACATGTGCTTAGATGCATTTTGATCTCTTCTTGGTCTACTCAATCCCTACTGGACTGATATTGCATTAGTCTAATTTTGGAGATGTTGAGGATTATGTTGATAATTGGGTTGGTTAGCTTGTCACAGATGTATGGCTTGTTGTTGTTTGGCTTGGTGTTGGGTTTCTTATTGATATACTAGGGGAGGTGTAACTTGTTGATATTGTGTTTGTTGATAGGTTAGCACTAGGGAATTATTTTGATAGTACTATGGTTGTTGGTATACCTACGCTGGGGTAGTCTACTGATAATGTTGTGGTTGTTGGTACGTGGGAGCGGATGTTTGAGGACCTGCCCCAATGATCTGGACATGCTTAGTGTCAATGGCTCCATCTTTTATGACATTATTATTTTTATTCCAATATCTAGAGTGATCATTGTTGCCTCTATTAGGTTATGATTGTTTATAGTGCTTTATGGCACCATCTTCTACAAGACCTCTTTCAAGATCCATGCCTTTAATTCTGATGTCCTGATAGGTCTATATACAATTCATGTGCATATGGTAGGCAAGCTTGGGATGTAGATTGTTAATAAAGTTTTTTATGAGAGGTTTCTTGGGGGTTGAAAGGAAAACCTTGTAGTAAGCCCTTGCCAGCACTGAAGGTAATTTGTGAGGCTCTCTCCTCCCTTTTGTTTGGAATTACATAAATCAAGAAGGGAGAGTTCAGTCTCTATAATGTGTGTGTATTGGGATACAAAATTCTCTGAGAGCTCTACAAATGTGGGCACTGTGTCATAAGGGATCTTGTAAAACCATTTGAGAACAGTCTCTCCCAAACTCTTGGGGAATAAGTGCATAAGGAAATTTTCACTGTATGCTACTTCTTGGCATGCCATGTAGAACTCCTTTACATGACTGATGGGATCTCCCTTTCCACGATATTTGTCGAACTTGGGTGTTTCAAAGTGCTTGGGAAAGGGGATATTTGTGAAGGATCAGTCAAATAGATAAGGACATACTTCCTCAAATTTGAAGGTCTTTGATTCAGTTTTAGCATGTATCTCTTTTAGAGAATTCTTCATTTCTTCCCACTCTTGATTGGCTGGTGGGAGATTGTTATTTTCTGGCATGTTGATCCCACTCATGAGATAGGGGTTGAATGGAGCTAATGAATATAGTAGGTTTTGTAGAGGGTATTATGGTGTTTGATAAACATAGATAGGTTGTTGTGGTGGGAATTGCCACTGAGGGGAATATTGTGGTGGAGGAGGTGGCAATGCCTGATGTTGTTGTTGTATCTACTGTAAGTAGGCATGTATCTGCTGAGGTGTTGGATAAGTGAACTGAGGTGACTGTGCACTTGCATTGGGTGGTGGTGTGGCATTGTCGAGGTATGGAGGATAGGTGTTTTGAGGTGGAATTCCCCCAGTAGGTGGAATCAAGTAGTCGGTATTGATGGGAATACTAGTTTCTTATGGTGGAGGGACTACTTGTGATGTGGTGGAAGATAGCATAGCTAGGTAGTTGGCATAGTTGGGTTGCTACTACTGGGTAGATTAGGTGGTGGATTGCGTACTTGTAAAAGGATTCACAATTTGTTGTAGCATCTGTGCGATGAGGGGATTAGGATTCTGCACTAATGGTTGTTGGTGCTAGGTAGGTTGAATAAGAGGCAGCACTATGGTGAAAGGGTTGTACTATGGATTTGCTTGAGAAGTGAAGGGGTTTGTGTTGTGTGGCTAGGATTGTAGGGGTTATTTCTGCTGAAGAGGTATTTGTTGCATGATAAATTGTTGATGCTAGATAGGTTATTGTTCGATTGGTTTTTGTTGCTGGATAGGTTGTTGCTGCAGGATTGGTTGTTGCTGCTGAATAGGTTGTTTCTATGGGATTGGGGGGATAGGAATTTGTGTCAGGGAAAAGGGATTGAATTTTGGTTGTTGTGCGTGGGATGTAAATGGATTAGTGGTCTACTACTGTGTGAGGATGCCCAAGGATTTCATGGCAGCTTGAGAGTTATTCCAAGTGGATGATGAAGCACCTTGTGTTGTTTGACTAATTTGAGGATGTGGTGGTGGACGATTTTGGTTGGATTGTGCTTGGAGAAGAAGTGTTGTCATAAATTGCAACTATGTTGCTAGTGGAGCATGGAAAATGGGCCCTTACAAAAATAAGGGTTGGTTATAATTATTTGTGAGTGGCATGCCTATGGTGAATTATGGTGGCTTCTTTGGGTATGTTGTGGAAGAAAAGGGTGGAAGAGGTATGGATATTTGGGTGTTGGGAGGTTGAGAACTGGAATAAGGGTTTTGAATGGATTGGGTAGCAACTATGGGGATGTAATTTTGCAGGGTTTGGTTAGATGGTTGTGAAACTGGTGAAAATTTGGGCTAAAATGATGGGAAATATTGTGCAGTTGATAGGATAGGTTGTGCTATAGAATATATTGTAGGTTGAATAGGCAATGGTGCTTGTGTGGTGGGAGGTATTGCATGTGCTATGGATGGTGGATAAGGAGGCAGGGTTCCCATGATGGTGGATGGGGTGGATTTTTGTGTGGTGTGCATTATGGAAGGAGAGAAGATAGGTTGCATAATCTGTGATACAAGAGTTCCTACGTGTAAAGATTGTTGCAGGGGATTGGCAACTTCATTCATGATGAGATGATGAGATTCCCCTGGGAGTGCCATAGGTCTTGTGATAAGCATTGGTATAACCCAAGGTGGTAATTGGATCCCATGCAACTGAATATCTATGAGTACCTAATTGTTTTTGCATCCACTCATGGCAGTTACCATGTGAACATGCACTGGATGATTTATGAATGTTTTTATAGAACTTATAGTTGGGATCTTGTTAGTGTCTACCCAAATGTGTTAGATAGGTATTATTTTCCATGGATCAAAGGAATCTATCGCATTGGAGTGATCAATCGTTGGGTCAAATGAACTAGCTTCCTAATTAAGGGCCATGTATTTCCTCTTCTTAGTAGCTCGTGTGATGGGTGGCATGAAAAGAGGGGTCCTAAAGATGGATGAAATATAAAAATGCAATGATTGTCCTAAAAATACTAAGGATGATGATGCTAAGATTATGATCTAGGATGGCACTACCTACAATGATGGGGACACTTCCTAAAATAATAAGGATGACTTGGTGGAAAAGACTGATTAAGGATTGCTTTCCTAATGTACGATCAAGGTGGATATGATTTCCAAAACCAAGATAGACTTATGGTCTTTGGTTGATGAGATTCTCGGTCAATGTGAACCAACCTTTTTCTCAAGGTGATGAGGTTTCATAGATAGAGGGGGTTATCTTAGAATAGCATGTCATTCTAAAGATACCTAAGAGGATGATCCTTGATTTAGGATGAAGGGTAAGCAACTCAAAAAGAGGGTAGGATACCAAGCAAAGGATGTGCTTTATAGGATGATTAGGATTGCTAAAAGTTGATGCAAGGTTGCTAAGATTGATCTAGGATTTGCTAAGATTGATTTAGGATTGAAATAGGATGGTTTAGGATTGGTTTAGGATTACTAAGGAATGGTTTAGGATTGAATGCAGATTTATGCTAGGATTATGCTTTGGATGATGTGTGATGTGATTCTATGGATGACAACTAGGGAAGTCCTAAATGCAAGCTAAGTGATCTAAGAAGAGGAAGAGTGACTGATTGTAGTGATGAAGCTGCTAGTCATAGTGTGTGATCTCAAGGATGTGTATTTGCATGAACAACTTGATGATATGTTGGATTGTTGTAGTGCTCAAAGTGAATGAAGGTGGTGTTGATGTGGAATTTCTGCATAAAGAAAATAACCTTGTAGTTGTATTGGACCCTTTCATAATCTTCACGCTTATGGTTCTCTTTCTCAATGGTTTTAAGGATATGTTGATATGGATTTGACTCTTTGGTTATGGTCTTTTGTTCTCGGTAGATATGAGGCAAAGGAGTTTTCACTTTTTGGTTTTTGGTGAAATAGGACATGAGTTCAATCTGATACTATTTCAGGATTAGGCAGTGACTATGACAAGTGTGCCTTGGATTTGTTTTTTTGTTTCGAAATAAGTGATGTTTTTTTGGAAATTGTGAGCAAACAGTCCCGCAAGAGGAAAAGAAACCTTTCAAGAAGCATAAAATTTCAATCTTCTTGGCAAAAGGACTTCAAAACTCTTAGATTTGTGGATGTTTGAGAACTGTTTTGCACAAGGATTCTAACATTGAAGACACATACAAGAACTTTCTACCTTAAGGATGTGGTGAGCTTGAAAACCTTTGTCTACATACGTAGGCACACACACATAAGAGCTAATCAGAATATGACCACCATCAAGCATGAGGCTCCATGATGTCATATTATCTGACTCCAAATGCTCAGGGTGGCATGAATGTGCAAATTTCTTGGGGAAGTTACTATCTTCCTTGCCCAGTCGATTATCAAACTTTTGGCAATGGATTAGGTAGGTTGCTAGATTTATGAGTTTCTAGTATTTTGTGGTATTCCTGCAATCAGTTTGTATGGTGTGACTCTCTTAAGAGCCTAGTTCAACCATGCCAGTATGCTGAGGATATTCACTCAATATGGACTACCATTGAACATGACCCACCCGAGATTGAAGGGATATAAACAGACCTTTAAGTCCACCTTATTTCTATACAAGCTGAAGGATTTATCAGTTTGGGGCTGTTCTCTAGAAGGACTCATGCTTCTTCTGGACAAGCCCCTCTAAGTAGATTTAGAAAAGATCAAATGGTCACAATCACCTTTCTCTTGCACCAATGACCACAAAAGCCAATGGGAGAGGATAGTGCGTGAAGTGAGGTTGTTCTCTACAAATTTTGTGCAAGTGCACCAAAGATGCCAAACACATGATTAATTCCTTTCACAAGTTAAGCAATGTTTGATTTGTGTAGAAATAAACTTCCAAGTTTGTTTGATTTTATGTGCACCAAATTGAAACATACTTTTCCTTGTTCAATTCTTGTTTTATGCATTCAAGATGATGTTTGATATAGTTATTCAGTTTTAAACCCAAATTCAAAGTGTTGTTTTAGTCAAAATGAATTGTGCAATCAAAAGTGATGCGAGAGACATTGTTTAGTTTTAAAATCCCAAAAATTGAAGTGTTGATTGATTCATCAAAGTTTAAAGCTAAAACAAATATGTTGACCCTTTATGCATTCAAGATTTGGTTTTGCATGATTTTAGTGCACTTGAAAGAAAAAAAAAGGTGTGATTGTTGTTGTTCAATTGTTTAGAAACCCAAAAATGAAATGTGCGAGTTTTCTTGTTCGATTTTAAATCCAAAAAGAGATGTGATATTTTCATTTTTCAATTTTTAAAACCCAAAAAAAGAATGTGTGATTGCTGCTTCGACTCTTTGTGCATTCAAGATTGAGTTTGTTTGATTAAATTAGTATGAAAAAGAAATAGGGACTTCAAACGTTTCACCTATTTTTTGGAGGAGGAATCTAACAAAGTAGTCTACAAATATGGATATCCCTCTGAGTCATATTTTTGGCTCTTTTTGAATCATCCAAAACGGAGTCCGTATGCGATAGTTATGGTTGTTTCAATGAAGGGGGCTCGTTATGGAATTTGCAAGTTCAAAAATAGCTCAAGTTTGTGTTGATGTCATCAACTCTGCTGGTTTAAATTTGATGGTTTCATGGCCATCACAAAAAGTGTGTAATAGTGCAAAATGACAGTTGGATGACCGTTAAATTTATGCTCGCAAAAATGTTTGTGCAAGAAAAAAAAGGTGGGGCCCCTTCTATGTTGGTGCTGATGTGGACTATTGACGGGGCACTGACTGTGCAACTGATGTGGCCTCTTGCCACGTGGTTGTGTTGGATTGGTCCATTTAAAGGATGATTTGATGGGATGTGGGGTTGTAGAGTTTGGAAGGTTTGGCTATGCATTTTGACTGCGCGGTTTGGGATGGGTGGTCGCGGGGAAGAGGGAAGCATCGCGGAGGAGGAAAGAGCAAGGGAGAGGTGGTGAAGGGTTGCAAGAGAAGCCGTGGAGGAAGAACAGAGCAAGGAGAGGAAGTGGGTGTTGGGTGGATGGAGAGAGTAGGGGAGAGGTGGTGAAGGGTTGCAAGAGAAGAAGTGGAGGAAGAACAGAGTGGGGAGAGGAAGTGGGTGTTGGGTAGATGGTGTGCTAGGAAGAGCAGTGCGAGGGCAGTGGGGGAGCAAGGAGGATGTGCAGGGGTAGGAGGGAAGTGGTTGGTGTGACTGGTGTGCTGGGTGGAATGGGGAGAGAGGGAAGAAGATGGGTGGAGATAGGTGGGAGTTTTTAGAGGGAAGCAAAGAAGCAGCATGCGGATTGGGAAGGAGTTTGGGAGTTAGTCCCACATTGGGCACATTGGGGTTTTTATTAGTTTTCATATATGCAGACTTGCGATAAGTAGTTTGAGATAGAAACTAAGGCTAGGTGTGCCTTGGGAGAGGGGGCTATGGTGTGGGTTCTGGAAGTCAAATGGTGGGTGGGGTGGAAATACCACCCAAAAATAGGGTAAAAATCCTAAAATGAAAAATTTCCAAAAACTAAATTTTTAAGAAGCCTGCACCCTGGCTCGGTTTGCATGCCGAACAATGGAGGCACAACCTATAGGCCCGATTTTAATTGTCACTAGATATAGGTGTATTTACTATCATTTTGATCAAAAACAATGATCTGGACATGATGTCAGAGTCCATTTTGAGTTACGATGCCTTTGAAAACTCGTGAACATAAAAACTCACAAAAACTTAAGAACACTTGTTAGAAGATTAGTAAGAACCCATGAAGTGGGTCCCATTGGGAAATGAGATCGATGGGTTCACCCAAAGGGGTGAACATGTGCTTAGGTGCATTTTGATCTCTTCTTGGTCTGCTCAGTCCCTACTAGACTGATATTGCATTAGTCTGATTCTGGAGATGCTGAGGATTATGTTGATAATTGGGTTGGTTAGCTTGCTGCGGATGTATGGTTTGTTGTTGTGTGGCTTGGTGTAACTTGTTGATACTGTGGTTGTTGATAGGTTGGCACTAGGGAATTCTACTGACAGTGTTGTGGTTGTTGGTATGCCTACGCTAGGGTAGTCTACTGATAGCTCTGTGGTTATTGGTACACGAGAGCGGATGCTTGAGGACCTGCCACAATGATCTAGTCATGATTAGTGTTAGTGGCTCCATATTTTATGACATTCTTATTTTTATTCCAAGAGGGAATCAGCACGAAGGAGGAAAGAGTAGGGGAGAGGTGGTGAAGGGTTGTGAGAGAAGCGGTGGAGGAATTACAGAGCAGGGAGAGGAAGTGGGTGTTGGGCGAGTGGAGAGAGTAGGGGAGAGGTGGTGAAGGGTTGAGAGAGAAGCAGTGGAGGAAGAATAGAGTGGGGAGAGGAAGTGGGTGTTGGATAGATGGTGTGCTAGGAAGAGCATCGTGAGGGCAGCGAGGGAGTAGGGAGGATGCACGGGGGTAGGAGGGAAGTGGTTGGTGTGGGTGGTGTGCTAGGTGGCATGCAGAGAGAGGGAAGAAGATGGGTGGAGAGAGGTGGGAGTTTGTAGAGGGAGGTGAAGAAGCAACGTGCGGATTGGGAAGGAGTTTGGGAGTTAGTCCCACATTGGGTGTGTTGGGGTTTTTATTAGTTTTCATATATGCATACTTGTGGTAATTATTTTGAGATAGAAACTAAGGCTAGGTGTGCCTTGGGTGAGGGGGTTGTGGTGTGGGTGCTGGAAGTCAAATGGTGGGTGGGGTGGAAATACCACCCAAAAATAAGGGTAAAACCCTAAAACAAAAAATTTCCAAAAACCAAATTTTTTAAGAAGCCTGCACCCTGCCTTGGTTTGTGTGCCTTAGTTTGCATGTTGAACTACAGAGGTACAACCTATAGGCCCAATTTTAATTGTCACCAGATATAGGTGTATTTACTATCACTTTGACCAGAAATCTAGATGTGATGTCGGAGTCCATTTTGAGTTACGATTCCTTTAAAAACTTGCAAGCCTATAAACTCACAAAAACTTAAGAACACTTGTTAGCAAATTAGTAAAAACCCATGAAGTGGTCCCATCAGGCATGCCAGGATGTAAGCTATGAAAGTTAGGTGTGAAGAAGCATAATAACAAATTAAAACACTCTACAACTAATAATCTAAACTACACACATGCTAAGACATAAATGAAACTTCAAATAAGCTTAAAATAAGAGATTGCAAACCTCCTACAAACTCATCCCAACTCCATTTGATATTTCCATGTGTCCATTCTTAATGGATGTATGCTCAAGATTGCTTCAATGCTTCAAGATGGATATTTCTTTAAAATTGATGATTGTGGACTAAAAATGGCATTATAACTCTACATGGAAGGTGGATGAAATTGTGAAGGAATGAGGTTTCTTTTATAGAAAATGGGTGAGGAATCAAGGGTTGGGATGAAATCCTGAGGAGAGGTCTAGATGCACCTAGAAGAGATCACATGGATTGTGCTTCTTCAAGTGCATCATATGATGACAAGTGTCACAATATGATTGGGTTGAAAATAGGGAGGAATGTGACCATTTAGGGAAGTGAGCCAAGGGGATGAGAGGAGACTTTAGGAGATAAGGCTATTAATGAGGGTGTAAGAGCCTTAATGATGGGTGTAAGAAGCATTAATGAGGCATGGGTCAGGGGATAAGATAGAGCTTGATAAAGTTGACTTTAGGAAAGGGATTGAATTCCTAATCCAAAGATTAGGAATGTGACATCATTAGGGAGAATTTAGGATAGGATTAGGATTAGCATGGGTGAAGAGGTTGGGATTAGTTTGAACTTTGAGTTAGGGGGTTGAGATGGGTTAGGTTAGGGGTTAAAGGGAATATTAATGAATTGAATTACATAAATAACATATTCATTCAATAATAGGGGAGTATGATTTTAATTAATTATTAAGCTATTGGTTGCTTTTAATAATAAAGTAGGACTATAGCCAATTAATTGAATTAATTAGGGCTAGGGGATGACATAGGTCAATTAGGTAATGCTTAATTACTTAGCTGATATGTCTTAGAAGGCACAAAATATGATTGAATTAGGTTAATGAGATTTAGGTGTCTACACATACCATATCAATTTGACATCAATGACAATACAATACATTAACTGATTTAATTTCTTGCATTTACTTTATGCATCTCGGTGATCATCAACTTTGTCATCTTCAAATATTCAATCAGTTATAGTTCATCATCTAGCTATCCTGTTGAAACATGGAAACCCTCTTAGGTTGTGGGTATTGTATTGCCAGAGTGAATCTCAGGGACTACAAGGTTGGTTCCTTAATGGTACTCACCTGTACTAAATTTGAATGAGGAAAGAGTAAGAAGGAAATTGTTTGTGAAATGAAAACCTAAAACCTAAAGGGTGATGAACCAATGTGATAATCTAATTTTTAGCTTGTAAACTTCACAAGATTACCCATACACAACACTTCAAACACACAAATTAAATCATACATACCTTGCAAAATTATCTCTTATGATAGTTCTTGGAATTCTAATGTTTGAAGAGGAAAATAGAAATGTTTTCTCAATTTCAATATCAAAATGAAAGACACAATCAAAGATCTGCACTCTACTATGTCAATTTATGCATTAAACATTGAAAATATATTGCTAAAATAAAGATGAAATACAATATTTAAATCAACTCACTGACAATCAATGTGGGACACAAAAAAAATTGAGAAGGAATCAGTCTATGTATATGAATAATCAAGAAATCTTCTACAAACCATCAAATGACCAATACAATCTGCCAAAATTTGCAAGATGTAAATAATGGCCAAAATTTGGAGCCTCCAAAAATGATCTCAAAATACAAGATATGGACCTAGAATACCAAAGGGTCGGATAGAACTGAAAATGCCTAAAAATTAGGGATCTAATTGCAAGAAATAAGATGCAAACTAAGCCAAGAACTCTTCTAAGTCATGTAGAACTAAAATTCAACTCAAATCACCCTCAAACTATCCCACAACTACCTATAAATCCCGTCTCTTCCTGTGAAACATGGGGTCGGATGCAAGAAATAATCTCATCAAATCAGGGGCATAACTATGAATAACTAAGGTACATCTACAAAGAAAGCCCTCTCAATTGATCCCTAATTGGAAAATAGCCCAATTAGACTCTAAACTCCATATGAAGTCAAGAAAAATCCTCTCTAACTTCCATATGTCATGCAAAAACAAAAAAAGCTTCCAACCACTAAAAAAAATGGCCTCAAAATGCTCTAAAACTAAAAAACCTCCCATGCAACTCCCTGTTTAGCCTCTGCATTCTATTTTAATACCTAATAACTGGTTTATAATGATACCAATTACTAAATATTAAATACATCTAAAAATGCAAATACATAACAAGTAATAATAATAAAATAAATAATTAAATTTACCTTTAAATTTATATATATTAGCAATAGAAAAATGAAAAGCTAGATCTACACGTGGCCATGGATCAAATCAGAAAACTCAAGGAGCAGCTCTCTCATTCCCTAAAAAGAAGAAAAGATTTAGCAGTACAAATGAAAGATAAAAATTACATAGAAGAAAGGATTGAAGACTTATGAAAAGAAAGAAGTTTTGAAGAAGCTGATGCAACCATTGAAGACCTACTTACAAAGAATCTTAATTTACATGAAGAAGTCAGAAAGTTGAAGAAAGAACAAGAAATTCATTCAGTAAGAATATGTGAAGTCATGGAACAAAATAACCAAGCAGAAAATGATAGAGATATGGCACAAGAAGATAAAAGATTAGAGGAGAAAGAAAATGAAATCCATCAGTTGTCACTTCAGCAAGCAGATATAATAAATCAACTCAATAGTTCAAATTAAGAAGTCATCAATCTAAAGACTAAAAATCAAAGACTGCAAAATGATCTCAATACTGAAAAACAAACCAATGAGAGTATGATGAATTCACAAGTAAGAATGGATCAGTTGATAGAGTAAACTCAATTAAAACATCATGGACATAATAGATTATGTTATACTGAACAAGGTGATTCCTCACTGCAAGGAGCTCAACAACACAAGAAACCTACATGTAATCATTGTGGTAACTGGTAAGTTAGGCCATACATCAAATAAGTGTTGGAGAAATGGAAGGTCAAAGTTTAATGGTAAATGCTACAGGTGCAACAAACATGGACATAGGGAAAATGAATGCACTAAGAAACATAAGTTTGAAGAAAAATGTTTCAATTGTAATAAACAAGGTCATAAATCTTATGAGTGAAGAACTAAGAAATGGAACCTTGCTGAACAACTAGCTAAAGAAATTTTTGCTTGGGATTACAACACATGGAGAATATTTTGTCATTGTGGTGAGTATGGGCACATTGGTGAAAATTATGCAAAGACTCATCTCAGAAAAAGGAATCCTACTAAGAGATGTTATGTATGTAAACAACTTGGTCATCTAAGAAAGAATTGCATGAACAAAGAAAAAGTGGATACTGGTTTTGAGAAAGGAAAAGAAAAAGTTTCTAAAATCAGAACTCAGATGAGTCAGCAGTGGGTAAGGAAGTCTCCTGAGAATTCACACCAAAACAATAAAGGGTCGAATGGAACCCAAAATAGTGAGTTGGGTGGATCTATCATCTCTGGATAAATATACAAGGAGACAACTAGACCTATGTATACAAGCCATCATACATCAGTTCTAGATATGCTAGCAAGTCCAAACATGCATATTGATGCACTAGGACACATTATGGTTCTAACTGAGTCAAGATCTCAGTTACATATGAGTTACTCAGGCTTAACCAAGTTAAGTCAGGTTGTATGGTTTCAAGGATGCAGAGGTTAGTTTTCATCGAGCTTCTGAGCAAGCATGAGAGAACTACCCGAGGTGTTACAACTACCAATTACGGAGAATTTAATGAAAACCTATGATGAAATTTCTCGTAAATGGTGAAATCAAAGGGTTATTTTTTACATTTTACAAAGTGTTAAGAGCTTATAGAAATTACAGAGATAATTCATGTTTGAAATCTTTAGTTACAATGATTTTTTATCAATCCTACAAGAAATTATGGCATCTTCATCCAATAGTAAGGTTAAGAAGGGATCTAAGATGTTGGTAAGAAATTTTGTCTGTGAACTGCCAAAGTTAAAAATTCATCCTGCGATTGCAGAGGAGACAGATCCGATGGGAGCCCATTCCCAAATTCCTCCAAAGGTACTGTTGATTAACAATATCTGATCTTTCTATCATTGCACCATTCAAAAGCTAGGCACACTGGAGATGAATCAAGCATATGAAAAAAAATTTGTGGACAGAAATCTGAAGCCTGAACATAAACACTTTGAAGTTGAGGGTTTAACCCACATTTTGCATATGCCGCAGAAATTTTAGATAAAGTGGATTAGGTTTGTCCTGAGCCATGTTCACGACATGCATCACTAGTTGGAGCAACCATTGAAGATCACTAAGACAATGGTACACCATGTGATAGGGTACCCAATTCTTGACAAATCCAAACAAACCAAAACCCTACCTTGAGATGACCTAGCCAAGAAGACTCTTATCGAGTGGGATGAAAGAGGCATGAGGTTGAATGGAGTCATAGACATGGAACTGAAGTTTGGTATTCATGTGATTGCACACAAGATATACAGTTCTATCTGACCAAGCAGTGTACCATGTGAGGCTATGGACTTGGCATACAAAGTGGTCAAGAATAATCTTTCATTTGACCTTGCCGAGTCCCATCTCATCAAACTAAGAAAAAACATGGAGAGCGTTTGGGTATCCAAGACTAATCCATGTAAGTTTGGTTCACTATTTGTAAGCATATTCTTTTATGTTCATAAGTTTTTCCCTTCCAAAGGCACAATTATATGGAAGAAGGAAAGGCCCATAGTTTATCAGATAAATGAATTTATAGTAGAATTAGGAGATAATTTTGAGAGCTTTATGGATGCATACTTTGAGAATTTTAGACAGAAGATGCATAATAGGTTCAGAATTCTTAAACAATTGGTAGAAGACTATAAGGATGATATTTGTTTCCTAGTTGACTATGACAAAGTATACATTCAAGCACTCAAGCCTAGGGTTGCATGGGTGAAACCTCTTGCATATGAGGTTAACATAGATGAAATAAGAGACATCATTGAGGCTCTTGTAAATGAGCCTGTTGATCCTAAAGCACCATACTTTGGTACCTATGAAGAAGCAAAAGGCAGAGGAATAGGGTATAGACCCTCATGTACAGATCAAAGAGGAAGAGTTACCTAAGGTTCAGACCATTGAAGAATCTAATGATGAACAAATAATAGTAGAATTGATGGCATCCCTACCCCAATCACCTATTTAGAGTGTGTTATCTCTGAGAAAGGAAAAGACTATAGAATCTACATCAAGTCAAGTAGGAACCGAGCATCAGGCTCCACCTACTACTAGGCCAAGCCAAACCGAGTTAGAGAAGGTCACTATGAATGTTTCTACAATTGATATAGATTCTACAGTTGGTGCAAATAATGTCAATGACCTATTCCAACTAAATATCAAGAAGAACACTAAGGTTGGAAAGGATAAGAATGATGATAGGAAAGTAAAATAAATCATTCCTTCACCTCATCCCAAGGTCAAGGGTAAAGAAACAATCACTGATGAAATTGATCTTGAGGAAGACATTGTGATTCCTAATTGGGATCTTTCTAACCTGACAGCCGAGAAAATGGATATACTTGGTGAGTTGTGGAAGAAAAGAGCAAGGCAACAGAAGCTCCAAGATGAGAAGAAAAGGAATAGAGTACTGGAATATATCAAAGGCATATTCCTTGATTCTATAGAAATTGAAGTCAATGAGAATGACTGTATTATGGACCAACTTGTTGACATAGTTCACAATTTCAACATAGATCTTAATGGTCAGGAGAAATTACTGTAGAATGCAGAAAGGAAATTTGAAAATAAGGCTATAGAGAATGTTGCAGGTAAAATTGCAATAGATCAAGTGAAGCTAACCACTCTTGTTAGCTCTCTAGAATCCATTGTGAACAATTTGTATCATTATTTGTAAATTTGAGTGACACTCCAAATTTACCATGGAAATACATACTAAGCTGACAAAGAATGACACTGACTTGAAGGAAAGTGCAAACCAGTTGGCACTCAATCCTAGTTCAAGTTCAACACATTTCATTAAGATCAATTATCTGACTGATCTGCAAGTAGAGTTACTAAGGGAAGAAGGTAGAACAAGGGAATCCCTTATAGCTATACAGAGCCAACTCCTTCCACACATGGATGTCATTCAAAAACACATTGCTCATGCAAAGACATTCATCCATGATAACAAATTTTCAGTTGCAGAACTTATGATGGAGTTGTCAGTAGAGATTTAGATTGAGTTACACATCCTAATGGTGTTGTAAGATAATTGGGGCAACACTTTGTCTCAAAATTTGAAGGAACATTGTGATTTCCTATCATATTTTGGTATTACCTTGTAGTTATGCTCTTTGGTATTTGTGTTAAAAACAAGGGGGAAAGATAGGAAATATATGTATATATACAAGGAGGAAAGATAGGATATATATATATATATATATATATGTATGTATGTATGTATGTATGTATGTATGTATGTATGTATGTATGTATGTATGTATGTATATATATATATATATATATATATATATATGAGGATATACATGTACAGAGCATAGGAAGATATACATAGCACTGAATCAAAAACAATTTTGGAAAATAAAAAATAGAGCAGTAGTTAAACCCCGAGCAAGTACCCAAGCACATGGTAAGGGGAAGTTTTGACTTATCAGCAATTTGATCAGTTTTTGGTATGATAAGTTGTTTTGGTCACTAATGCCAAAGGGGGAGATTGTAGACCTTATGGAAAGACATGTTTTCAATTAGTTCCAAAACACTTAGTCATTATAGTGTTGACCAAGCCAGCAACTTGAAGTGTAACCTGAGCAGTTACAATGTCGACTGAGCATATAGTGGAAAACAGTATCACCCGAGTCACCAGTGTTACCCGAGTTTCATACCAGCTCTGAGGGATCAATGTGACCCGAGAACCCAGTGTACCCTAAGTGCTAGAGTTGGAAATTCACTATGCCACCTGAGTGTCATCATATTGCCTGAGTGTCAATATATCACTCAAGTGGATTATTGGACCCAAGTATCAGTATTGGGCCAACTTAGTTCTTATTGTTGGATATTAATCTATATCATGGAAGCCAACTTATGGAGGTAATTGATTTGGATAAGATATATATGTAAGGTACTTTGTTATCCAAATTGTGTAAGTAGCAATAGCAGAAGTAATATATGTGAATTTGAAGTGGTAGATTGATTATAAGGCTACAACAGTGTAAAAGGAACAGCAGAGACTCATCTATCACATTCATGTGATCATTATTATCTCAAAGGATCTCATTCAAAAAATCAGAGTTGCATAGCATATCATTCACTGGTTCATCCTAATAGGTGTATCAACAAAATTCTTTAATCGGGTGGACTTAACAGTCCTTTTTTAAATCTCCTAATAGAGTTGCATACTTTATTTTATTGTATAAATCCTTTCATAAGGTGGACCTAACTGTTCAAGATAATTATTCAATTGTGTATTGTCATTGATGCTACACATGTATTTACACTTATGTAGTGATGATACACAAATGTCTACATTCAGACTGAGCACAGTTGGTGAATATAATGAGTTGTTCTAGTGTTGACTGAATTTATTCGGGTATTGAAAAAGTTCAATGTTGACTGATTCACTTGGGAATTTCATTCATGGTCGGGCATTCAGTGCCAGCTGACTAATAGTAATTTACATTCTATAATTAATTGGTTATATGAGGCCGACTGAATTGTGATTTATTATTTAGAAGTTTATTCAAGCTGACTTGATGGGGCTTATCATATATATGAAAGGTCAAGTTTGGATTGAATGTGTGAAAAGTGAGTGTGTAAAAGTTGAAGAAAAGAAGAAGTGTCAAATTTTGTGACATGAAGAGTGAAGAAAAAATTAGATAGGATTCTGATTGAGTACAGATCACTCAGAGCTACTATAGAATATTTGATCAGCAAGGATCCATTCATAATCAAAACAGAGCTTTGAATCAACAAAGACAGTTGCTTGCACATACAGGTCAATTCATTGTTACTCTCTAACAATTGTAGCAGTGATCTCAAATCTCTTAACAGAGTAGACTTAACAGGATTTTTTGTAAATCCTCTCACAAGGTAGCATTTCTATGTTGAATTGTTTAACACCTCTAACAAGGCCACTCCTCACAGGGTGATTAAATCCTTTAAAAGGGTCACACCTAACAGTGTGTTATTGTAACCTTTAACAGGGTTGGATCCTAAAATGGCTCACTTCAGAAGAGTGAAAAATAGTAACTAGTTACATTGGTGGTTTTTACCATATTGGGTTTCCACATTAAATCTTGGTGTCACCTGTGTATATTTTATTTGTTTTTAAGATTTATGTTTCTGCACTTAATCACTAAAGTAACAGAAGAATATCTTAATTGACTGAGTAACAATGTTAAATTTTTTAAGACATCTAAGGGGAAAAGTATTTGTTTTGGAGTAACTTATGCACCCCTCCCCTCTCAGTTACTTATCTCATTTCAAAAAATTGGTATCAGAGCTTCAAGTTCTTTCAGAGAAAGTTTCAAGACCTAAGCTAAAGATCAGAGATGTCTTATAGAAGGGAGATCCCAAAGCTAAACAAAGACAAATTCCTAGCATGTCAAGAGCTGATAAAGCTACATCTATCTACTATCAAAGATGCTGGTTTGCAATTTTTGGAAAGAAAATATGTGGAACCAACATGGACTATCACTATGGAACAGATGATGGAACAAAAGCTTCATAACATAATGATGATTTATATAGCTGCTTCACTAGCTACTCAGAATTTGATGAAGTCAAGGACTGCCCTACAACCTATGATATGTGGAAGAAATTATAGGACATTCATAGAGGAGATGCAAATGTAAAGAGAGCCAAAGAAGAAATTCTAAGAGGACAATTTGACTAGATGAAAATGAAAGAAGGAGAAGACATTACAAGATACAGTGAAAGAATCAAGAATATTGTGAGTGTCATTAGAGCTGCAGGTGTAATAATTGAAGATACAACAGTGGTAAGTAAGGTACTAAGAACTTTACTTCCTATCTATGCTATTAGAGTTTCAGATACTCAAGAGATGAGGTGCAATAAAGATATAACTCTGGATACATTAGTGGGAAGCCTTACAACTTTTGAGATGGACAACTTTGACAAATACTCTCCAATCTCTAGCAATATTGAGTCTACATTCAAAGCTAAATTGAACCTTGGTAAGAAGGATAGATACTCAAAAGGGAAGCAGACTTAAAGTGAAAGTGATGATGAATCTAATGGTGAATATCTTGACATCATTGAAGCATTACTTGCAAGAAGAGACACAAAAAGAAAATACAAAGGAAAAATACCATTGATTTGTTTCTCATGCAATGAGGTTGGTCACATTGTTTCCAAGTGTCCAAACAAAGAAGACAAAGATGAGAAAAAGTTCAACAAATTCAAAAACAAGAAAGATTTCAAGAACTACAAAAGCTACAAGGATAAAGGTAAGAAGTCTTGTTATATTGCTAAAGATTCTGAAAGTGATGAAGAAGAAGATGAAATGGTTTATATTTCTATTAAGAATTAATCAGATGAAGAAGATGGAAAGACAACACTTTTCTCACACATCAGTAAAAATGACACATGGACAATTGATAGTGGTTGTTCTCATCACATGACTGGTGATAAGACAAAATTTGAACATCTTGAACACTGTGATGGTGGGAATGTCAGTTTGGGGAATGATAAACCTTTCCCTATAAGAGGAAAAGGTTGCAGTACTCTGACAGAAGGAATCAAATGTGATAATGCTTATTGGGTTGAAGGATTGAGAAGAAATCTACTCAATGTAGCATAGTTGAAAAACATTAGCTTCAAGGTAGAATTTGTGAATGGTAATTCCAAGCTCCTAGATGGTAAAGGGAGCCTAGTTGGAACTGGAAGGCAAACAAAAGGTAATCTATTCTATCTTTATCTCACTGAAGGTTCATGCTTTATTGCACAAGTAGAAGAAAGATGGTTATGGCATAAAAAGTTGTGTCATGTAAATTTTGATAATCTGGTAAACATAAGAAAGAACAAGAGAGTCAGAGGTATTCCTATTTTGAAGAAAATCGAGTTACCAATATGCAAACAATGTCAAATTGGAAAGATGAGCAAGACAAGTTTCAAAAGCAAGAATTACAATACTGATGAAGTCTTGGAATTGGTACATACTGACCTATGTGGACCAATTGGAAAAACAAGCTATACTAGAGAGAATTATTTTATTCTATTTGTTGATGATCATTCCATAATGATGACTGTCATGTTTCTCAGAGAGAAATTAGAAGCTTTTCAGAAATTAAAATGGTATCTTGCAAGAGTTGAAAAGGAAATATGAAAGAAACTAAAATGCCTAAGATCTGACAAAGGAGGAGAATTCATTTCTAATGAGTTCAATGAATTTTTTAATGAGAGAGGAATCAAAAGACAGGTATCAGCCCCTAGTACACCACCAAAAAATAGAATAGAAGAAAGAAGAAACATATCCATTATAGATTGTGTCAAAACCCTAATGATTGAAAAGAATGTTGCTACCAAATACTGGAAAGAGGCCATCAACACTACAATGTTCACCTTGAACTGAGTTCAACTAAAGAAAGGTAGTAACTAGACACCTTTTGAATTATGGTATGGCTATAAACCTATTGTTCATTATTTCAAATTATTTTGAAGTAGATGCTACATCTTGAAGGAAGAAAGAAATGGAAAAATAGATGCAAAAAGTGATGAAGGAATATTCCTAGGTTACTCATGTAAAAGAAAAGAATACAATGTCTGAATCTTACTACTCATAAGGTCATAGAAAGTGTACATGTCAAGATTGATGAGTTTGTAGAAAAATGTGAAGAGAAGAGCAGTAAAGAGCCTGAAGACTACAAGAACTTTTTGTATCATGAACCTAATACTATACCTATGAGTTGAGCAATGGTGATTGTATAGAAAAACTATTGACCACTAAATATACTAGCAAATACTAGCCCAAACTGTGCAACCCAAGTTGCAAATTGTGCAAACTGAGCTGCTGGTAGAAGAGACCAAGTCATAGATAGAGGGAACTGAGTCACAGATAGAGTGAAATGAGTCTCAGATAGAGGAACCCGAGTCACAGACAGTGGAACCCGAGCATCAGACAGAAGAATGAGAAAGAATGTTTGAGAATGATAGACCTAGTGGATCAAGTCCAGAATCTAGACTGAAGGATCCAATACTTTCAAAATATGTTAGAAGGCATCATGCACCTAAGAAAATAATTGGAGATTAGACAGAAGGTGTAATGACAAGGAACAAACTCAAAGGTACATGTTTACTAAGTGAATTTGAACCTAGAACTGTTAAATATGCATTGAATGATGAAAGTTGGATAGAAACAATGAATGAAGAAACTGAGTAGATTGAGAAGAACAAAACTTGGACTCTTGTGCCTAGGCCAAAGGACAAGAATGTGATTGGAACCAAGTGGGTTTTTAGAAATAAGATGAATGAAAATGGTAAAGTTTCTAGAAACAAGGTTAGACTAGTTTGTAAAGGATATGCTCAAGAAGAGGGTATTGATTATGGAGAAACTTTTTCTCCTGTTGCAAGACTTAAAGGAGTCCAAACTCTTCTAGAATATGTTGCACATAAAGGATACAAAGTATAACAAATGGATGTGAAATCTGCATTTCTGAATTAAATCCTAGAAGAAGAAGTTTACATTGAACAACCTAAAGGATTTGTTGATCCTAGCAGAAGGAATATGGTTTACAAGCTGCACAAAGCATTGTATGGACTGAAGCAAGTGCCCAGAGCCTGGTATGAAAGACTACATAGCTATCTAGTAAGTATTGGATTTCAGAGAACCAATGATAATAGTAGCCTGTACATCAAAGAAGGACCACATAACAAAATATTGTTAGCAGAGATATTTTTTGATGACATATTATTCACTAGTTATGATGACCTATGCAAAGCATTCTCTGTAGCTATGAGTAAAAAATTTGAGATGTCTATGTTTGGTGAGATCAAATTCTTTGTTGGATTAAAAGTACATAAAATGAAGGATGGTATCTACATTACTCAATCAAAATATATCAAGGAGATACTTAAGAAATTTGGTATGGAAGATTCCAAACCTGTTGGAACACCCATGTGTACTAGATAAAAAATTTCTAAGGATGATGATTCAAAAGAGGTAGATCAAACCAACTATAGATCCATGATTGGAAAATTGCAATATGTTGTTCACACCAGACCTGATATTACATTGGTAGTTGGTATTGTTGTAAGATTTTTAGCTAATCCAAGAGACAATCACCTAATGATAATCAAAAGAATTATGAGATATTTGAAGGGTACTAAAGACTATGGTTTATGGTATAAGAAAAGTGGAAACTTTGATTTAAAGGCATTCACTGATATTGATTGGGATGGAAGTGTCGATGACAGGAAAAGAAGCAGTGGTGGAGCTTTCTTTCTTGGAAAGAGGTTAGTGTATTGGGCTAGCAAGAAACATAATTGTATCTCTCAGTCTACAGCAGAGGCAGAACATGTTGTTGCAGTAGTGAACTGTTCAAATATCATATGGATCAAGAAGTTGTTGTCAGGAATGGAGGAAGAAGTAAAAGAACCAGTTATTATCTACTATGACAACACTAGTGCCATTAACATTTCAAAGAATCCTGTGATGCACACCAAAACCAAGCATATAGAAATAAAGTATCATTTTTTGAGGGAATTGGTACAGAATAAAGAAGTAAGATTGGAATATGTGAATACCAAAGAACAAGTTGCATACATATTCACCAAACCTTTACCTAAGGATGCATTCTTGTATCTTAGAGGAAATCTATGGGTGCTTCCCCTAACTGAAGCTCACTAAAATATAGTTGAGTGATGCATCAACCCAAGCGATGGTGAAGATTTATCAGTTGATGTAGGTACATTAGAGCACATTGTAGATGAATTAGTACATTCAGGTACATTAAAATTAAAAATTTAAATAGTATTGACTATTGGTATTGATACTTAGTATTTGTGGATATGGAGTCTTTGGCATTTGTTTTCAAAGAGGGAGACTTTTCTATAATACATAATAATAATACAGTAAGAGGGAGATTTTGATGTCAGAGGGAGTTTTTGGATGAGAATCAGAATGAAGCTAAGGACATTAAATAAAGTTTTATGTTGCTCTACAATTCTTTGTATTATGACATGTGTTTCCATCAATGCCAAAGAGGGAGATTGTTGAAGACAATTATTCAATTGTGTATTGTCATTGATTTTACACATGTATTTAAACTTATGTAGTGATGATACATAAATGTATACATTCAGACCGAGCATAGTTGGTGAATAGAATTATTTGTTCTAGTTTTGACCGAGTTCAGTCGGGTATTAAAGAAGTCCAGTGTTGACTGAGTCACTCAGGCATTTAAGTCATGGTCATGCATTCAATGCCAACCAACTAACAGTGATTTACATTCTATAATTAATTGGTTATATGAGGCTAACTGAATTGTGATTTATTATTTAGAAGTTTATTCAAGCTGACTTGACAGGGCTTATCATATATATGAAAGGTCAAGTTTGGATTGATTGTGTGAAAAGTGAGTGTGTAAAAGCTGAAGAAAAAAAGAAGTGTGGAATTCTGTGACATGAAGAGTGAAGGTGAAATCAGATAGGATTCTGATTGAGTACAGATCACTCAAAGTTGCAATAGAATATCTGATCAGCAAGTATCCAGTCATAATCAGAATAGAGATCTAAATCAACAAAGATAGTTGCTTACACATATAGGTCAATTCATTGTTACTCTCTAACAATTATAGCAGTGATCTCAAATCTCTTAATAGAGTACACTTAACAGTATTTTTTATAAATCTTTTCATAAGGTAGCATTTCTATGTTGAAGTGTTGAAGACCTCTAACAAGTCCACTACTCACAAGGTGATTAAATGATGACATATAACTGATTAAATGTTTGATAATGTTAAGTTGAAGATGATGCAAGACATTAAATCATTTAATGGTTTGTATTGTCATTGATGTCAACTTGATATCATCTATATGGTCATGTACATAATGCAAAAGAATTCAGAGAATCAATGGAACAAAGATTATGCTTTCAGCACTACAATAAAAGTCAAGTGTTCACTAAGTGACAGACAACACCGACAGAGTGCACACCATCGGTAAAGGCAAAGAACAAAAGTCATAGTGATATCTAATGAGCAGAAGACAGTGTTGCCCGATGAGAAAAATCCAATGATGCCCGATGGATGGAGATCTTGAAGCTGACTGGAGTTACACTGACGAAATTGGCAGTTGTCACCGATGACTAACTGCAAAGTTGACCGACAGAATAGAGAGTTCAGAAAATAACAAAATATCTAGCTGGCAGAGCTTAAGGATAGACATAACTGGTTGTTTTATTTTTTTTATTTGACCAGAGTTAAGTAATTTATTTAAAGAAGATTTGTACAGTTGGTAAGAAGATAAGTATGAGATAAATCAGGAGTTAAAGCTGTAAATCAGATTGGTTGGATTGTTTTTCATGCCAAGAATCAAGAATCAAGAATTAAGGAATATCATGTCTATATAAGAGACAAGCATAATTCATTTCTGAAAGCAATAAAATACATGGGAAGGGGAATGAATAGAAAGAGGATGTTGAAGAGAAACTGATGAAGGATAACTTTATACAGTCCCGATCAATCAAGTTGAAGGAGAGCTAAAGAATTCTACAGACACCGATGGACAGTGAAGCACAACATCACAGAGTAGAAAGTGTGGAGCACAAAGAATTGAATTGATACATTGATCAAAAAGGTAATGTACTTAAATAGATTTGAAAATTTGTAATTCAATTTGCATAAGAAACAGGTCATAGTGTTTTAGTTTAACCATTGAAGCACCAAGTCTCTTAACAGAGAAGGACTTAACCATCTTCTATAATTGAGGTATATCCTAATAGATTACCAAAAAGGTTGATTCATGAAAGTAGCATTGAAATTGCATAAAGCCCATTGGCAGCCTGAGAAGAAGGTTGATTCAAGGATGGTAGAAAGATTTGCATAAAGCCTATTGACAGTCTAAGAAGGAGGCTAATTTAAGGATGGTAGCAAAATAGATGCCTGATACTAAGTGACAACCTCTATGTATAAAATCCTCTAACAAGGTCACACCTAACAGTGTGTTTGTAACCTTTAACAGGGTTGGATCCTAATAGGGCTCACTTCTGAAGAGTGAAAATTTGGGGTACCGGTCCCAGTGGTTTTTCCCTTAACAGGGTTTCCATGTTAAAATCTATGTGTTATGTGTGTATGGTTTATTACTTTATTGTTTTACATTTCACATATGCATTTATGGATTGATTGGTATACTCTGCATATTTACTAAGTATCAGTAAATAGTTTTACTACTTATCAATTATCAAGGAGAATAAGGATAGATAAGGTAAACTAGCAAACAATTAATTATTATAAGTATTTCATGGCATGCATCTTGTAGGGACTTAATAATCTGAGGTTTATCGATTGGTGGTTAGTGATTAAAGAAAAAAATTTGAGGCCACTGATTAACCCCCCTTTTAGTTATTACTAACAATTGGTATCAAAGCTTGTGTGCTTAGAAGGAAGGTTTCAAAGACCTAAGTAAAGATCACAAGATGAATAGATGATATGTACCCAAGTTGAACAAAGACAACTTTTCTTCATGGCAGAGCAAGATAAGACTCCACTTATTAGGTATTGGTAATGATGTTACTCAATACTTAGATATTGAATATGTGTTACCTACAAGACCATTGATAGCAGATCAATTAAGAGAGAAGCATGAGCATAACTGCATGGTTGTAGAGCTTTCTTCCTCACTCTCTGATGCTGAATTTGAAGATGTCAAGGATTGCAAAACTACAAAGAAAATGTGGGACAAAATGAAGCTTGTACATGGAGGTGATACCAATGTTCTGAGAGCCAAGGCAGAAAGCCTTAGAGGAAATTTTGATGCTCTCAAAATGAAAGGAGAAAACATCACATAGTACAGCACAAGAAAAAAAGAAGTAGTCAATGCTATACAAGGTGTTGGAGGTACACTTGAAGAGGAAACAGTGGTAAGTAAATTCTTAAGAATCTTATTGCCTGTATATGTTATTAGATTTTCTACTATTTAAGAAATGAGAGTAGTAGCAAACAATACAGTCACTCTTGATAGCTTAATTGGTAGATTGATTTCATTTGAGATAAATAACTTTGACAATAGTGTCTTACCAAGTTTAGAGTCTGCATTTAAGTGTTCTATGAAAATAAGCAAATCCAATCATAGATGCTCATCTAGAAGGGACAGTGAAAGTGAAAGTGAAGAAGAAGATCTAGATGAAATAGAAGCACTTATGGCTAGAAGAATATAGAGAGGCAAAGGT